>OZ010794.1:305868617-306375117 GCA_963932465.1 Maratus speciosus
ATATTTTGTAAATAAACCATCCATTAATATTATTTCAAAAATCCTAGTTATTAATTCCCAACCTTCTTACATTGCGTCCGCTATCATGTACTTATAATGATGGTAGCAGCATAGCAACTAAAGAGTGGTTATTTGCCTTTTTACGCGTGGTGAACTAAAATCTGAATGATAATTATCATTGTATCGGCAACGAAACATCGCAAGAGTTTGTTTTGTTTTTTTACTTTTATTTACATGGGAAAACTTTAAATGCTTTAAGCTGTTGAGACTTGTTTTGCATATGTATAACTTGACATTCACATAAACAAATAAATTAAAGGTATTTCAGCAATAAACCTAAACTCCCGCTTTAATTTTAAATTATATTATAGAATTATTAATAAAAATTGTCTAAACAATAACAATATTATTCAATATTAAATATATGCTAATAACACATTCATAAAATTACATATTTCTTTTTAATATTTATCCATGCAATACGACAAAATAATCTACTCTTGTTGATATTTTAATTAAATTTTTGCAACTTGTTTAATATAATAAAATTTTAAACACGCCTTTGCTTGTTTTTTTCCTTGTTAATAAATGAATTAATTCTAAATTTAAAGAGAATGTTTTGTTTAATAAATGCTCCTTACATGTGAGCTTATCTTAAGTGTATTTATTTCATTATTAATGGCAATTTAAGTTTAGCTACTTAGAAACTATTAAATATTTTCCACCTAAACAAAATTAATCTTGAAGAAGAACATAGTTTAATCATCGTATGCCAATAACAGGATAGTTTTGTATGAATTATGTGCATAATTGTTTGAAGCTCTAAATTATAACCACGATATCTAAAATAAATAGGACATTAAAGAAGATAAATGTAATAAAGTATTTATAATTTTGTTTAAGCGTGGTTAATTTAATTGCACAAATAATTAATAATGTATAGTTTTTTTTTCTCTTAATGATAAAGGTGGAAAAAAGTTGACATTTCATGAGCTTCCTAGTTGATGTTAACTTTACGTCCTGTCTAGAAATAGCTATATTTCAAAAACTTAGGCGCCGAAAGAGAAGCCTAATTACACTGTAAAAAAAAAAAAAAAAAAAAAAAAAAAAAAAAAAAAAAAAAAAAATCTGTAATTCGACAAATGTAAAGGTACAGAAATTTGTATGCTTACTAAAATTTTATCTGTACACTGTACAAAAAAAGATGTAAATCTACAAAACTAGTTTTTGTAAAACCACAGAAATCTGTAGCTTTACAAAAGAATCTACTAAAATTACAGTAATCTTACTAAACTTTTATCTGTAACCCTTGTTGCAGTTACACAAAAAGTTCTAGGCATTCCAGTTCCCTATAAAATTCTTAGTAACCTTACAAATTTGTTGATTTACGGAACAAAGGTGTACCTGTTACATGAATTTTTGTTGTTGCCGTTACATATAAAGTTCTAGGAATCCCAGTTTCCTAGAAAAATTTTAGTAACTTTACAGGTTTTTTTTTTTTTTTTTTTTTTTACAGTGTAGTGGAACTATAAAACACTTACGAAGCTACTTTACTCACACTAAAATACCTGCTCGCTAAAGTTAATCCTGTGAGAGAATTTTTTTTAGTATCTCCTTGGCATTATTTATTTTTATTTATTTATTTACTTTGCATTGGATAGCTGAGGTCGATTTTCAGAAAGGTAATTTTTAATTTTTCCATTTTGTTTACAGGTTTTTATTTATTAGGATACTAATAAATAAAAACCTGTGAACAAAATGAAAAAAATAAAAAACGACCTTTCTAAAAATCGACCTCAACAATACAATGCAAAAAAAAAGCATTTATAAATATGGAAATGCAAAGGAGATATTAAAAAATATTCTCCCTTTGGATTAACATGAGCGAGAGGGTGTTTTCGCGTGAGTGAAGTAGCCCCTTAAGAGTGAGTATAAATACAAATAATTATATGAAAACATTTAATGAAAGAATACAAATGGTGAACGTAATTTAAATTTTAGAACTAAATATTAATTGCAAAAAAAAATGAATAAAGTTAAAATGTTCTTCAATTATTTAAAACAGTCAAGATGAAGAAGTCAATACAAAGCACTTTCCAGTGATAACTATACATTTTTTGTTAAAAGTAACAGTATGAATATTAAAGTGAAAAATTAAGTATAATAACTTACGTAATCTACTCATCAATGACTATTGTCAACTGGATGTGTCAGATCTGTAGAATCTTGTAGGTAGAAAAATCCGGAAGGTTATAAGGCTGGAAGTGGTCGTACACTGTACGAGGGGGTATCAGTAGGTTTTTGTCCTGAAATAGAAATAATTGAGTGAAATTTATGAAATTGCTACATTTTGTGAGTCATTTTATATATAGCCAGTGTGCAAGATAACGTATTTGTGCAACCGGTATTTCAAAGAGAGGGGGGAGGATGTATTCCAGGAGGCGCGATAGTAGACCCAAAGGGGGACATTTTTCTAACTTTTGCCGACTCCCACATGAGTCATATTTTTGGAAAGGCCTGTGACCACTTATTCGTGCTATGCACCTCCCGAGCCCCCCCCCCCCATATTTGCCCACCGGGGGCATGAATGATGTCCGCAAAATTTACAAAACTGCCCCCGGAAGGCAAATTTGGGGCTCGGGGATCGGGAGGTGCATAGTACGAATAAGTGGTCACAGGCCTTTCCAACAATATGTCACATGTGGGGGTAGGCAAAAGTTTAAAAAATGCCCCCATTTGGGTCTACTTTTGCGCCTCCTGAAATACATCCTCCCCCTCTGTTTGAAATACCGTTTGAAGAAATGTATTACTGTGCACGGTGACTATACAGAAAAGGACTCATACAATGTTGCAATTTTATAAATTTCACTCAATTATTTCTATGTGAGTACAAAAACTTATTGATACATCCTCGAATTAGAGAGATATCTCCAGGATGCATTTTTTGTCTGGAGTGCTTTTTTTAGAACTCAAACTTCTATCAGAATTGGTATTCACCATATTTGATGTAAGCACATAAATCTACAAATTTTCACAAATGTGCACCGAAAATTTTTTTTCCGAGTTTTGGTGAGCATTTTTAGAAATTTCTCCAGAGTGTGTCGCTTTAATATTGCTTCATTACTTAAATTTAGAATAAGCCATCTTTACATAAATAACAGAAAAATCTGACACGAAAAGCAGTTGAAATGTAAGTTGAAAAAATATAATACGCCATATTAGCTTCATAATCATGATTTATTTATTTGCTTCTTTCTTTCTTTGTTCACGAGTTAAATAAAGTATTTCATAAACAACTTTCAATATTTCGTGATAAACTGATAGTTTTATATACATTTCGGTCATTACTGCTGTTATATAGATAAAAAAAATTAATCTTCATTCCCTTATTTTCTTTTTTGTTTATTTTGCATAGTGTGTAATTATTTTGCAAATATTTTTAGAAAAATTCAAAGTAAAACGTATTCATTATTTGGATTTCCATGAAAGCTTTGAACAAGAATGCATAAATAATAATTATATTTACAAAGATAAACAAGTGTATTTTATATTCTTCGATCAAATATCACATTAGATTTGTTTACTCCAAATGGCAAATGGAAGTAAAACAAATATTTTAGAAATTCTACGGAAACATGGAAATAGCAATTATTTCAATTTTTCATATTTTGTTAGCAAATAAACTACATACATTCTTGTATGTGCCCTTTTACTTTTTTCAATCAATCGAATTAAATATTTATATGCATCGCTAATACTTTATTTCATAGTGAGTAAAGTATGGAAACTGATTACATTGTTTAGTGTAAGTAGAATTTATTATTCAAATTTCGGGTAGTGAAAGAGTATATATTGTGACATGTAGGAGAGAATGGATCACGTGTGAACAGTTCACATAAATATAGCTTTTTCTCTTAATTGGTTTAATTTATAAATACAAAAACAACACAACATAGTAAACAGAACTTTTTCTTGCATATGGTAATAATTTTAAAACCGCCTTTATAGTACTACTTATTATATATATATATATATATATATATATATATATATATATATATATATATATAAATTCAAAAAATTGTTCACATGTGCCTCACCGGTAGGTCAGTTGTGAACACATGCGGGACACATATGAACACAGCGGGAAAATATCCTTAGATATGCTTTTTTATTCTGTTATTCATTTGTCATCATAATCATTGGTTATATTATCTTTTAAATTCACCATAAAGAAATATATATATATTTCTCGAGTTTCTGGATGATTTGTTTAAGCAAACGATTATAAAATGAAAATAAGTAAATATAAAGCTGTTCTGACCCCATACCAAAGAATCATATTAGTTATCAAATTGAAAATTTTACTTTTTTTTAAATGTTACTAATATCTATCACCATTCAAAACATCATATACTTAGCGGTTGTTTTAGAGATGGAAGTAAGCTTTCATTGCAAGATTGGAGCAAATGAAATAGAAAAAAAATTGCAAAGATGTTTAATATAATACTTTTTGTATTAACAATGCATACAAAATATTTTTGTAAACCGTTTATTAAAATAATACATAACAGTTATTGTATTTTAGAAAACATTAAATTGTTTAAATTACAATTGAACGTAAACCAGCTTGTTGCTCTTTGTGTTCTTCCTGACAAATGTGGTTGCGGAAGTTTCACTACAACATCCCTTTTTATATGATGGAAATTTCTTCTATTTCAGGAAAATTATAGATATTGGAGATGGCATTATTTCTCATGAATTTAACAGAAATAAACAGAATAACAGCATGATTACTGGAGCACTTATGAATAGTTCATATCTGCCCTCAGCTAATCTGTTCACAAGTGCCTTAAATGGCTGCAAGAGTTAAATTGATAAATCATTAACGTTTTTCAATTTTAAAAGAAAAAAACTTTATCAGAAATATTTATTAGTATTCATAGTATGTGTTAAAACATCAAAAATAAAATTAATTAATTAATTAAGTTATTCACTCATCAAAGTAGAAACTAAGATTTTACTTTTGAGATCTACAAATTGTCTTTTTGCTACTGAAGGCAAACAAATGGCAAAGAGCTTCAAAAATTTATCATTTTATGTCTAGTGTTGCCATCTTTGGTAATTTTTTTCAAATAAAAAAACATAAAATAACTATTGAAAAAATGCGATGATCACATCTGCCCCATGTTCAGATGTGTCCCTCACCCAAATAATCAGAAAAAAATACTTTGTTAAGTTTCGTTTATAATTAGTTTTAAATTTTTTAGTTAGTTTGAGTTAAGTTTAGTTAAATATAAATTGAATTTAATTGAATCGGTGATTTCAAAAACTT
Source organism: Maratus speciosus (assembly GCA_963932465.1). NCBI lineage: Eukaryota > Metazoa > Arthropoda > Arachnida > Araneae > Salticidae > Maratus > Maratus speciosus. The sequence continues at coordinate 305,873,953 of OZ010794.1, forward strand.
ACGTAAGTCCAATATTTAAGATTGTGACATTTGATCAATTGTATGTGTCCAAGATATTGTGACATTTAATCGAAAAATGCTTTGATAACTTGTGTCTTTGATTAGTTTTAAGTTTTTAGTTAGTTTGAGAACTTAAATTTCAGTTGAGCGTAATTTAATATATGGTTTCAAAAAGTACATGAGCCCAAGATTTGAGATTGTGAACTTTAATAGGCATTTAATCGATTGCGCATGTCAGAGATATATATGACATTTAATCGAAAAAATACTTTGTAAAGTTTTGTTTTTAAATAGTTATAAGTTTTTAAGTTAGTCTGAGTTAGGTTTTGTACAATTTAAGTTGAGTTTAATTGAATCGGTGATTTCAAAAACTATATAGGTACAAGGTTTAAGATTTTTTAGGAATCAATAAAAATTGTACTACGTTGTCCGGGCCCATGATAAAAACTTTAAATTAACCTCAAATTTGCATGATTTTATATCTTTAACTCTATTTTGTCTGAATTCATATTTTTAAATAAGAAAAGTCGCGAAAAAATATTGAATTGAAAGTATATGCTATTTGGTATTTAATTTTCTGCTTAATTTGATTTTCGGAGTCTATTCGTACAGAAAGCGAGCGAAACCGCGACGAAACACTCAGGTTTTTACTGATTTCTTCGACATTTTCACACATTTTATTTTGTAAAAAATGTTTCTACCTGTAAGAACGTTTCAAAATTTTGGTACGGGATGTAAATATGGTCTATTGAGGTGCTAAAAAAAGATTGTGTTAAAATAAAAACGTTTAGTTACTTTTAGCGTAGAAAAAATATCATCTCCCTGAGGCGCGAAGGGGCGTGCGTTCTCTGGTATATTTGAAAAGGTTAAAATTCATATTTTTCAAAACTGATTGTACCATCGAAGAAGGTTTCAGTTTTAAGAGCACATTTTAGGTAGCTTTCTTTACAAAAAAGCTACCTATTGCAGCCGTTCGGAGGAAAGCGATTTCAAAAAATTTTGGTATATTTTCATCGATCATGACCCCCAGACCCCGGAACCACCCTCCGTTCAAAATTTATTTATATATATATATATATATATATATATATATATATATATATATATCTGACCTATGTCACACTGTAACTCCCGTAATTATGAACCGATTTCGATGTAATTCGGTGTGTACATAGTACATACCAATGTCTCGACCGAGTTCGTTGGACAGCTTCATCCGCCGTTTTGTTTCAAAATGGCGGCCATTTAAAATTTTAAAAAAAATTTAAAATTTGAAATGTGGTACCAAAAAATTGAAAATGGAAAAATATTTTTTCTTATGTATTTGACCTTTATACAAAGATTTCGGAGCAGTTTTTGTTTCGTCTATATCTTAAAAAATGGCTGAGTTATAGCATTTTGAATTTCTAGCGTGGCTGACATTTTGAAACGTCCTGAATTTTGTCACGCGATAAAAGGCGTATTTATAAACCGATTTGGATGTAACTTCGTTTATACATAGTACATACCAATGTCTCGACCGGGTTCGTTTGCCAGCTTCACCCGCCATCTTGTTTAAAAATGGCGGTCATTTAAATTTTTAAGAAAAATTTAAATTTGAAATGTGGTACCAAAAATTGAAAATTGAAAAAATATTTTCTTCTTATGTGTTTGACCTTGATAAAAAGATTCGGGAGCAGTTTTTGTTTCGTCTATATCTTAAGAAATGGCTGAGTTATAGCATTTTGAATTTCTAGCATGGCTGACATTTTGAAACGTCCTTATTTTTCTCACGTAATAACAGGCGTATTTATGAACTGACTTGGATGTACCTTGGTGTGTACATAGTACATACAAATATCTCGACCGAGTTCGTTGGCCAGCTTCATCCGCCATCTTGTTTCAAAATGGCGGCCATTTAAAAAAATAAAAAAAAATTAAAAAATTTAAATGAGATACCAAAAAATTGGAAAATGAAAAAGATTTTTTTTGTATGTGTTTGACCTTAATACAAAGATTCCGGAACAGTTTTTCTTTCGTCTATATCTAAAAAAAATGGCTGAGTAATAGCATTTTGAATTTCTCTTGTGGCTGACATTTTAAAACGACCTGATTTTTGTCACGCGATAACAGGCGTATTTATGAACCTATTTCGATGTAACTTGGTCTGTACATAGTACATACCAATGTCTCGACCGAGTTCGTTGGCCAGCTTCATTCGCCATCTTGTTTCAAAAGGGTTGCCATTTAAAAAAATTAAGTTTAAAATTCAAAATGAGGTATTAAAAAATTGGAAAATGAAAAAGGTTTTTTTTATGTGTTTGGCCTTGATACAAAGATTCCGGAGCAGTTTTTGTTTCTGAAAATTTGTTCTTTTGTTGATATCTTAAAAAATGGTTGATTTATAGCACTTTAAATTTCTAGCATGGCTAACATTTTGAAACGATCTTGTATTTGTCACGCGATAACACACGTATTCGCCTATTTCGATGTAAGAAGGCATGTGGATAATATACATCAACACCTCGACCAAGTTCGCTGGCCAGATTCATCAGCCATCTTGTTTCAAAATGGCGGCCATTAAATTAAAAAATATATATATATTTAAAGTGAGGTGCAAAAAAATTAGAAATTGAAAAAGGTTTCTTTCTTAAGTATTTGATCTTGATATAAGGATTCAGGAGCATTTTTAGTTTGTCTTTACCTTAAAAAATGGCTCAGATATAGCAGTTTCAATTTCTATTGTGGGTGACATTTTGAAAAATCTGATTTTTTGCATGCGACAGCACTCCTATGTATTAACCGATTCCGATGTGAGTGAGCGTGTGCACAGCAATTACTAAGGTCTCGACCAAGTTCACTGCTTAGCCTCATCCACCATGTTGTCTTAAAATGACAGGCACTTTAAGAAATTGCCGAATTTGGCAGCCAAATATAAGTTACTTTAAAGAAAAGCAGCTTGGATAAAGCTGACTAATTTCGCGAAATTCTCATTCATTATATTGATAAAAATTAGTATTGAATCTCCTATATTCGGTTTCCACTAAATTGAGCTTCATGTGTTTGCATGATATAAGTTGGCTTTTTTTAAATAAGGATTATGAAAGCTACCTCTTCCTCCCGGCACTGGCCGGAAGGACTTTTGGTTTGTCGGTGCCTCTAAAAGTGAACCCTGGAGAGGTGTCGCCATAAGGGGTAAAAAACTTTTTTGGTAAAAGGACCTATTAAAAAAAATTTAAAGGGTTAATTGCGATATTTTTTTTTCGAATTGATTGCGACACTTGAGACGTAAGAGTACCATCTTTGAGAATATCTTTCCGGTTTTTAACTTTACTAAGCGGTTTGGCCGACTAAGATAATACCCCCCTCCCCCTTCCAAAAAAATCCTCTCGGAAGAACAGAGATTAATTTTTATTGAGAGTTCTTTGTAATTTTTAATTAATAACTTAGTTAATTATTAGAAATTTAAAAGTCTGAGTCTCAGGTGACCAGGATAGACCTTCGACTGCTCTCACACAAATTTTGAGCCTCATTAGTATCATAGAATTTGCTAGCCATCGCGAACACACACACACACAGAGCGAAATTAGTATATTTTATTAGTATAGATTACTGAATTTTTTTTCTTACCTTTTTTCCATATTTCCTACAAAATTAAATTGTTATTTTGTTCTATAGTAACTTTCCTAGAGAAGAATGAAATATTGAAAACAAATTAATCAGTAAATAAAATAAGACATTCATTTTTTTTATTATTATTATTACAATTATATTCCATTGAAAAAAAAATCGTTTTCAACAAATCATTGCTTTCGAAAATAAGGAAAGTCCATTGGCATATACCAAAACCAGTGCTGCGAGATTAGGGACTTTTTTAATTCAGATTATTTGACTATTACCACTTTTTTAAAATAGTATAATTCGCCTTATTTTTCAGAACTTTTAATCTATTTTTAAATAAGCCGAATATTTCTATTTCAAAAAGCGGTGACAATCCACAATATGGGGACAAAAAAGGCCCCAATCTGGCAACATAGACCAAAACTATGATTTTTATCTTCAGAAAATACGGATAATTATTATTCGTATTAAATTTACTTGAAATTAGGCCACAAAAAATACAAAATAAGTCTGTTATAAATATTTTTTTAAAGAATTATTTAAATGCAAATTATTAAATATCTATCAATAACATAAAATAAAGTTGCCCTATTTTCAAAGATTTAGTTCCCGACAAATTTTACAAAAAATATATTAATCATATTTTTATTAGGTGTTTGAAAAGATATACCTAAATAATTTACGTCTTTATCTTAACCTTTAAATACTCGTGCAAATCTATGCGTAAAAACTTTCCCTCAGAGTTATTTGTACACGATATATTTCTAAATTTTTAGGAAAATAAATTCATGTTTTATAAAATTAATTTTAAGTCAAATAAAACTACCATATAGTATATTATAGTATATTATATATATAATATACTATTATTATATAATAGTATATTATAATATATATAGTATATTATATTATATAATATACTATATATATAATATACTATTATATACTATATATACTATATAGTATATATAGTATATAATAGTATATTATAAGAATTCCTTAACATAGGCACATATTATAATACTTTCGAATAATGTAAATTTGTAACATGCGTATTTAAATTTGTAATGGTGTTACAAAATACGCCAGCGCAAGTAATTAAGCATTAACGATCGGCATTAAGTGCATAGACAGATTTTATTTACGTGCGACAGTATTTAACATTTATAAATATTTTATATATGTATATTATTTATTAATTCTATGGTAATTAAATTAAATAGCTTTGTAATTATCTTGATTTTAAAAAATCGATTTCCATTATCTAAATTGCTTTCTTGTTTATCCAGCATAATATATAGATGCTTTGAGAATATTTTTAGATTCCATGAAAACTTTAAAACAAGAATGAATAAATAATAATTATATTTACAAAGAAAAACAAATGTACTTTATATAATCGATCAAATATCGCTATAGATTTTAATCGAAACTTTTAGAAGAGGAAAAACAAATCTTTTAGAACCGCTACAGGAACATCGAAATTGCAATTATTTTAAATTTTCATATTTTGTAAACAAGTAAAATCCATTCTTGTATTTGCCCTATTTATTTTTAAATCAGTCGAATTAAATATTTATATGCATCGCTGCAGTATTTCATACAAAGAGAAATATACAAACTGACTATATTTCTTAGTGTCTGTAGAATTTATGATTCAGATTATAAAAATTAAGAGAGTGTATATTGCGACGTTTAATTGGTAAAATATTTTGAACCGTAAAATCTAGAATGTTTATAGTGAATTTCGATTTTTTTTCCCTTGTAGCAAGAAAAATTCCCCTAGATAACATTTTATTGTTTAATCAAACGTTGTATCGATTTTTAAAATCTTATTATTATATTTTCCAATCAGTCGATTTTGGTAATTTTATGTGCAATGCTGATGATTTATTTCATACTGAGACATACCAACTTATAGATCGGGAGGCAGTAGCACAGGCAATCACCTCATCGAGTTCACGGCTGAAATACCAGAATTACGAACTAAAAGATCTCCTTAAAACACCATCAGAAACTTAAATGCGCTAGGCCTTTCGAAAGATCTGAGTCTTTCTTCGTCAGGCGCAAAGAAGACGTGCTTCTACTATGAAAGCAGCAGCAAGACTGAAATGAGAGATAAAGGAAAGGAAACAAGCTAAAAAAACAGCCAATAGGAAAGTAGAAATCAGCAGCCAATAGGAAAGCAGATGACTACAGATAATCACAATAGAGTATAATCAAAACAAAAGAACACAGAGAAGGTGGGGAATAAGGAAGCAAATAAAAAAAAAATTGAAATAAATTGAAAAGGAATTATACTAAAATGAAAACACACACATATATTAAAATATGGGAACACATGAAATTTAAAAATAAATAAATAAATAAGATATAAACAACAGACTAATATTAATTAATACAAAAAAAATAAATTATATGGTTGTACTGAAAAGGTTTTTCCAAGCTGAAGTGGAATCAGATTTATCATTAACAATAACTTCACGATTAAAATAAAAGGTTAAATTTTCAAAAAAGTCCAATTCAGAGATACTATTGGCATTAAAGATAATTTTTAGCATTTTGAAAATTAAAACTGTGGCCAGAATCCCAAGGGTGCTTGGAAAAGAAGATTTGGAAATTTCTTGATTAATTACATAACGAGAGTGCTCTTTTAAGCGGATTTCAAGATTTCTTTAAGATTTAAGCGAAGCTTTAGATTAAGAAGATCTTTCAGTTCGTATTAATTCACACCAGTTTCAACCAATTTTCTTTTATTCCAGAATTAGTTAAAACTCGATTCGCATATTAAAACGCAATCGGTCGGCCAAGTCATATCTTGGTCGAAAACACCTGAAAACCCGATTTTAGCAGTTGACTCTTAAGTTTACCATTGTGCCTTCCTACACACAAAGGTATCAATGTCTGAGAGGAAAACACAATAATAAACCTACGAATCAGCCGCTAAAATTGGATTTTGGGGTGTTTTCCATCAAGATATGACTTGGCAGACCAATTGCGTTTTAGTATGCGAATCGAGTTTTAACTAATTCTGAAATTCCAGCCGTGAACTCGGTGAGGTGATTGTCTGTGCTGCCGCATTCCGGTCTATTATTATATTGTTTAGTTGTCTGTGGAATACATTGCGACATTTCATTGAAATAAATTTTTGAACTGCAAAATCTATACTCGCTGCTGTTTACGATAAATTACGATTTTTAACATGTTTTTTTCTCTAACAATAAAATTCATTAGATTAAAGTTTTATGCTTTACTTATAGATATGCCGATCCTTAACATATTCTGATCATTTTATAATACATTATAATGTTTTAATGTTTGTTATACAGTTATCTTATCAACAATTTAAAACTATTTTATATTAAAACCTGACAGTCTTTTTGTATTTCATAACTCCTCCTCTTAGAATATGGAGCATTTTGCAATGGAATTAACATCAATTATCCCCACGCTCCGTGGGTATCATAATACCTCTCACAATTAAAGAAAATTAAAAAAAATTCCGAGTTAATATATTTTTTTTTAATTTTTAATAAAATTTCTGTAATAATTCTTTATATCTGTTTTGTTAAACTTAGTTACCGAATTTTTGTAAAACAAATAAGGAAAGAAAAGGGAAAATAATTGGAAAACGTCTGCTATCCAAACAGGTGAACAAATATATATTTGCTATATTTAATTTCATATAAAGAGATTTAATAATTTTTAGCTTACATTTTCTTTAAAGAGAATAATGTACAGGATATTCATAAGATTACTTTCCACATTTGAAACAATTATTACCAAAAAGCAGAAAATTTTTAATATTAATTATCTGTACGAAACAATATTTTCTGAATATGTTAAAATGTAGATGAATGAACTGTGATAGAACATGGAGTTTTGACGTATAGAGGAAGCTCAGATTAAAAGCTTTTCTCTAAACCATAGCAACCCACACAACAGAGCTTAACGATTCTTGCCTGGACCAATTCACATCGACTAATTAGACAAGTAAACAAACAAGCTTAGCGATAATGGTAAGCTCTCCAAATTTTTATCGAAAATCCTCCCGAATAATTTTATTGCCTGTTTGCTGCCATTTTCTTATAAAGGCATTTTACTACAATTGCATCAAAGTCAAGTAACTTGCAAAATGTTATCTGCAGTTATTTTACATCGTAAATGTGATTATCGCTTATAGTAAGAAATTTAATGTAATTAATATGATAAATCTTTTTTAATGTAGAAAATAATAATAACTTTTTTTTTCTCTCTAAAATCAAAAGATCTCATCCAATGCAGGTCGCTATACCAGGTAGCATATATTTAAATTTACATTTCAAGAAACAAACGAGTTATTATTTAAAACGAGATATTTATAACATTAAAATAATAATAATTCGTGTCTCTTATCACCTTAAACTTCATATACTCTTATCTTAAGTTACATGTGTTGAAAAATAAAATTAAATATTCTCTACATATCTATTTTAACTAAAAACTTTCGTAAATCATTAATTTCTATTAAGTCTTTTATTAAATATTTGCATTTTATCCCCTCCCAGGAGCTCCAGAATCTCCTAAGGAATGTGCAGTAACTAATCAATCTTCAGAATTTTTATCTGTTGCGCGTGAATCAGTCTATGGTGGAGGTCTTGGCCAAACCTTTCATTTAGAACTATACAGTTCACTCGTGGAACATCTCATCACAAGTTTAACGTCTGATGCAGCGCCCACATTCAAAGTACACAATCTGCACCAACAACTGCGTTTGTTAATGCATCGAAACATAAAGAGAAGAGCAAATCAGTCGCTCTAATGGCATCTGCGATGCCACCACCAAAAATACTACAAACTTAAGAGAAACTTAAGATTAACGCTTTTTACTTTCTTCTATCTTTACAAGAAGAAAATATTAGATTCTTGAAAATTTTCGACTTCTGGCTTTTGATGGATTTATACGTTTTAGAAGGTCCTTAACACGATTTGATTCTTTTTAGAAAAGTCTGTCTGTGAGTCTGTCTGTATATGACAAAAAGTTTGTGGGCTGAAAATGCTGAAGCAGACTTTTCAACTGTATTATGCGGTTTCCAATTACCCTAGTATACTAGGTTACATATATAGAAATCTATAGATTGAACTACACTCTAGTATACTATGTAAAATATATATAAATCCTATATACAGGGCTGCACAAAAGAATTCTAATATTTTTCCGACTATTAATGATATTGCTAAAATTGGTTTTCAAAGGTGTTATGCGTTTTCCAAATAGCCTGCCTTCTTCCAACCAACAATAGTATCTAACAATTTAATTCCTTACCGTACATGCTTTAACTGGATGGATGAGATGGATATATCAGAAATAAATATCTTCACGGATGGTTCCAACACCGACCAGGAGACGGGTTCCTTCTGTGTTAAGCAGGATGAAGAAATAATTAATTGAAGACAGACGAAATCAGGCCCTGTAAACTCCATATTTCAGGCAGAACTCATTTCGATCGAGGAAGCTATCCGATAGTCAGATGACTCCAACTAAAAAAGCTTCACAATCCATTCTGACAGTTACTCAAGCCTTAAGTCACTAGAAAATATTTTTACCTCTAACTGTCTAGCTCAAAATATAATACAAGCTCTACAATATTCCTTCAAAACTTTCTCTTTTCAGTGTGTTCGTGAACACTCTGGAGTGACTGGGATAGAGATTGCTGACAAACTAGCTCACGAGACAGCTCTTGACTCCACATTATCAGTTATAGGCATTAGGTTTTTTTTCTATCCATCTTCATATTTTAAAAAACATCTAAAAATATCTCTACTTTAAAACTGGCAACAAGAATGGGATTATACTCAAACAAAGTGCTATACATTCAACCTCCTCCCAAAAGTGTCTAATCAGCTATTACTACACCATAGAAATATGTATTCGCGACAAGTCATGGGCTATTTCCGTTATACTTCTACAATTTTGATAAGCTTTTCACTCCGTAGTGCACTTTCACCAAATAAGCACGTCATTGTATGTATTATATCCTAAACTGCACCTTAACATCCCATTTTCACCGTATTTTTTTTCTTTTTTCTTTTTTTTTTCTTTTTTTTTTTTTTTTTTTTTTTAAACACTGGCACCGGAAAAACGCTGAAAGAAAATAATATATTAAAATTTTAATTGGTGTGAATATGTTTGTCACGTCTTGGAACTCCGATCAAGATACCGTTCGTCTGTTTTATACAAATGGAAAAAATCATAAAGTAGCATTTATACTGGTCTATCGAAGATCCAAAATTTTAGCACCCCAAGTAACAACCTAAACACAGGATTTTAGGTTAATAGCACATGATTTTGAGCGTTTAATCTATATTTAATTCTTCAACCCAAGAACCTAAACTCAGCCAGTCAGAAAAGAGCTTTTTAAAAAATAATGGCTGTAGCTAAATGCATTAAAAATGATATTTATGCCGTCCTATATATTTAGCGATACGCTGTTTTTCAATCAAAGAAAGAAATACTATTTTCTGCGATTGAAGCAAAATGTCTAGTTTTCTTCCGAATTTTTATACGGATATAGCAACTTTCATTAATATATTTTCGTTTAATAAATGGTGTATGCAGTATAGATTGCTTCAATTTTTGCATTTTTGTGGTAGGATAAATTGTTTTTGGGTAAAAATTCAGATGCATTTTATTACTATTAATACTAATTATAACTCGTTTTCGAATACAATAGTGAAATTATAATATGCGTTTCTTAAAATTATTTTAATATTATTTAATGTTAATAGTACAAAGAATAAATAAAAATAAAATTATAAAAATATTTTTATAGATATTTATTTTTTTTAATTTATTACTTGTTTCGTTGATGTTATTTATTATAGTTGACTGTTAGAACTTTTTTGTTTCTTGTTAACTTAAAATTAGAGAGTTCTATGTACTCACTTAAAAGAATTAAGGTTACGTGGGGTGACTGGGCTGTGATTTTACAATGTGACTCTGGAGATTCTGGCATTTCAGCTTCCAATTACAGTAATACCTCGAGTTACGTCAGCAATTCGCTCCAAGACTAGTAACGTAAGTCGAAAACGACGTAAGTCGAGGTACATTTAGATAAGCCAAAAAGGGATAAGTAATAAAAATTCACCAAAATCCAATGAACATATTATATTGTATTTAGGGGTTATGTTACATACATTTAACATTAGCAAAAGAAATGAGTTTGAAATACAAAAAATTTGGAATAAATCAGCAAGTTTGTTAACTTGCAATTTACTATTTTTCTAGTTGTCTCTTTCGAATATTTGAGGATCTGAGTTTTCTAAGCTTTTTCTAGTGACTTTATTTGTGTGTCACTATCACTTGACTGTCGCGGTAAAGTTTCCCTTCATAAAACCAAAAGTCTTCAAAAGCTCAAAGTGCGCCTTAATTAAGGATTTTTTTCCCCAAGCCAGACGACGTAAATGCGGGGTGACGTAAATCGAGGGTGCGTAAGTGGAGGTACTACTGTATATAATTTTCTTTATTGCAAGCCAAAAATATGGAGAAATTAATTTCCCTTAGTAAGAGAAACTCCAAAAAATTATTTATAACTGTTGAGGTAACTGGATCCCACACTGTCCAGTTATCCCTGATGCATGTCCCAGTTACCCCATTCTTGAAAAATTACGGGGTAACTGGAACATCATCCTCACATTTGACACATGAAGTAAATATACATAGATACCTAATAATATTAATGTACTTATATGCCTAATCTTTAAAAAAGAAAAAAAAAAAAGATTGTTTAATAAAAGTACTTACCGTATTTTAATAAAAAAGCTAGAAAGTTCAACCAAATCGGTGTTGTTTCTAAAAAAAGGAAACCTAAATTTTCGGCAACCTCTCACAGCAAACACAGAGTTATTATTAAGTTGACACACGTTGTTTTAACTCCCTGAGGGGCGGTGGGATAAAATATATCCCACCCAATTTAAACAAGATTCTCACCAGAAAATTTTAACTAAATTTTATATTTTTAACTTTCGAGGAAAATCTTTTTTTTTTTGCACTGCTGGTTAAAGAATCCCACCGTGTTATCTACAAAAGCTGCTCTGTTTCCGGGGATGTGGGACATAGGTCCCGGGCTCCTCGGCTCAAATTTCCTCGTATCGTCGTCATTGAAAAATTGCTTTTCCTTATTTAAAAATAAAATTTTTCGATTATTCCGTTGAGAATTCAATATTTAGAGACATTTTTGCTTGCCCCTCAAGAAGTTAAGAAGTAGAGATAGGGCTGCAATGTTGGCAAAAGCTAAAACTTAAAAGACATTAAAGGTTTTTTATAAAATAGCCTATGGCCCAGGTACCTCGTGGGTCCAGTTATCCCAGCTTACCTTATAAGTGTTAAGAAAGATTTCTTCATTGTAGCCCATGATTAATTGATTTTAAAAATAGTTAAAAGTAGACTCCAATCCATTTTTGCTCATTCTTGAGCCTGCATGTTTATCTATATTTACTATTTCCCTGTTCTTTTTTAAGGAATAAATTTATAATTGCCAAAATGTTTGATTTTTCAACTTTTTTTCAGAGATTTACTTGTTAACTTTGTCATATAAAGCAAAACCTGCTCTTCTGTTTTTGTATTATTTTATATACATTTTACCCTTGCAGTATTAAATAAATTCTGGCTCAATCTTTTTATTTTTCCATTCATTGTGAATCTTTTATGAAGTTTATTAATTTTGTATGAATTTTACATCAATTGAGATCACATATAGTTTTTTTATCCGGCCATATTTAAAAATTTGTACACAATATATTGTATGGTCTTTAACCAATTGAAGAATGTTTTCATATGTTATTGATATTCGAAAAGCATTTAATTTTTAGTTCACCAGAGTTTAATCCTCGAATTATGTAACTTTAATAACAATTAATGCTCTCTTAACTTTGTGTTACAATTATTTGATATAAGCAGTGCTGCCCGTCGTTGCTTGTATTTTTTGAGACAATATATAGGGAATTTAAGGGGTCTTGTACCTTTTAAACGCGACGAAATTTAACGAAAAAATTCAAAATTTGAATTAGTCTATCTTCAAAACCTTTTTGTGTTTAAACATGAAATTTTGGATATTGATTAAACAGATTGTGCTTTGTAATATGCTGTCATTAGAAATTTATTAATCTTTTACAGAATTTGTGTATTGTTAAAATCAAAATAGCTCTGTTTTTTTTTTTTTTTTTTTTTTTTTTTCTTTACTCCAGAAGTCATTGCGCGCATGATATCTTGAGAAGGTATGTATGGATTGTCATGAAATTTGGTAAAGATACTAAACATGTATGCCTGTTTAGAACTACTTTTAGGCCAAAATTATTTCATTAACTATATAAAAAAATATTTTTGTAAAAAGATAAATAAAAAGTTTGTATTTTTAATGAATTAAAAATAGTCATAACTAAAAATATTACCATTGTAAATACTTAAAAGTAGTTCATTTTAAACACACATATTTGCTCAGTATCTTTACCAAATTTCATGACAATCCATGCATACTTTCTCAAGATATCATGCGCGCAGTGACTTCTGGAGTAAAAAAAAAAAGAGCTATTTTCATTTGAATAATACACAAATTCTGTAAAAGGCTAATAAACTTCTAATGACAGCATATTACAAAGTACAATCTGTTTAATCAATATCCAAAATTTCATGTTTATACATAAAAGGGTTTTGAAGATAGACTAATTCAAACTTTGAAGTTTTTCGTTAATTTTTGACGCGTTTAAAAGGTACAAGACCCCTTAAAAGAAATAATTATTTACCCTTGGGTTAATCTGAGATTTTGCGATCTTGGAAGGAACAACTTGCTTTACTGTGCATTGCATCAATGTGTAATAAACAGAGTATGCATAGAGGCAAAGAAAGAATGAAAAGTGAAAACACCTTTTATTACCCTACTGAAAAGAAGGGTTGTGTGTTTCTTGCGTATCTGGGTAAGTGGATTTCTTTATACCCTCGAAACATCCCAACGGCTGGATAGATTTTAATGAATGGGGTCTCTATCAATTCGTCTTAATCGTCCGATGGTTATAGGATAGGTTTTGTTTTTATAAATTCAAAATGGCGGCCGTAAAATACAAAATGGCGGTAGAGACGGGAAAAAAATTACGCACCCTTTTGAGTGGCATATCATTGGATAGGTCTTTCAAAATGAAGACGATGTTTCATTGACTATTTTAAAGTCAGAAGCTCCGTTTAAATATTACACAAACTGAAAGTTGTGTAGGTAGGATCTCTAGCTTTACTGCAACTCTAACCATCATAGACATCTATAGGCCTCATCAAAACAGTGTTTATAGAAAGGAACTAACAATTAAACACAACTTAAAAGTCATCAATACAAGTAAATAAAAACAAATAGCTATGTAATATAAAAAAATAGTTTCCCATTGATGAGAAATAATTAATTAGTTTGCATTTTACGCAGTCGAGTTTTTTGATTTTTTAAATTTAATTTTCATTTTCATTTTATTTTCATTTTACCAAAACTTACATTACCAGTACCAGGAGAACCAACCCGGACTTCCCGGGTAACACAAAATACAGCCCTGTATTACATCGTTGAATTAACCTCATTTTTCATTAAAAACTTTAATATTTTTTGTACATTAAATGTATTTTTTAGATTGCCCACGAAGAACACCAAAAAAGATTTTTATATGAAAAACAGGCAAAAACTGTCTACAAGGAAAAGCTGTTTGAAACGTATTTTAATTATGTTATGCTATTTCAAATATAATGAAATTTCAACATATTACTGAGGTTTATTAAAGATACTTCATGTGGAATATGATGTGCATTTATCGACCATTTACAGGGACGCACAAATTCTGTCAATTAGAGATAATTGCTGGAAATAAGTTTCTATTTATGGTATGCGTTTCTAAGTTCTAATTGAGTTATGCTTTTTCAAGGCGAATTATATTTAGCGTAGAAAGAGATGTTTATAGAATATAAATAAAATCACACACATAGCTACGTAAAGAAATTGATAGATGACCGCTTAGATTTGATAATTTTTGGAAATGTGATTTCAGTACCTTTAAGCTTTTTGAGCCAGGATTAAATTTTAGCTTAAGGTGGTCCGGGGCACATTTTCAAAAATTTTTTATTTATTGAGTTAAAATTTTGAAATTTTTTGTGATGATTAACCATATCATTTGTAAACAAAATCGCATATAAAACTTCTCATAATTTTTTTTAATTTAAATTTTAAATTTTGTTAAAAAAGTGGGGTAGTTTAAAATCGTTATAACTCGAAATATTATTTAAAGAATTTCAATTTTTTTTTCATTTAAATAAACAGAAATATATAAATTTTAATTTAGAGCCAGCATTTAAAAAAATATTAATTTTTAAAAAAATTAAAAATATTTAACGAAAAAATTACAAAAAAAGTGGTGCAACTTTTTTTAGAAAAATCATATTTTCAAAAGTAAATATTTTTTTCAAATATGCTGGCTCAAAAGTAAAGTAAAATAATTGAAAAAGATATGTTCCGAGTTTCAACCCTGTATCTTTAACGGTTCTCGCGTTATAAGAATTTAAATATGAGAAATGGTGAAAAAACCTATCATGAAGAAAAACGCAATTTCACAACAACTCGTTTCCTTGACAACCATAGCTTGAAAGGCAGATTTTGAAAACAAACCAAAACGAAAAAAATTAATATTTCCTTTTCTAATTAAGATAGAAACATGATTTAAACATCATTTTAAGCAGAAAACGGCAGAGAAATTTTTAATCCAATAAAAAAAAAATTAAAAATTTGAATATTTTTGTGTCCCGGACCCCCTTAATAAATGCGTGTATAACGATCTGTAGGTAAGATACAGGACTGTATAAAAGTATTCAAGTATGTTTCCGTCTATTGGTAGAAATTGTTGAATTTGGAATTTCAACTCATCATGCGTTTTATTCCTAAAATAAATTTTAGAGACCTATTTTTAGAATATATACAAAGATAATTTAGATTACAATTTAGAATCTTTGGGATACATACAAATCTCTAGATCAAATACAGGGCTGCACAGAAGAATCGGAGTATTTTTCCTGTTATAGGTGGTAATTGCTAAATATTGTTATCAAATGTGTTATGCGTTTTATAAAACGTTTACTTAGGTAACGTATTTACTTTATTAAGCAGAAAAGTTTTGTTGAAGTATTCTGGAAGCGCTAGGAAATATTTCGTAATCTATGCTTGACACATGTTTTTTTCTTTCCTGTTTAATCTTAATTTTAGAACTGTCAAAACTAAAATTCAGAAAAAATGACGTTACTTTGGCGCTTTCATATACCATACTTTTTCAGCTTTTTAAAATGAAATACCTCTTTTTCTTTAGCGTGTATAACGGAAGAATATATAATTTTCCCGACAATACGGGAGAATTGCAATAAATGCATCTAAATGACGTAGCATTTTATGAAATATTATTTCGTTGATTACCTGAAATTAATATAATTTTCTAGACGCTTTTATTCGTGACATCAATCGTGAAGGGTTTTATATATATTTTTTATTTTTTATTTATTTATTTTATTTTTATTTATTTATTTATTTTTTATTTATTTATTTTTTTTTTTTTGAAAAAAAAAGAACTCTCTCTCTATTTACAGACAATAATGGGCATTAATTTCAGAAGAGCAAGATGTTTCCAATGATAATAAAACATTTTAAAATTTAAACCTAAATTTTCATTCATAAAATTTAAATCTACAACGATTACATGAAAATGAAGTCATTTTCTGAGCGCTTTTAGTCGTAATGTGAGTCAAGAATTTTTTGGGAAGTAAAAAGAACTAACTCTTATTTAATATAAGGTCAGTCTGCCTAAATGTGATAACTCCTAAATGCGACAATGTTCTTTTACATAAAATCTTAATGCAAGAATCGTAAATAAATGTTATATATTGAAGCATACGAACTTCAGAAACGAAACCCGAAACATTTTTTTTTGCATGTAAAACGGTTTCTTTAAAAGAAATTTCCAATCAAATACACATCGTTCATTTTACATCGCCCCCATGTTTCGGAAATGCGACAAAAATTCCCGAAAGTGGCTTACGGTTTTTATTTTTCAACTTTAAAGATCAAATAACCCTATAAACGTCAAGAGCTACGTTGTCCGTTTCAGTTACCCGACCAGTTAAACTAAAGAAAAGGCAACCAGTTTCCGGTTTAGAATTTGAAGTGGACTACGCAGTTACGAGAGCTTGTTTTCAGCCTGTGCCTAATATCGACATAGATATTGCTGCAAATGCGGCGAAACATTTAGAAGATTAACGAAGAAGTTTATATGGGATTTTTTATATATTGTGTTAAAATGATATTTAAATCAAATTTTATGTTTAATGAAGCTGTGTTGAGTCAGCTTAATCCTCCATTAATGTTTTTCTTTAACCAGGTGTTTAAATATGTATTTAAGACGATCAAAAAAGAAAAATACACTTCTTTAAAATTTTTAATTAAAAAAAGGTGTAAGAAACGCAATGTCTATTCCAGTAACATAATGTAGACATATGATTAAGGAAATTGCAATAATTTTACATAATGAAAATTCTGGAAAATCTTGTGTAGATTGAAAACAATTTATGCTTGTTTTAATGCGGTTAAGCAAGTTAATTTTACCAACATTATACCATTCGATAGTTTAAATGCTGTCTCCGATTAAAACGTGATGCAATTGAGTTATTCCCTGGTTTAGGAGTCATAATTTTTGTTAGCACTTTTATAAAATCTGATATTTTAGTTCTGTTTTCAATTGTTATTCGTGATAATCGACATTTTCTACTTTTAAATTAGTAAAAGATAAAAAATAAATAAAGTCATGTTTATCTAAACGAATATTTGTTTCCGTATACGTATTTTTAAGTACCGAAAACGTTAGTTTTTTTTTGTGAAAGTGCAAGAAAAAATGAAAAGCGGGGGGGGGGGGAACAGAATATCAGGCACAGAGCTTCGCTTTGGCTTAATCAGAATTATTAGATATATTGTACGATTTCATCTATTTCTAAGGCTGATATATTTATCATGTGACATTTTTAAATAAAGTTATATGTAATAAATAGTCTAGTTAACAATATTATAAATATCTTTTAAATACTCTTTTAACCCGTAAGCTCCACACTGTGATTTCGCACCGACCGAAATACAGGTGTCTTTAATTAATTCGCATTTTTCATTCACCAAATAAAGAATTTTGATAAAATCAAATATTTCATTTTGGATTCCTTATTAAATTTCGTATATGGATCATGTAGTTAGATTTCATTATCACCAGATTGTCAGCAGAATTATGCGGAGTTGAAGTAACGGAAACCCAAATCGCACTGGTGTATAAATTATGGGTTAACATTGACGAGCGAATTTAGCGAATTTTATACGATATTTTCTGCGACAATCATTTAATTATAGTTATGGCCATAGCTCCTTGGCAAAGAGGGATGAGAGTTTTTTATATTAGGAACGCATTTATTTATTTGAGGGCTATTTATGTTAGGCATTATACACAGCATTCAAATAACTTTTGCATATTAGCAGTGTAAAATTGACAAACAGCACGGTACTGCGCCTTGATAAACATTTTAAGAGTAATATTGAAAAGCTTAATTATAATAGTCCTGCACTTAAATTTTAGTACAGAAACCCTGTGAATTAATAGAGACTTTCATTCATCTTTTAATCAAGTGGTCTCGGAGACCGCTCACAGCAGTTAAGGGTTAATTAATTCAAAAAATAATTACAGTTAACCCTTAACTGCTGTTAGAGCTGCTTATTTTAAATTTTCACAGTTTAACTTGCAATTTCCAGTTTAACTATCGATACAGCGAAATTTTGTTTCATTTGGAGCCTAGTACTATTGTTTGAAATGTGTGAAAAATCAAAATTTTATTAGAAATTGTACTGTACAAACAGTTTAGTGCAAAAACAGTATTTTATGAGTTAATCGTGCATTTTATTCATCTTTCAATCGAATGGTTTCGCAGACCGCTCACAGTTATAATGTGACAATTTTCTGTCACAGCAGTCAATCGTTAAATGAACTTTTTCTGATGAATTGTCATGTATAAAATGCATTATCACATTTAGGACTATGAACGTCTCATTTATGTTTTAGCTGCCATAAATGCGACAAAAATGACCGAAATGCGACAATCTTATATTGTGGGGTTTTATACTACAGATAATTATTAAATTTCTACAAAACAAGTTAGTTTTCAACTAAAGGTACAGTATTCAGTAATTTGTTGCTTAATAAAATATACATT
Source organism: Maratus speciosus (assembly GCA_963932465.1). Classification (NCBI taxonomy): domain Eukaryota; kingdom Metazoa; phylum Arthropoda; class Arachnida; order Araneae; family Salticidae; genus Maratus; species Maratus speciosus. The sequence continues at coordinate 305,892,839 of OZ010794.1, forward strand.
TATATAATAAAATCCCAAATACACCCTAAATGCGACAAAACTACGGGGAATCGTGTCTCATTTAGGCAGACTGACCTTAAATCGCAGAAAATGTTACCACTGCATCTAAAGCAATAAAACACTGAGCTATAACATATATCTGTAGTATACAATTGAAACAGAAATTAAAACATAACAGCTGTTTTTCTATAGTAAGTTTGACATCACAATGAAAGAGTTTTGTTGAAAAGAATGTCACATTTAGAATTATTATTATTATTATTATTATTTTCGTGATTTTTTTTCTTGAAAGTTTGTGAAATGCCTGCATTATAGTAGATGTTTTAACTTCAAATACATTTAAATGTTAAGTTAATACACTAATAATAAAAGTTTTCAATTTTATGTATAAATAAATTTCTGCTCAGAATGACGTCACTTTTAAATGTTAAGATGTACTGAGTGAATCTGAATTTCTATTGGCTTAAAAAAGATAAAGTACACATATTTTCTTTTAATTCTTGCGCCGTTTTTATGGTGTGGCGACTACAGGAAAAGACAAATTACATTAGGAAATAGAAATTTAGGAATTAGGAATTAGGAATTAGGAAAGGACAAATTTTAAAAAATAGATTTGTAAAGTGATAAGCTGTGGCAAATGAGTTTAAAAATTGGGCAAATAGTGGCCTGAGAAATTTTTAAAGCCGCCAGTAATGGTCAAAAATTGTATATTGCTATAAGGAATATACTGTCGAAGAGTGATTTATAGATAAAGCATTTACTTTCAGGTATCATATTTATTTTCAATACATCTCATATACTCTCGATATACCTCTTATATACCTCATATATACTTTCGATATACCTCTCATATACTCTCGATATACCTCTAATATACCTCTCATTCATTTATGTCGCTCTTCTTACTTGTCTCTCTGCATCTGCGAACTAACGAAGATCTACTCTATAATAACGCATTTCAAAATCTTTAACTTATTTTCTGAAAACTGGCTTTTATCTATTTCATTTTTCAAACTATTGATTCATAATTATTTTTAATTTTACATTTAAAGGCTTGGTATGTTCCGTTTTTAACTGAAAAAAGGGTCATCCGAGATAACTGTTAATGACCCATAAGTTTTAAAATATATATGTTTCATTAAGACGTTAATTTTCGCTTATAGTAATCTAAAACCAAAAATAAAAAACAAATCTTCACAAGATATTTTAATGTATACTTTTTATGCCGCACCTTTGTTTAGTTTTATAAAAGCTAAAAATTAAAGAAAAAATGCCTAAAATATTTTCTTAGACACACGTATTCCTACAAATAATATACACTGAGAAAAATGACATTTTCAAATCTGAATAAATCTATGTTTTCATTTTGTTATGAAACTTTTTGTTTCAAATATGAAGACTCAATGCTTTCAATTCGGAAATACCAGAAATACTCAGTTTAAAAAAAATTACTTATCATTCATTAAACGTAGCAAGTTTTACCAGGGTAGTGAATTTATTCATATTATTTCATTTATTATGATTTCGAACGAAACGCTCCTTTCAGTAATAATTTATAACATGAAATGTGGGGAACTGCATTTTTATCGTGTTCGCGGAAGAACACTTATAAGCCGTCGTAATATAATCGCGAAAGCGTAAATTTTATCCTCCAGGCTTCGGAATCGAAGAAATGAGTATCTACGTGTTTCAAACTTGAGTAATTTTGATTCGGAGCCATTTTGACAGTGCGAAATACTCATGTTTGAGTATTTTTTACTCAGTTTTGAAAATGTCGTTTTTAGAGCGTAAAAGTGCCCTCATTTTAAAAAATAAAAACATTTTTTGCTGGCTACTCTAAAAAAAGGATTTAAAGGATTTATATAAACAGAAAAATTTAAACTGAAGTAAATTAAAATTACTTTTAATTCTTTTATTAAAATGTTTTCATAGCCTGATAATATCAGACATAACAGGTTTTTTAACATTTTATGAAACCTGGTTATCATACGAATCTTTAACTAATCATGACATAATAATTTAAAAGGTCGCTGGGCAGTGTTAAGAATTAAAATCTGTCTTTAAAAAATGAGTAATTTTCAATAAAGGTTTAAATATATATATTAACTCCCGATATGCTATTTCTTTTGGGTCAACAATTAAAGTGTCGTCACTAAAAAAAAAAAATAACGTTACGTTACATAGGCCAGCCGTAAAACGAAGCAAATGTATCATTGCATGATTAAATACTGATAATCTTTACTGCAATTTTTCTAATTTCTAAGCATCGCACATTTTCAATTTTTACATCTTTGTATAGGGGACAAAAGTACTTTCAATTGCAATTTGTTTGAAAACTGCATCTCAATTTATTTATTATTATTATTATTATTATTTGTATTTTTTAATGCATTTCTGTAATGGTGGCAACTGAAGCACTCCTTTTCTGTTGAATGTAAAGGGAAAATAGTTGGAAAATAGTTGGAAAATAGTAGATGACTATAACTTTTTGTTTTTGCCATTTTCTGATAACAACGGAAAAAATATTTGTAATTAAAATACGTGCTCTTCTGAAAAAGTATAAATGAATGATATCTGATAAAATATGAAGCTATTAAAACTATATTTAATTTTAAGTATCCATATTAATGTTGCAAACAAATGAAGTCATATGAATCCTTACATAACTGATTTTTTTGTCGAGTTTACGATATCGCTTTTCGCTGGGTTTGTGTATTATTCCGCGATAGTGACGTCATATGCATACTTTTCTGTAGATGCTGTTTAAGACTGGGTCGTAAATGTGTAATTCTTCAGCGGATTCAAATAGCGTCATTTTATATAAAATAAAAGTTTGTAATTTTAAGTCTTAAAATTGAAATGTGTTTTTTACAATGTATATTTATGTATATATATATTTTTTTTTTTTCATCGGGGACAACACTAAATTCTGAAAAACCAGAATTCCTGTTTTCTAGTTTTCCATATATCTTTTCGAACATGTTTTAATAATTAATAAATATTTCTACAGAACTGAGCTACTTTAATGTAAATGAGAAATTTAAAATCCGATGCCATTGCTTTTTAATTTTAGAAATTTTAAGAATAGTATCATTCTTCTTTAATAATCATTTCTGAAAGAATTGAAATAGCAGTAATAAATAATTCTATAAATCGTTTGCTTAGAAAAGATAAAGCAAACGGGAAAACTAAAGTGTAATTATCTATATGAACAGCACTACGAAAGAATTTTTTATCTTTAACTGACAGTACAAGAATCTGTAAAACATTTCGCGAAACTAATTACAGAAACGAACAAAACATGCCAGGCTAAGATAGCTTCATTACACACGGAGATAATATCCAATGATTCGAAACTCCCTAAAGATAGTATTAGTTAACGAAGAGTGGAGGTGATTAATGTTAAACTCTGATCCTTTTAATTTGGAAGACTGAATAATTTAATGAGTTCATTGATACTGAAGAATTACACAGATAAAACCTTTAGTTTTTACTCTTTATAGAGTTTAAGCACTCAGAAACAAATGGAATATGAAATATACTATTACAGTTAATTTTGTATATAGTCGAACCTCGTTAACACGAAATCACTTAACGCGAAATTTCGCTTAACACGAAATAATATTGAGGTCTCGTCAGTTAAGTCTGAAAATCAATGTTAATTCCTTCTTTTAATACGGAATACAATTTCGTAAAATTCTGCTTAAAGCGAAAATATTTTTTTGAGTGAAAAGTTTCTTAGGAGTAATAATTTTTCGAACTGAGTGAAAATGAGTCCAGGCAGTGTCGCGTACCCAGGACATTTGGCTTTAATTGCCAGTGCTTTCCCAATTGAGGTATCTGGACGACATATCAGTCAACACTATATTTACTCAGAAACCAAGGGGGTAAGAAGGGGTCTTTAATTTTAACAGTTCGACAGAATAAACCGACGGATAATGGAAAAGTTTCGTGTTATTAAAAGAAGCTACCGCAGTGCAAAAGAAAACTGTGCAAAGTTTCCTTATGAAACAAGAGGATGCTTCTTGAGCTTTGGACAAATTAGATGATGTCCACACGTTCCTAAAAAGAAGTAATCTGCAAAAGTTAATAACGGACTTAAAAAAATGATTCGCAGGTAAATAAATTTATTATTGCCTAAAAGGATGTCCAGTTAGTTTTATTTCTATATTAAATTTTCTATTTCTTACTAATTTATGATTTTAAGAGCAGGTATATATTTGTAGATTAATTTATATCGTTTTTATATCTATCATAGATGGCGCTACTATTTTAACGGTCAATACGAAATCTCGGATAACATGAAAAAAATCCGCAGTACCTTCAATTTCGTGTTAACGAGGTTCGACTGTACATATTTTGTTTTGTCTACCTTTCAGATAGCAATGATGATGATTAAATTAAACTTAATGTATTTCAGAAATGCCCGGTAATGTTTTAAAAAAAAAGATTTTAAATATATCTTACTAGATATATTTTATGGTTATTGAAAGTTCCTTTAAACCTAGTTAATGCAACTGAAAATTTTAAAGTGCAATGTTATTATTATTATTATCATTATTATTTAATTTTATAAATTTAAGGAACGATTACGCTCTCCTTAATCTACGATTTTTGAAAGAAATATCATATCCATATTAAATGATAATAAAACATCATATTAATCATATGCTTACAATAGGTAAAGAAAACAGAAAAATTAAAGTATTATGATCTATAATAAAAGTGGGATCAAAGAATATCTTTATACTTGACTGTAACAAGAATTTACAAAAGATTTCGTGAAACTAATTGCAGAATGTAACAATATATGTCCCTCTGAAATACCTTCATTAAATACAACTTCTAAAGAGTGTAAGCGATTTAAAGGTATTAGTAGTTAATGAAGCGTTAAGATAAGTAATATTAATAGTTTTCTTATTAGGTGCGTTCGTAATTATATAAATACGTAGCACCTATAGACGTTATCTAATCCGTCTGTCTGTCCGTCTCTCTGTATATAACAGCACAAAAAATACCCAACTGAATGGTTGAAAATTTTATATATATATAATCGCTGCAGAATTTTGTCAAAACATTTCAAATTTTATAAAAATCCAATCAAAACTTAAAGAGATATTAATAAAAGTTTTCTTCATTCTATTAAATCCTATCATACGTAATCAATTCAATGATATCCCATGATAGGTAATGATTCTAGGTTGCCATGGTGATTTTGATTACGTAATATTTAAGATGGAGTCATATTATTTCCGTATTACTGGGTTTAATACATATAACCGTAATAAATTTTGTATTCGTGCATTTTTGCCTAAGAGCGCAACAGCTACTGCACCAAGATCTGAATATTTATAAAACTAGTTATAGTACGAACTAACTTGTTTTGAAATAGTAGAAGCGAGGTTTGAAAATTTTAAGAACGCAGCGAATGTTTTAAACTCTGATCCTTCTAATTTATGATCCTTCTTTCCTTTTAATGAGTCCATTAATGCTCAGGAATTATATAAGTAAAAATACTTTAAGGTTTATTTTAACTGTATATATATTTATGTATTCTAGGCGATTGAAAATAAATTGAACATTAAAACAAATTCTATCTCTAAACCGTATAATACATTCATTTTATGGATTCTTAGAATTCTTTACTTCATAGGAAATTTAAAATATAATGTTGTTATTTCTATTTTTAGAATATCGCAGAAATAATCTTCCAGAACTTGTTTTCGTCCATAATTTTTGAAAGAAAAATTCCGGCGATAAGAAATAATCCTGTTAATCATATGCTTAAAGCAGATAATGCAAATAGAAAACTAAAGTATAATTATCAATCCTAAAAGCGAGATCTAAGAATGCTATACCTTTTTACTTGAGTGTAACAAGAATCTATGAAACATTTCGTAAAACTAATTACAGGAAAGAACAAAACACGCCGAGTCTTAAACACCTCCATTAAATACAAAGGTAATATTCAATGACTGGAAAATCCCTCGAGGCATTATTCGTTAACGAAGTATGAAGGTGAATAATGTTAATCACTGATCTTTTGAATACTGAAGCTTGAATAATTTAATGAATTCATTGATACTGAAAATTTATATAGATAAAAATACCATGTGCTTTCACAGCTTATACATTCTATGCACTTAGTTACAAGTGAAATGCTTATAAGAGATTTACAATTAATTTTGTATACATTTGTCCTGTATTTCCTCACATATAAGTTGCTTTATTAATTAAAATTTAAAAAAATTGCTTATGTGAAAAGGACTTCAGTGCCTCCGGCGAGACTGTGAAAGTTTCCTTATTATAGAAATGAAGCTCTAAAATTTAAGAAAAAAGTTTTGACTTTTTTTATATTCCTGTAACATAAAAAAAATGTTTTGTATAAATTGAAAAAAAAATTAAATTAAATCACAAGTTCATAGGTGCAATTTTTACACTTTTTTGGTACTACTAAAATTTACTGTCACTAAAATACAGATTTTCGTGTTGTTTAACACCTTGAAGGGCGCCGGTATATTATATATACCACTTAATTTAATTCTTAAATGCCTCATTGCCATCAGAATTTTAAAACTAAGTTTTGTTTTATTCAATGTACGCAAACAGTTTTCAAAACAGTTGAGTCGTATTTAAGAGGTCTCCTAGTAATCCAATACTTAATACCCAGTTTTAGGAGTGAGTGTCGAAGACACATGAGTTCGTACGACGGAAAAAGTCTAACTGCAGAGAAATCTCTGCCCAGGAAAAGTAATAGTGCAAAATGCAAAATGCAGGAGAAATTTGATTGGACGAGACCCGGAAGCCCCGCCCTCTCAAGATCAAATTCAGCACAGTGCATGGTTCACGTAAAAAAAAGCCGGCAAAAATCGTGGCCTTGAGGAATAAATTAAAAACATAAATGCCATAAATGTAACGTTAAAAGTCACTGATCTCATATTTTCTCATTACATAATCTATATATATATAAATTAGTGTGTGTGTTCAGCATAAAAACTTCAACTTTTGTCTCATTTACACGAGACTTGATATACATATTTTTTATTACCGTGGTACAATTCCTGACTGCTTTAAAAATTTCTCAGACTGTTTATCCCTTTTTTTAATGACCTATCATAGTTTGTGTTTATTATTTATGTTTTTATAGTATGAAAATTTCAGACAACAGCATACATTTAATTGAGAATCTAAGGATAATGGGTTAGTATCGAACATATCAATCGGTTAGTGCTTTACCTAAGTTGATTTTTTAATAATTAAAATATTAGAATGGCGATCGGAAGTATTAAACTGGTTAAATATTTAATATTTTTAGCTCGAAACGCGTCCTGTGTATTGTTTTATTTTATGGTGTTTTTTTACAAAGATTTATTAAGATTTATTATCTTAATAGTTTCACATCGCCAGTTTTCGGTGCTGTTTCGCTGTATTAAACTCGCTATATATAACATATTTCAGAAATATGTAATTCTAACGAATAGTTAAGAACAAGTATTTTTAAATATATATTTTCAGATAAAAGTGGTGTTAGCCAAATATTGTGTCTAATAAATGTCTAATACGTACCACAAAAGAACGAGGTACATTTTATACTTAGATTTTTTTATTTTAAATTGGTTTGTAAGCATTCCGGGAACTTTTGGATCGACACATCATCAATTATTTCTATAAAAGTGAAAAAATTATAATTCAATATTATTTGTTTTTTCGAACTTTACAAGAGCAATTACGTTCTCTTTGATACATTGTGTTTTTTAAAGAAGCATCATACCGATATTAAATAATCTTTTTAAGCATGTGGCATATAAAAAGATAAAGAAAACAGAAAACAATATGTATCCTGGATCAAATCATTCTAAATCCTTGCATGACAGTAACAAGAATATATACAACGTTTCGTGAAACAATTTTCAGAAAAAACAAATCATGTCAGTCAGGAACAAGATTCATCAAATACATGAGAAAATATCCATATTTAATAATCATAAATTGTTTCTAGAAAATTTAGAAAATTAAGTGCAAACGAACAATTAAAAATGCAATGTTATTATTTTTTTTATACTTTACAGAGCAGATACGTTTTCACATACATTCCTTTTTAACTCCTTACATATACTATAAAATATATATAAATACAGTTGGCTCTCTGTTTAACGACTTTCAAGAAACCTCGAAAAAGCGTCCTTAAATAGAGATCGTCTTTAAACAGAATTTGTGGAAAAATAATATTTGAAAAACATTTCCCTTCACACTTTACAGGCTTAGGACTGTAAATACATTTCTCAATATATTGGTGTGTTTAGAAATGTTTTACATATTTATTTAAATTTATTTTATGTTTTCTTTCTTTCGTTTTTAATTGATGCATTTATAATACTACATATTTTTCTGCACAAATACAAATTGCATTAATTATACTGCATACAAGAACAACAGTACAGCATACAATGTTACTTAGAGTACAATATAAATATTTATAATACATTTAATTAAACAAATTAAGTTTTTAAAAAATCAAAAAGTGTAGATTGTTTAATGATGTTCTAGTTTTTAGTATCCTTGCTTCAAGTTTCTCAAGAAGGTTGAATGAGTCAGCTTCAATATTTGATGAAACAATGTACTAGCGAAGAATATCCAGGGCAGTATTCGCATCTAAGTAAGAAGGAGGTGGTGCCTCGTTTTCTGTATCATCAGCTTCATCCCCATCTTCTGCATCTCAAGTTGCTTTTTCATTTTCGATGCCTTCATAAATTTGATCTAAATTTATGAAGTCGGTTGTTAAAACGTCTTCGTTAAAATAGATAAAATGTTTTAGGGGTAGAGGGAGAAAACGAATCATCACATTCCAACAATTACACCTTTCTCCTTTATCTGCACTCATCTGAATTGCAACAAACATTGTTTTTCTATCAGAGAAAGTTCTCTTGTTTAACATGTTTAAAGGGATCGGGGGGAAAAAAACTACGTGAAAATCGTCGTTAAATAGAAACAATTTCGTCTTTAAATAGAGACTTTTTTACTTACAGGAGCCGGGACTGCAAAATATCGTCCTAAAATAGAGATCGTCGTTAAGTAGAGCGACGTTAAACAGAGAGACAACTTATATATATATATATAATTCTTATACTTTATTTTTCCCTTACCATATCCATACTGTTACTACTGTCTGTACAAAAATGTGTGGTGCTATTAAAAAGTGACCTTAAAATGGCCTTTTCCTCCTTGATTTCAACTTTTTTGAACAATTGAAAGTTTTATCATTTCACTTTTTTCACGCCGCTTTAAAATGTTATTATTATATTTGTATTTGAATTTAATTTTTTTTTTTTCATTTTTAATCCTATCCAAAACGCTTTTCTAACTTTAATTTTAATTATACTCACTCTTATGTAGAGTAGAATGACGTTAGACTTTTTTTTTTCTTGTGGCTGTCTAGGTTTTAGAAATACAGCTACTCCTAGACAGGGCGTAAAGTTGGTGTCAACTAGGAAGCCCAGGAAATGTCTAAACTGTTTTACTGAATTGTCCTGCTTCATACATCGTTTTTTAAAGAAGCATCATATCGATATTATATTAAATAATCCTTTTAAGCATGTGCATAGAATAGATAAAGAAAACATAAGAAATAGTGTATCATTAACCAACCTAAAAGCATGATCAAATAATTCTCAATATTTGCCTGACAATAGAAACTAGTCGTTGGGGCCACCGTAATACTTAACCATCATGGATATACATAATATAAAATATGAAAATAAAACATGTGATACATGCTAAGCATTGTATCATGTTACTTTTATTCATAATTTAATTTACTTGGACTTCCTTAAATATAATTAATATAATCCCTTAAGCTAATATTACTTTTTGTTGCATTAAAATATCTCAATTTGTTGATTTTCTGTAAGCAAGTAAACACTATTGGTTTACAATGGAAGTCTGTGGGAATTTGGCGAAATATTAGAGATACCGACAATTTCGCGTCCCTTTTGGTGACTAATATTGGTCGCCAAATTTGGCGATATACCGCCAAGTTGGAGAAAAACTTGGCTCCATTTAGCGACAGAACAGGATCCTCCCTATGCTAATACCCTTATAGGTATGAAGATGCATTACAGGCTTGACATTTACGATAAGACATTATTATCATTTAATCTTATAGTTTGGCGATAGTATTTTGGTCGGCGGTTTAATCGAGTAGTACCGAATTGCGTAAAAGAAACATCCTTATAACTCGAAAAATTATAATCCTATTAACTAACAGTTTACAGCGTCGGATTAAGCATCTCATTCCCAATTAAAATATATCTTTGAATTGAAATTTGAATGAAATACAGGGTCATGAAAAATCGAAAAGTGTGAAAAATAGGATTATAAATATCTCGGTAACTAATTACCTGATCGAGTTCATTCATGATGCAAAATTTATGTTTTTTTATTATCTTTTATATTCATTCCTTCAAATAAACAATTTCGAAAATTTTTGTATACCTTTTATCAGAACGAATATTTCGAAAGTCCGAAAAAAATAGTTCTGGATAATCGAGGTTACTGATATTAAATAGGCTTCTTCCCATTATTACTTCCTAAGTACACACCAAATTTCTAATCTCTATCTTAATTTGTTTGGGAGATAGAGCGATTACAGACACACATACCGACACACACCCAGACGGGCACCACAACTTTTTTTTCTAACAATATGTTTTTCGGGATCTCCCGTGTCCGAAACGTGTAAATCCGTCAAAAAAATTTTCGATTTTTAAAACGATTACAAGACTTACCCTATACTACGTATGATGGGTAAGTAGTAATCGAAAAAACGTTTCGTGAAACTAATTACAGAAAGGAGAAATCATGCCAGTCTGAAACAAGATTCGTTAAACACATTAGACAATACCAAATGATCAATATCTGTTTAGCTCACAGGCTATCAAAGTCTGATTGGTTAAGAATAAAGGGGGAAAAGGAGTTCTAGTCCACCCCCTTAATTCAGATAAATGGGTTTTTCATGCAGAATGATTCGATTTGCTCCGAAGTTGGTATACCGGTTTATTATGTTAAGGAACTTCCCTGATTAGTTTTGGGGGTTCATTGGTTAAGGATAAAGGGGGAAAGGGGGGCTAGTCCACCCCCCCTTAATTTATATAAACGGGTTTTTCATGCAGAATTATTCGCTTTGCTCCAAATTTGGTATACCGGTTTATTATGTTAAGGAGCTTCCCTGATTCGTTTTGGGGATTCATTGGTTCAGGATAAAGGGGGGTGGGGGGTAAGGATAAAGGGGGAAAAGGGAGGTTAGCCCGCCCCTCTTAAATTAGATAAATGGGTTTTTCATGCAGAATGATTCGATTTGCTCCGAAGTTGGTATACCGGTTTATTATGTTAAGGAACTTCCCTGATTAGTTTTGGGGGTTCATTGGTTAAGGATAAAGGGGGGGAAGGGGGCTAGTCCACCCCCCTTAATTTATATAAATGGGTTTTTCATGCAGAATTATTCGCTTTGCTCCAAATTTGGTATACCGGTTTATTATGTTAAGGAGCTTCCCTGATTAGATTTGGAGGTTCACTGGTTAAGTATAAAGGGAAAAACGGGGGCTAATTCCCCTTCACTTATTTTTTTGAAGGGCATTATTTTTTAAAATAAGAATATGATATACAATTAGTGTGATTAACCTGGTGAGCTTAATGCCATCAGTTTAGCTGGGCACTTTTCTTTTTTATTAAAGATATATCATACAGGGCTCGCACCGTTCCTAAAATTTTCGCACTTTGCTACCAGTATTTTAAATAAGAATTCTTCATATTGGATTCCTTTAACATTTATAATATAATTATACAACAAAGATTATCGTTTTAATTTAGTGGTAGCAAAGTGCGAAAATTTTAGGAACGCTGCGAACCCTGATCATATTAATAACAAATAATACTTTTAAAGCGTATGCCTAGAATAGATAAAACAAAAAAAAAAATGGTAAATCATTATCTATCCTAAAGCGGGAACAAGTAATTCTGAATCTTTTCCTGACAGTAAGAAGAATTTATAAAACATTTCGTGAAACCAGTTACAGAAAGAACAAATCATGCGCCAGTCTGAAATAAGATTCATTAAACACATGAGGCAATCAAGGCTCGCACCGTTCCTAAAATTTTCGCACTTTGTTACCAGTATTTTAAATAAGAATTCTTCGTGGTAGGTTCCTTTAACATGTGTAATAGAGTTATATATCAAAGATTAGCGTTTTAATTTAGTGGTAGGTAGCAAAGTGCGAAAATTTTAGGAACGCTGCAAGCCCTGGACAATACCCTGTGACTGCAAAAGTCCCTAGAGCCATTAATAGAAGTTAACGAAGTGTGAACGTAAATAACGGTAATCTCTCAACTTTATAATTTGAAAGCTTGAGTAGCTTAATGAGATCATTGATGCTAAAGGATAATGTAAGTAAAAGTAATTTTAGCTTTCAACAATTTAGATATTCTAGGCGCTTAGAAACGAATAGAATAGTAACAAATAGTGCAGCTTATTTTTAGGCACATTTATTCTATCTTTCCTCCATATTATATGCTTTATAATCCTTTGTATTGCTTGCTTCTTTGTACGTTGGCTATATGAGTTTTTTTAAACTCAAGCACCTCCAAAAATATAAATATATAGTGATAGCATTATGTAGTTCATAGTATTTGTTTCTATAATAGGAGAGTTTATTGATTTAAAATGCTATAATCGGAAGTAAATTGGTTGTGTAAATATAATATGTTTCAGAAAATCGTAATTCTCAGTAACGGTTAAAATTATTATTTTGAATATGCCTTTTGAGATATATTTTATAATTAAAAAATAGCTCTTTAAAGCTTTAAAATGTATAATGCAGTCTAATCCGTATTTTATAATCATAAATTGTTTCTATAAAATTGGGAAATTTAAATGCATCCGGAAAATTTGCAATGCGATGTCATTATTTTTAAACTGATACATTCCCTTTTATCTATCGTTTTTAAAGAAGAATTATATTAATATCAAATAATACTTTTAAAGTGTATGCCTAGAATAGATGAAGCAAACAGAAAAAAAAAATGGTAAATCATTATCTATCCTTTAGCGGAAACAAGTAATTCTTAATCTTTTCCTGACAGTAAGAAGAATTTATAAAACATTTCGTGAAACCAGTTACAGAAAAAACAAATCATGCCAGTCTGAAATAAGATTCATTAAACACATGAGACAATATCCAATGACTGCTAAGTCCCTAGAGCCATTAATAGTTAACGAAGTGTGAAGGTGAATAACGGCAACCTCTCAGCTTTATAATTTGAAAGCTTGAGTAGCTTAATGAGATCATTGATGCTAAAGGATAATGTAAGTAAAAGTAATTTTAGCTTTCAACAATTTAGATATTCTAGGCGCTTAGGGGACAATATCACAAAATACGAAAATTGCAGTCCGCACAATAAAATATCTATTAAATGTTAGATAATGCAATTTTCTTTTTTACATTCTAATAAAAAGTATTCGTAGAAGTATTTTCAAGAGATATTATATTCATAATAACAGAAAAATAAAGCAATTAAAAGACTTAAACTTTCAGATTGTCATTTCGAAAAAACTCAAATACGAAAATTGCAGTTCGCACAATAAAATGTCTATTAAATGTTAGATAAAGCAATTTTCTTTTTCACATTTTAATAAAAAATATTCTTAGAAGTATTTTCAAGATATATTATATTCATAATAACAGAAAATAAAGCAATTAAAAGATTTAAACTTTCAGATTGTCATTTTCTGGCATGTCACACTGAGATGTGTGCAAAGTAAAAGGCTTTCTGCTATACTGTACAAATATCTTTTCCTAGTTTTTTTTTTATTTCTAATTATTAATTATACCTTATATAACAAATATATGAGGTAGGTAACAAGTTCCGTTCTTTATAAATAATTTTCCATAATTAAAATATGATTGTCACTGAAAATGAATGCCATTTTCCTCGCCTGTTCATTTTAGTCCTTTATGAGGTATAAAGATGGCGCTGCAGAGTAATTCTTCTTGTTCTTGACATAGTTCAAGTCAGAAGTAGTAAAATCATTGCTATCAGCAAGATCTTTTAGAAATTTTTTTTAAATAATGTATTTAAAGGCTTTGTAAAAGTTGAGTAGATTTTTATTATTTCATTTTTCTGGCTTTAATAATTTACAAATAAAACTTAACATTACACTGAATTTGAGGTAGTATAGAGGAAACATGTTCCTTTAAGCGAAATTAAAATGTTAGATCTAAAAATAAAAAAACAAGAATGTGAAAAATGTTTTAGAATGAAATTGTCATTATCCTGGCATACATGTGCCAAGAAAATGACATATTATTGTAATTACATAAAAATGAACTTAAGTTCTTCAAACTTTAACAATTTTACGCATAAATTCCTTTATTCAGCTGTTCAAAAAATTTTTTTTAAGAATCAGAAGCTTTGAAACGATTTAAATTTTCAAAAAATTTTGTTTCCAAAATCTCACATTTCGCGATATTCACCCTTAGAAACGAATAGAATAGTAACAAATTGTACAGCTTATTTTGGGCACATTTATTCTATCTCTCCACCATATTATATGTTTTATAATCCTTTGTATTGATTACTTCTTTTTACGTTGGCTATATGAGTTTTTTTTAACTCCAGCACCTCCAAAAATATAAATATTTAGTAGATAGCATTATGTAGTTCAGAATATTTGTTTCTATAATAGGAGAGTTTATTTATTTAAAATGTTATAATCGGAAATAAATTGGTTATATAAATATAATATGTTTCATAAAAGCGTAATTCTCAGTAACGGTTAAAAAAAATTATCTTGAATATGCCTTTTAAGATATATTTTATAATTAATAAATGTCTCTTTAAAACTGTAAAATGTATAATGCAGTCTTATTATTTGTTAATTTTAGAAAATTTACAGATCTATTATGCTCTGCTTAATACATAATTTTTGAAAAATTACGTATGTAAATATAATATGTTTAAAAAAACCGTAATTCTCAGTTATGGTTGAAATAAATTATTTTGAATATGTTTTATATTTATTAAATGTCTCTTTAACCCTTTGGGTAAATATTTTTTTAGGGCTGCCATTGGCAACTATTTTTTTTTTTTTTTAATTATTATTCTATCTGACACCACTTTCTCAAAACAGAAATGTTTTATATAAATTTTGACAACATGTGAGGGAGAATTATATTAAAAAATTTGTTTTTTGAAATAGTGGTTTCAAATGAATGGAAAAATAATATTATACCAATAAATTTAAACAAATGCATGGTGTTCTGATATGTCAAATGCGCTCAAAGAGTTAAAACAGAATATTTTATAATGCGGTCCCATTATTTGTTAATTTAAGAAAATTTACAGATCTATTACGTTGTGCTTCATCTATAATTTTTTTAACTGATTTATGTAAATATGTTTCAGAAAACCATAAATTTCTGTAATGGTTCAAAAAAATTACTTTTAATACGCCTTTTCAGCTGTATTTTATAATTATTAAATATCTCTTTAAAACTGAAAAAAATTATAATGCTATCTTATTATTTGTTGATTTTAGTAAATTTACAGATATATTACGTAATTATTTATCTATCAATTTTGAAAGAACATAATATCTATATCA
Organism: Maratus speciosus; assembly: GCA_963932465.1. NCBI lineage: Eukaryota > Metazoa > Arthropoda > Arachnida > Araneae > Salticidae > Maratus > Maratus speciosus. Next base: position 305,908,494 of record OZ010794.1, read on the forward strand.
TACGACATCAAAGAATTTGATTAATCATATGCTTAGTATAGATAAGGCAACTGAAAACATAGATTGTGGAAAATTTGTATTCAAAATATTTGCCAGAAATTCCGTATAGTAATTTTTGCTTTATTTAATCAGGTAATGTCGGTCATTGATTAACAGAAAAGTTACTACTTAGAATTTCTGGTAAATATTTGGAAGAAAAATTGACTAATAATAGCCAAACCTCTCAACCTGCTTTGAATTAATATTTAACGAAGCGCGAAGGCGAATAAATTCTGATTCTTCTAATTTGAAAGCTTGAATAATTTAATGAATTCACAGCTACTGAAGAACAATATGGGAGAAAATACTTTTAGCTTTCACAATTATGTGTTCTAGGCGCTCAGAAACGAAAATCAGTTTTACAGCTTATGCTACACGCAATTCTTCTGTTTACCTTTCATATTTTCCATTGTACTGTGTTATTATTTTTTAGTAATTATTACTATACTAGCTGAAGTACCCGGCGTTGCCCGGAATTTTAAGAATGTTTGTTTTGAAAAATCAATTTTAAAAAATCAACAATTGCGTGTTAATTTACGTAATTTTCACTCTTTTTTTTTTTTTTCATTTAATCCGGACGACAGATTACCTACTTACATAGTAAATACGATCTGGATTGTGACTGAGATTGAATACTTTTGATGAAACGCTGTTTTCGAGTATTTTGTTATTTAAATATTTTTTCATGATTAAAGAAAAATGGCAAGTACGAAAATTCTATGAATTTATTTTAAAAAAATGTTGAAATCTTTATTTCAGTTCTTCACTGAGAATGAGCTCTAGGGACCTAAACGTTTGTGAAAATTCTAATATGCACGCATACATACGGAATAGATTTAAAAATGGCGAAAACAAATTCAGATAACCTCAAAATGTTAAAATACGCCAATATTTCCATATTCGGGTTTTTATCATGTTTCAATACGTTTTTTCAAACTCACATGACGTATATATTCATCTGCTGACGTCCATTACATTTCCAATATGGCGTAATATTCACCTTTTTCTAAATTCCTCAAACTATTTATTTCATTTTTCACGTGGAAATCTTGCAATAGGAAAGTTGTGACGTAATATTCCCTTTTCTTTTTAAATTTGTCAAACTATTTATTTCATTTTTACTTTTCAAGTGGAAATCTTGCAATAGAAAAGTAATTGTTGAGGTAAGAATTTTATTGTGGAATTTTTAATTGTTGGCAACCGCTATAAAGAAAAATGTTTCAATTTGATAGGAAATTGCTGTTAAATTGGCGGTTTTTTATTAATTAAAAACTACCTATAAATTATTTCGATTCCGGATTACTTTAGTTGCCTCGGCCGTGTTTTAATACACATGTACGTAACATTTCACAATTCTGGCCTCGAAACTGTGGATTTGTATAGACTATAGACAGACAGACAAATTTTCATTTTTATATATTAGATGTATACATTGGCTGTATGGAGCTATTCATGCGTTGACTACGTTGTATCATTATCCATTATCTTGCTTTAGTAATTCCTAAATTGTAAAAAGACGTAAATGCTTCATAATCTACGAAAATATAATATATCCACGAACGAAAATATACAATATTTACCCATATCTTTAGAAACCTCAGAAACTCGTATATTTTCAAAATTTAAAGAAGCGTTTATAAAAACAAAGTTTCTTTTGCTGCCACTTGTTTTCGGAAACGTTTCTTAGTAGCTTTATGGCATATTAATCAGTTTTCTCAAATCGGAATAGCGGTGTAATCTTTCTGTAATGAAGCAGATGACTGTATGCACTTTTTATGTTGACTTAACGCAAGGAAAAAATCCATCTTGTCGTATTTTGATTTATTACACACCTACAAACACAAGTTACAAACACAAACGGAAAAAAAAAGTAATCGTAGTAACATTCTTCTTTCTTAGATACATCACTTTAAACTATACATTACGTCACCTTCACAAAACAAAATCCGAGCGCTAACTCTTCCTCTCAGAGTCTCTCAGTTTTTCGATCCAAGTCCAATTTTCGTCTATCAGCGGATGAGTACTGCCATCTATCGGTGGCCTGAAAAGTTAATTCTCTGAAAGTAAGTTCTTTTCAGCGGCTTTTAAGATGCTACTAAATCTCAAATAAACATTTTCAGCTGCGTAATTAAATTTATACATACAAAGGTAACGATGTAATATAAATTATCGTGTTAATGTTAATTCTGTTAATTTATTACGTTTGTCTGTAAAGCACGTTTCTGGAAAATAAAAATGTTTACCTGAGAATTGATAGCATCCGAAAAACCTATAATCTGGTTTGAGAAGGCTGTAAAGCACGTTTCTGGAAAACAAAAATGTTTACCTGAGAATTGGTAGCATCCGAAAAACCTATAATCTGGTTTGAGAAGGCTGATTAATACGCTGTAAAAACTATTCGGAAACGTTTCCGAAAGACAGCGGCATTAAGGGGGCTGAGGGTTCAAAAAATCGATTTTTTTTAATGTATTTTTATTATTCAATTAATTCTGGTCACAGTGCAAAAATCCGCATAAAAATATTTGCATTTTTAACGGAGTTAAGTATTCATGTAACAATCGCTTTCAAAGCCGCACCCATTTAATTGCAACTCTAAGTCGCGTTTTCACAAAACTTGATTTTTACGACTATCCGTAAGATTTAAAAAAAAAAACTATTTGATGGAAGGGCTTAAAATTTTTTGCATGCATATAACATCATTATCTATAGAATAAATTAATATATTTTAGATAGTTTAATATTTTGTGTATTTTTAATGAAAAAAAAAATTGTAATTTTTAGGGGGTTTTAAATTTTAAATTTTGAGAGTTTTTTAATAAGGTTTCCTTTCACTGATAGTTATATCCTTAATTCATTCTATAGAGTAAAGTTTCCTGATCATTTTAAAGCAAAAATTAGGTTCTTATGTCAATTCAACGTTAAGATAGCTTGCGGATGGTGATATGACACCTAATTTTTTTTTTCGAAAATTGCGTTATATAAATTTTGCTATATTTTTTTTTTATTTTATTACATTGAGGTACTTCATTTTATAATTTTATAAGACTCAAACATACCTTAAAAATATCAGAAAATTTAAATTAGTTACATTGAATACTTCTATTTTTATACGGACTCGAAGCGAGAGCTCTGTTTACATATTTTTCGGTATTGATAAAGTCCTGAGCCCCCTTAAAAGACATTTTAATCTTATAAATGCTTCTTTAAATCTCGATAATATATTAGTTGCTGATGTTTCTAAAGATAAAAAAAGCTTTTTTGGAATCGTGAGTAACTGGGAAGAAGTTATAATATATTTTTGTCCTTGATTATGTAATATTTTCCCAGGTTAAAAAACATCTGTCTTTTTATTACAGAGTTGTAATGTTTACTTTATGTTCATTGACTACGTGGACGCTTTAAAACTTAAACACCCATGAAAATAATTCTGTGAGTTAATACTATTATAGTTTGGAACATTTATGTAGTGTTAGAGGGTGTCTGGAAGTATGAATATTTGATGGCAGTTCTTTCAGGAAGACATATTTATTTTGTAGACACAACACAAAAGTTTTAAAATATTTAAACATAAAAAGTAAAATTTGACAACTGAAGTTGTGTCATTAGTTACTGTCTTCCTACGTCACAATGATAAAATTCAGCTGCGCGTAAACTTTGAAAAACACAATTATTAAATAATAAAACTATGGAGTCGACCTACACGTGTAATTTGACATTAATCAACTCAAAAACATAAGCAAACCCGCTAGTCTCTTAAACAGGATAGGACAATAGTATCCTCTTGCCTGGTATTCTTCATACAGTGCTTTAACAGTGTTACTCATCATGCATTCATTTATGTACTGCAATATTTTAACGATTTAAAATTTTATAATCGGAAATATTAAACTGATTACCTATACATAATATATTTCAGAAGCTCTTTTCAGGGCTGTACCATTCGTCAGGTCATATGCCTGGAGGTTGCGGAGCCTATGCCGCCGAGACTCCCCCCCCCCCCCCCTTTCGGACTTTTTTATTTTAGTATTTTAATTTAATATTTTTAATTTAATATTTTTATTTTTTAAGCTACCGCCGAAATACTCCTTCTCAGTTGTTGTGACCCTGGTTTATGCAAAGAGTCTTTTTAAAGACCATATTACTACTGCGCGCATCCAGGAGAGCTTCAGCTGTTTAGGGGTACTAGGCAAAGGCATTTTAGTTTATTTTTAAGTAAATCTTACCAAAAAATTTTCCCCCGTCCTTCTTCAAATTTGCCAGTTATAATGCTTATTTATTATTAGATTTTTTACTTTTTTGTTGTTGTTGTAGACTCAAGAGCCCAAGTCTTAATCGCCCCCACCCCTCTTTTTATTTCTTTACTGCTGCCCAAGGAAACGCACCTTGTCAACTACCTCATGTGTTCAGTATCCGAGGTTGTGGGACATAGGTCCCAGGCTCGGCCAAAGATCTTCGCATCACCATCGTAATTTTCAGTAATAATTATAAGAAAACTGTTTTAAATATGCCTTTTCATATATACAGTGAAACCACCCTGTGCGACCACCTCCCTGAACGACCATTTTTTCATGGAACGAAATTTATTCCCATTTTCTCAATACTAATTTTACCTCTATTCAGTGACCATCTCAGTTGAATTTCCTCCATGCGCGACCAATTTCTTTGAAAAAAAAATGAAACAAATTCCATTTTTTACTGGTCGCATGAAGAAGGTTTTATCTAAGTAATTCCGGAGAGCGCATTATTCATCAAATTTCTAAACTAAGTTTAGAATTTATTTATTCCGGTAACTTTTAAGTGTTTTAACCTCTTAATACCTTTTTAGGCAATGAATTTAACTCTAGTGACAAATTAAGGATGACGGTCAATAAACTTTCCTGCCCTATTTTGTCAGAAAACTCTCAAAGAAATAGATAAATTAATGAAATCGTCATTATTTGTTACCGTTAACAAAAAAAAAAAAATGCATTTATTTACTGAATTTCGGAAGGACTTGGAAATGGAAGTTATAAAAGATAAAACCTAAAATCAAAGCAAACGTTAATGCATTCATTTTTTAAACTCTGCAGTAATTAACTTATGTAATTAACTTTTGTTTTGATACTTAAATTTTCATATTTTTTCCTAATGTGAAAAATAATTTTTAGTAACATTAATTGTTACCTTTTTTCAACAATTAAAATCTAGATTTAAACATGACCTCCATTAAGAGACTACCTCTCGGAGCGACCAATTTTTATTGGAATGGAAAGTGGTCACTTTAGAAAGGTTTTACTGTATTTTATAAGCATTAAATATTTCTTTAAAACTAGGAAATTTAAAATAAAATGTCACTTTTTGCTCATTTAAAAAAAATTGCAAGACAGATATATGCTCCTTCACCTATTATTTTTGAAAATAAATCACATAAATATTAAACATTATTAAATAATCCTACTAATCACATCCTTAAGAACTGTTATGTTTCGCAGTTGAAAAAATAAAAGTCCTATTAACAGTTCTGAAATCTAGATCAAACAATATCTTATCTTTAACTGACATGAATCTATAAAACATTTCGTGAAACTAATTACAGAAAAGAACGAAACACAACAGTCTGAAACAGCTTCATTAAACACGGAGATAATATCAAATGTATGAAAACTTCCCTGGAGGCATTAATTGTTAACAAAGCGTGAAGGTGACTAATATCAAGCTATGATCCGTCTAATTCCGAAGCTTGAATAATTTAATGGATTCATTGATGCTAAAGAATTTTGTAGGTAAAAAGATCTTTAGCGTTCCCTCTTTATGCATTCTAAGCTCTTGGAAATTAATAGAAATCCGAAACAATTTTACAGCTTCTTTAGCTAACATTTATTTTATCTATCCTGCATATAATATGTTTTATTAATTCTTAGAATTGTTTACTTTATTGAAAATTTAAAATGTAATGTTGTTCCTTTTAATTTTTAATTTTAAATTTGAGTTTTAAATTACAGGGATAATCCTATGGGGTCAGGTACACTTTGAACTAACAAAATACATGAAATGTTACCTCTATAAGAATTGCAGTCACTTTGTAACAAATCGACTTTTAATTATAAAATTTAAAACACATATTAATATTTATTTTATCAATTAAATTTCTCGGAAAAAGTAGACATACATACAATTTTTTTTTTTTTAATGTAATACACTTTTAACGAAATAATTATTCTTGCATGCATTGCGCGCATGATTTTTCACATTTGAATCGCTAAAACGAACCAATATTTTTTCAATTAGTACAGATATAATGTGTTTTCAAAGTGACCTACAGTAAAAAAATAATATGTATGGATCTTGAGAAATTTTTTTCAAAAGAAACTCGAAAAATCGAGGACTTTTTTTATACAAATGTTGAGAATTCTAAACTTCTTACTTGTGGTTGGTTGGTTGGTTATGTTTGTGACGGCCAATTATCAACACGAAGGATATAGGCCCTAAGGGGAGGAGTGCCCTCCTTGGGGGGGGGGGGTCTTTCTAAGGGAACCTAACCCGTATTTACGCAAAGAAATCCAAGGTTCGAAGAAAACCACGAAAACTCCTAACGATTAGGCCTTCGGGCGCGATTTGGTTCGAACCCAGCACCTCCCGTCTACCAGCTTCGACAGCAGAGCCTCTCGGCCACTGGTGGAGCACTTCTTACTTGTGAAACATAATAATAAGTCATTTTGTTCCTCTATACGTTTAATACATTCAGTCAAAATTTCACGTAATCCTAGCCAACCATTGTTCAGAAATCGTGCGCTCAATTTCCAAAATAGCCGATTGAGAAAATTGATTTTAAAGATCAAATTACCCCTTGATCATCTCTATATAATAAAAGGCAGTGTAACGCATCCGGGGCGAACCAATCAATTTTACCAGTCTCCGATAAGATGGAGCCACGTTAGGCTTAATTTTGGTTTGAGATGTATATGAGAAAACTTATCTGCCTAAATACAAACCTTTTCTACCTGAAATCCCTTCTGTTTAAAATAATTTTCTATAAAAGATTCAAAATTTCAATGATTTACGCAGCCATTTCAGAAAACAAACGTAGCGCACTTCGTGCGTAAAACGTAAATAAGAAGCTGTGGTAGAGAGTCATTCATTGAAAAAAAAATTAAACCATGGAGCAATGAAAATTAACCCCTTCGGGACGGGAGCCTTTTACGAAATTTTTAATCTTTTGTCACCGTTTTTTAAAAACAGAAATTTGCGTCTTCTTGAATCGAGAAAATGAGCTGATTAAATAAGGCAAATTTTACAGTAAAATTTTACTGGTGAGGAAGAACAAGGATTTTGAGCGCTTCATGCGGCACGTATACGTGTCGCTCGTCCCCAAGGGGTTAAAGGAGAGGACATAAATGATATCATTTGAAGATGTCCCACCCCTGCTGCGTGACGTCAGCCGCGGGTAAACAGAAGAAAAACACCAATAGGCATGAAGAACACTTTAACAATGCTTCCCCTTCGTTCTTTCGGGTGGGGTTCAACCCGAGATACCTGTTTATTAATCAATATACATATAAAAAAATTTTGGATGGGGGGGAGGAAGGGGGGGGGGGTAAACGATAAAAATACAGTTTCAAAGTGTTATTAAAAAAAATAGTATTATTTCAATAGCTGCAGCAGACTGTTTTAATTACGCACTTTTATAGCATATTTGTTAAATTTTTGTTTTATTAAGAAATCTTAATTTTGTTATAGTATATTAGCCCGAAAACCTGGTTTACCCAGAAATATTGTAAATGCTAATTGTGTGTTTATTAGAATATACTAGCCGAACTTTGCTCATCTAAACGCTTCCATATTGTCAATTATTTTTATCAGTTTTTCAAATTTTAAGTAAAAAACACAATTTTTACCCACCGTCCTAGGACGGGCATTTACACTAGTATAAAAAGAATTCACACTTTTGTAGACATAACTTCTTTTCTAAAGCGATTTGTTTTATGTTCCTAAAGAATCCTATTTAATTTTAAGCGATACTTTAAACGGTACCTGACACCTTAATCATATGCCCAGAATACATAATGAAAAAGGGAAAAACTGAAGTATCATTATCTACCCTAAAATCACGATCAAAGAATGTGCCGTATCTTTTCCTGGCTGTAATAATAATCCATAAAATGTTTCTAATGAAACTAATTACAGGAAAGAATAAATCATGCCAGTCTAAAACTGCTGCATTAAACAAAGAAGTAATATCCTATTACTCCCTGGAGAATAGTAGTTAACGAAATGTTAAGGTGACTGAGCTCTGATCCTTCTCATTTGAAAGCTCTGATAATTAAATGAGTTTGCTGATACTGAAGAATAATATGAGTAAAAATACCTTTCGCTTTCACTATTTATACACTCTAAGGAGCTTAGAAATGAATACAGTATTAAAATATTTTATAAGCTTATTTAAAACAAATTGTTTCTATCTATTCTCTATATAATATACTTTATTAATTCTCAATATTTTTACTTTATATACGTTGGCTACAGGGACGCATTAATACTAAAGCCTCTATAAAAATATTTCTATTTTTGGCTTGTTGTTTGGAAAATTTGTTTCTCTAACATGACATTTTAATGCTTTAAAATGTTATATTTGTAAGCATTAAATTGACTATCAAATAGAATATATGTTTCGGAATTTCGTACTTCTGAGCAATAGTTAAAATAAAATTATTTTAAATGTACCTTTACATATATACTTTATAACAGTTAAATGTTTATTTAAAACTCGGAAATGCAAATGAGAATTTTGTAATTCAGTCTTATTATTTTATTATTTTTAGAAATTTTCAGAACAGTTACGCTCTCTTTTATCTATCACTTTTCAGAGAAATATCATGTATGCATTAAATGATATGAAATAATCCTATTGATGATATGTTTAGAAGAGATAAAGGTATTGAAAAAATAAATGTACTGTTATCTATCCGAAAATCGGGATCAAGGAATAGCTTATCTTTGTCTGAGCATAACAAGAATCCAAAAAAAAAAAAAAAAACCATATAATGAAATGAATACATTAAGGAACAAATCATGGCAATATGAATCAGCTTCATTAAAAACAAAGTAGAGTGGAACCCGGTTAAGACGCTCACGGTTAATACGCGATCCCACTTAATGCGCGGATTTTTTCCGATCCCTTGAACGTCGCCCATAAGACTAATGCAAAAATATCACGTTTAAGACACGAACGGTTATTACGCGATAGATTTTCGGATTTTTGTGTCAAAAAGGACGTTTAAGACGCGAATTCATTGGTGAAAATGCGAATTCCTTCTCTCTTCTCCATTGTTTCCAATTTAATGGGATTTTTTAATTCAGATAAAAAACACTGTTTCTGTATACTAATATTTACTTTATTTAATAACAGATTAATTAAAGCGAACATTACTAATCGAATACAGTGGTAGATATTTGAATTTAAAAAAAAATCATCTTTATATTAGCAACACTGCAATTCTTCTTTGATCCCATGTCCTAACATTCGTTGTCTCTCGCTTCGTGTATTTTTTCTATTGTAGTAGAGAGAAATGCATAGAGGAATTCAGGATGCCTCAGATACGTCATAAAATTATTACGATTAAAGATGATTATACCTGTTGTTAATGAGTTTTTAATTGTACGTTACATCACTACTATGTTTTATAATGCATGTTATAGACAAGGAAAAAAAAAGAAAAAAACAGAAAGAAAAGTAAAAGAAACTCGCAAAGATTAAACGAATACGACTGCGGTTGTATAATTATTTTATTTTTTCTATATATTCGTTACTTTTTGCCATGCTAACAATATTTTTTACACAAAAATCAATAAGGATAGTTTTTTTTTTACATTAAAAATAAGGCCAGATTGTACAGGTACTTATTATCACAAGTAATAAATATGATTTTAACAACTGGATTGTGCTTCAAACATTTAATATTTTTATTCTTTCTGTTTAAAAAAAGTTAGCCTAGCAGATAAATTATTTTTGTTGTTTTATCTTTGGTTGTAACGTATTAACGACCATAAAGCCATGTTTGAATCCATATTTGTTTTCAGTTATTATTCCAGTCGGTCCTATAAAAAGATACACTGAGTAAAGTTAAATATCATTAAATCTAAATCTAAAGTATACCTATAAGACACAATTTTCGAACATAAACATAAAAATGAAAGTTCTAAAGTTCATTTAGACAATTATATGTGTAAGTAAGCCTAGTTCCTGCTACATTTTGTAAATCACGTTTAATACGCGATCCCGCTTAATACGCGACTTTGGTCCACTCCCTTGAAACGCGTCTTAGCCGGGTTCGACTAATTCCCAATGGCTGGCAACGTCCTGGAGCTCTAGACACATTAACAGTAATGAAGTATGATTGCAGTGATGAATTTAGGGGTGCTTGTCCGGCGGGGGCATTCCCTCTCCCCTTCCTGGAGCATCAATGTGCGCCACAAGAAGATTCGATATTTTATTCTTTTTATTACTCTGGAAGTGCAATTTCACGCACACCCGGCACTTCAGAATGCCCCCCCCCCCCCAAGTTTAAAAAATACTTCCCGGAGATAAATACTGCTGCATGAAACAGAAATGGAAAAAATGGTTACTTTCTGCTAATAGGTTTCATCGTTCCACCAACAACTATGCAAAAGGTTACAATAACCTATTAACTAGTACCTATCAAAAATACTTTTAGGAAGCGACCGCTTCTTAAAAGTATTTTTAATAAACAGTGGTAATAACACAATATTGAACTGCCCAGGTCTCGGAACGGTCACTTTTTTAGCCACTACTAATTAGGATGAGCGAAACGAATCCTCTACTAGGCTACACAAATTATATTTTGTCGTACACTTTACAAAAAAAAATTCAGTATTTTGACTTGAAATTAAACATAAAATAAATTATGATCTGTAGATTTGCGCAATATTTTTTTTTTTTTTTTTTTTTACAGAATAACCTTAAAAAATGCATTATTTTAATTAATTTATTTTACATGTTTTTCCATTACGGACGCATTTTTGCAAATAAAAAATGAAACACCTTTATTTTCAGAAGAAAAAATAAATCATGGAGTTAGTAATTATAGATAGAATCATGATTAATTATATAAATAAAATATATTTTCATTATTCCGCCAAAATATCTCAAAAACTGTTTTTCACAATTTATTCTTATTATGAGAAATCATTTACGCAGACGATACTTACGCATTTTAAAAGAATTATACTATGATTTTTTCTTGTAAAGTGGCAACAAAAGAATTGTAAATAAATAAAATTAATTGTTAAATTCGTTATATAAAGTGTTATTCGAATTCGAAGGTTGAATAATAACAATAATATAATAAGTTAATAATTCTTAGTATTAACGAGAGCAGATTTCAAATGTTTTTCCGAAAAATAGGATTTTGAAGAAGTAACTTTCTTCAAGCTCTCTTCGAATATATCGTTCTAAGATTGCTATCAAAGATTATTTGGTGGGAATCACAAAGAAACATACCTATTTCAAACCATTTGAGAAAACACCAGAGGCTATTGGAAAATGTAAAAATATCTTTAAAAGAGCTTTTAGTTGAAAATTTAAAAATATTTTGTAAAATTTTGCTTCGAAAATATTAGGTAGCTTTCTTTACAAAAAAGCTACCTATTGCAGCCGTTCGGAGGAAAGCGATTTCAAAAAATTTTGGTATATTTTTATCGATCATGATCCCCAGACCCCGAAACCACCCTCCGTTCAAAATTGATATATATATATATATATATATATATATATATATCAATATATATATATATATCTGACCTATGTCACACTGTAACTCTCGTATTTATGAACCGATTTGGATGTAATTCGGTGTGTACATAGTAAATACCAATGTCTCGACCGAGTTCGTTGGCCAGCTTTATCCGCCATTTTGTTTCAAAATGGCGGCCATTTAAAAATTTTTAAAAAATTTAAAATTTGAAATGTGGTACCAAAAAATTGAAAATGGAAAAATATTTTTTTCTTATGTATTTGACCTTTATACAAAGACTGTAGCAGTTTTTGTTTCGTCTATATCTTAAAAAATGGCTGAGTTATAGCATTTTGAATTTCTACCGAAGCTGACATTTTGAAACGTCCTGAATTTTGTCACGCGATAAAAGGCGTATTTAGGAACCGATTTGGATGTAACTTCGTTTATACATAGTACAGACCAATGTCTCGAACGAGTTCGTTGGCCAGCTTCATCCGCCATCCTGTTTAAAAATGGCGGCCATTTAAAATTTTAAGAAAAATTTAAATTTGAAATGTGGTAGCAAAAAATTGAAAATTGAAAAATATTTTTTTTCTTATGTGTTTGACCTTGATAAAAAGATTCGGGAGCAGTTTTTGTTTCGTCTATATCTTAAAAAATGGCTGAGATATAGCATTTTGAATTTCTAGCGTGGCTGACATTTTGAAACGTCCTGATTTTTGCCACGTGATAACAGACGTATTTATGAACCGATTTGGATGTACCTTGGTGTGTACATAGTACATACAAATAACTCAACCGAGTTCGTTGACCAGCTTCATTTGCCATCTTGTTTCAAAATGGTTGCCATTTAAAAAAATTTAAAAAAAATTAAATTTAAAATGAGATACCAAAAAATTGGAAAATGAAAAAGATTTTTTTTTGTATGTGTTTGACCTTAATACGAAGATTCCGGAACAGGTTTTGTTTCGTCTACATCTAAAAAAATGCTTGAGTTATAACATTTTGAATTTCTATTGTGGCTGACATTTTAAAACGACCTGATTTTTGTCACGCGATAACAAGCGTATTTATGAACCGATTTGAATGTAACTTGGTCTGTACATAGTACATACCAATGTCTCGACCGAGTTCGTTGGCCAGCTTCGTTCGTTGGCCAGTCCCGGCACTGGCCGGAAGGACTTTTTTTATTTATACCACTCTATCAAAAATAAAAAATTCCGAAGAAATTCTTAGTTATTGTCTGAATTTACATTTTTAAAATTAAAACGCGCCAAAACGTTTTTGCTTAATGAAGATGCAAAAATAAATATAAAAAAATATTGTTACTTTCAAATATTTGTCTTATAAAATAATGCATCGCGAATCCAAACAAAGCATGGCTTTTGCTAGTTTTATAAAACTGATTTTATAGCAGATTACAACAAAAATTGCAGAAAAAAAAAACTCACTACGAAGCGGATTCCTAGTTCCTATGACATTTTTAGACAGATTTGACAGATAAGTCTAAAGCAAAATTTTCGTAGGGAAATAGTGGTGGTAAAAGTTTCCATTTAGTATTTATAACAAGTAAAAATTAAATTTAAAAAATCAAAAAACCCGACTACGTAAAAAGCGAACTAATTAATTATTCCTCATCAATGTGAAACTATTTTTTATATTACTGACCTTTTTTTTTATTTACTTGTATTGATGACTTTTAAGTTGTGTTAAATTGTTAGTTCCTATCTATAAACGCTGTTTTGATGAGGCCTATAGATGTCTGTGAAGGTTAGAGTTGCAGTAAAGCTAGAGATCCTACCTACACAACTTCCAGGTTGTGTAATATTTAAACGGAGCTTCTGACTGTAAAATAGTCAATGAAACATCGTCTTCATTTTGAAAGACCTATCCAATGATATGCCACTCAATAGGGTGCGTAAATTTTATTTTTCGTCTCTACCGCCATTTTGTATTTTATAACCACCATTTTGAATTTATAAAAACAAAACCTAGCCTATAACCATCGGACGGTTAAGACGAATCGATAGAGACCTCATTGATTAAAATCCATTCAGCCGTTGGTATGTTTCGAGGGTATAAAGAAATTCACATACCCAGATACGCGTGAAACACATAACTCTTCTTGGAAGTCGGGTAAAAAGATACAGCTACGAGGCCTGACCGAAGGGAAACTTTCATAGACGCAATGTAAATCCCCGACCCTCAGTGAAACAGTGAAAACAGCTAAGCGGTAGAAACCGCATAAAGGGGCGAAAGATAACACGGGGTTTACTTGGCGGGCTTTTGCGTGATCGCCAGTAGCGATAATTATCAAAATGAGGAGCAACACCGTGCTCCCCTGTCCTCGCGAAAGCAGTGCGCTCCCCTCCCCCCTTCTTTTCGGGGATGGAGCTTCTCTCCGAGGGAGAAACTCCTTGAAGGTCAAAGATCGTAGATGAATCTGTTAGTTGTTATGTTAGATTTCCAGTGAAAATGGAACTTTCGATGCGCCATATTTTTTATTTTACAGAGTGCTGTAGATTTTTCCATTGTACGTATTCATCGGCTATCTATTTGCAATACAAAAAATATATCATAACAAGATAACATGAACAAATCATATTAAAAAATCTGTCCCAACCGCTGTTAAGTCACAAGTCAAACTGACCAAGAAATGCTGTTTTGAATTCTCGCGGGGCGTTGGCGCGAAGATGTTATCTTAGGTTTACTACGAGAAAGTTTTGCGAATTGGTAGATGTAAATGAAGAATGCCTATGATTGGATCTCCCCTTTGAGTATGTTTCCAAGTAGAGCTGTTTGCACTGTTCCGGTTAGTTACGGTTTCCAAAGCCTTCCCTTCTTTTCCTCTATGACTGCCTCTTTTCTGAAGCAGCAAAGTTTTCACATCTCAGATTCGATATTCTTCTATTCTTATATCCCTTACATTCCATCCCTTTGCTCGCCCAGCAACAAAATTAAGAAAAATACCCACAATTACCATCTGAATAATATCTACATGAGTACCAGAAATTCTCCTCGTTTGTCGTTTACTGCATTTGAAACTCTTTATGATTCGAAATGTCACCAGTTTAAGTGTGACATCGTCTGTAAAGTTCGTGTTAACTTTTTTGTGTGAAAATTCATATATTCAACTAAATTTACCTCTAATATAAATTTATATGCCAAGTTTTTTTTTTTTTTTTTTTTTTTTTTTTTTTTTTTTTTCCTTTTTGACATTTTAAAGCAATCTACGTCTCTTAACATGAAAAATATCAAATGAAAGTAAATTTCCAAGATGACGACAGTTTTGTTTTAGGTTGGATTTTACAGATACATTTTTAATACGCTTAATTTATTATTATTGTAGTCGGACAACAATGAGAATAATTTGAGATATTTTGAAAATAGCAGAATTTTTTAAAAAATTATATTTGTAAGATGGCGGATTTTCAAAATACAATTTTTTTGCTTTTAATTTATATTTTTTCATGGAAAGAATCGAAATACGAATAATTTGACATATTTTGAAACAATCTAGGCCACATGTCGAGAAAATATCGAATAATGACTAGGATAAAGCGAGTGACTAAGCAATTGGCGTACCACGGACAGTTTCAGCAGAGCCTGAAAGTATTGCAATATGGTCCTCATCAAAATCAATTGCTGTCCCGTAAATATCAGTTGTTAGACGCTGCCAATCTTATATCAATGCTGGTGGTAGCACGTTTGAGCACTTACTTTAATTGTTATGTCAATAAAACGCTTATTAGCCCTGATAGGCTATTTCTTTCGGCCAGCAATTAAAATGTCGTCTCTAAAAAATAACGTTCCGTTATATAAGCCAGTCGTAAAACAAAGCAGATAAATTATTGTACGGGATAATCTCTACAGCAATTTTTAGCATCGCAAATTTTAAATTTTTATACCGTCGTATAGGGAAAAAAAGTACTTTTAAATGCAATTTGTTTGAAACTGCATCACCAATTTAAATGAGATATTAATTGTTTTTTTAGTTTTTAACGTATCTTTTTTTAATCTTGGCAATTGAAGTACACCGTTTCTGTGGAAAGTAAAGGAAGAACTGCTGGAAATTAGTAGACTATTATATCTTTTTGCTGCCATTTTGCCATAATAACTGAAAGAGAAGTCATTAAAATGCGTACTATTTTGAAAAAAATATAAATAAATTATTTCTGATAAAACATGGAGCTATTATAAACTATATTTAATTTTACGTATCTATATTAATGTTATAAACAAATGAAGGCATATGAATCTTTAGATAGCCGATTTTTTTGGTCGAGTTTCTTGAATGACGACATCGCTTTTTGTTGTAATTGTGTATTATTCTGCGATAGTGACGTCCTATGCATACTTTTCTGTAGATGTTGTTTAAGACTAGATTGTAAATGCGGAATTCTTCAGTCGATGCAAATGGCGCCATTTTATATAAAATAAAAGTGTGTGTTTTCAGTCTTAAAAATTAAATATGCTTTGTACTATCTATATTATATACATATACTTTTTTCGATCGGGGGCGACTTTAAATTCTGAAAACGCAGAATTAATGTTTTCCAGTTTTTCATTTCCTCCTCATTTCTTGTTTTTCGCCAACACTTTTCATTTCCGACCGCATATTGCTATACCAAAATTGCTTTTTTGATTGTAGTTTACCTTCCCTTACACTTTGGCCTTGAGTTCAGGAGCAACCTGGTCACAATAAATAATAATAGTATTTCTATTGAACTTCAAAAAATTAGATGATTCAATTTTCAAATTTTAATTGCTTAACCATTAAATGCCGGGTGTTGCTTTTCGGCAACATACCCAATTTAGGCTCTAAAACACTATTAGAATAATATTGAAGCTATAATGCCTAATGTTGCCAATAAAATATATTCTGAAAATATTATTAAATCGATTTTCAACATGTAGATGGCAACACTTGGGCTGTTTAAGAATAAAGATAGATTTATTTTTTCAATTATTGCTACTTGTTCTTTTTGGTTTTGTTTGGAAGCTTGCGAAATACCCTATTTTGTTCTGCAGTGAGCAAGTAAAATTTATTTCTTATTATAGTTCCTAAAATTCTTGTGTGTTTAATAAATTTTATCAAGGAAGATTATTTTTTCGATTAAAGACCAGTATTGCAGATTAGTAACAATCTGTTTTTTAGCTGTAAACCATACTTAAAACAAAATATGATTTTTTAAAGTATTTTTCCCATGATTTATTTATAAAATGAAAGCCGAAAAACATTATTACAATAATTTTTGAAAAATCAGGCATTTAAGGGTTAAGCCTATCCTCAAATCGCTGTTTTCTCAAAAATTTTCGATTTTTTTATTATTATTGTTATTATTTTAAATTAAAGTTCAGACATTTAGGATTCGAAAAATGCCTTACTTTTGGTTCAGCGATGATAATTAGAAGCAAAGTTATAGCCCAAAATATAAACCGAAAATGAACTTTCTGAAACCAGAAGTGACCGTTTAAATAGCCACAAAAAGGTAAACAATACATTTTAATACACAAATATATAATATATAGCACATACATAAATATATAAACACCTACAAATAGGGTGGATTTTAAAGTTGTAAATTTTGTACATAATTTTTTGTGCTATATCAAAATCTTAATTTGTGTTTTCCGGAAAAGTGCGTTTTTCATTGTGTACGTTTACGAGAAACATCATTTCTTCAAAAGTTTTTAAGATATCGAAATAAGATTTTGTCACAAGGTTTCTGCTCATCTATTGATATGTTATGAGACAAAATATAGCTTGTAAGTTTGTATATGTAATCAATTTAAGAGCTATTTTTATTGAAAAATACACATATATTTTTTTTAAATGTTAGTAAATTTAAGAGGTATTGCAAATCTTTTTGCTTCATAAAACAGGTAAGTGGTTTGCTAATACCTTTTTGAAAAAAAAAGTGAAATATATTGAATAGATTTCATCATAGAAGGATTCACATAAACGCAATTCATTACTAAAATTTGACTAAATATTTTCTAAATTTGGAAATTTAATTAAAATTCCATTAAAAATTTATATGCATTCACAGTTTTATTCCCTGTTTCAACTAAAAACACAAGTATTTGATGAAAATTTCATATTTTTCAAAAAAAAAAAGTGCCCCGGAGGTATAGGCAAATACCTTAAAAGGCATAGAACCTAGAGAGCGAAAAAGTATCCAAGCCTGGAATCAAACCAGGGCCATTGACTATACTCGTCAATGCTTTGCCATTAAGGTCTACTTACGATAAAGTTACTACGATGCCAAGCCTAGCTTTTCACTCTTATCTATTTGCAAGGCTTGCAAACCACAGGACATGATGGAATAATGTTCGCGAGCCAACAACCCTGAGGCAAATACGAAACGAAAGGGAAATCCAGCATCGATGAAAATGGATAAATCTACATATATAATTTTTGGAAATTTTGCGTAGAAAATTTCAAACGCCTTGAATTTAGTAATTGTCACATTTTAATTGCTTAAAAGGCGTAGAGCCAACAGAGTGAAAAGGTGTCTAAGCCTGTTGACTCTACACCATGCCGGGACTGGTTCCTTTGGGGGCCCTTGGCTAGAGACTTTAAAGGGCCCCCTTACCAGGGAACTTATTGAGAGTAAAATATTAGAATATGTAACTTTTGAAAATTAGGCTTATAAGCCTAATTTTCATGCCTAAAAACCACATTTAGCTATTTTGTCACTTGGAAAATAGTTAAGTAAAAAAATAAGCTATTTTCAGTGTAGTCTACTTACTTTCACAATAAATATTTATATTATTTTTATACACTGTACATAAACTAGTTCCATGCTGACAAGGGCGTATCCAACCCTCCATTTAGAGGGGTCATGGCTCCTTTTTTGAAGTGTGTGTGTATGTGCGGGGGGGGGGGGGTCACATCTCTTAATAAGCAATTTTTATATTGAAGGCTGTTCCCATATCCAAAATTTTTACTTTTCTAATACTTCTGAGAAATCATATTTGTAAACACACACACACAAAAAACATTAATATTGGTAAACATATAAAATTTACACATTTTATTCAGATACCAAGAAATTGAAGAAATTCCCATTTTTTTTATAAAGGCAAAGAAGAATGATTCCGAAATTGAGCATTTTATGCCAATTTTTAAGATTCGACAGTTACAAAAATGCCGTCATGAGGGAGTAATTGATTGTCGTGACCTTAAATTCAGTTTAAAACCCCACATTTTACGGAGATTTCCCGAAAGATTCTTTTCTTTTATCGAAAAATAGAAAACGCTAATCATCAATCACAATTGTTCTGAATAAGTGCGCTTGCAAATGTCTTGCATCTAAGATTAAAATTGACTTCATTGGATGTGTCAGAAATTACCTACTTTGGATTTAAGTAGAGCTTTAAGTAATCAGAAATACTATTCTTATTGTTGAGCGAGGGGTATATTTGAAAGAATTTAATGTATACTTCATTTTTAAACTGTCCTTGAGAAATTCTCTTCGTTAAAGGTTGGGGGGGGGGTCATGACCCCCGTGACCTTCCCCTTGGATCCGCCATTGCCATGCTAGAAAAAATAATTATATTAATGAATTACAAGTTTTTTTTTTTAAGGAGAGGGATAAATATTTTTAGATTTAGGCAAGCGAATCGCATTGTTGAGGCTATAATATTCTAAGTCCTTCTGTAATACCTAAGTTAATATTAAAAAGGGACACAACAATAATAAAAAAACAAGCATATTGAAAAAACAATATCCTATTTAATTTCTAGTTAATGGTTACATATTGTAGAATAGATTTTATAATAAAAAGATAAATGGCTCTAAAATATCTGGTGTAGCCTCTTCGGTCACTGGGTCCCTAAACGGGTACCTCTGTTCTTTTCCTTATATAAACTAAAATGTCGTATTTTTTTACGTTCAAAGCAAACGAATAAATGGCAGCATCTAAGCTGATTCCCACATAAAATAAATGTTATTTTCATCTGAGTTTGCAAAATGCCTAAAAATGCCCAAAAGACAGTATGACCAAGAAAGTGTGAAATTTTCATAAGTATTTAACTTAAATCTTTTTCAATAAAAATTTTTGAGGATTTATAGATTATTTACTTGTGTAAAGCTCTTAAATTTGTGAATGTGTTAATTTAGGTTAATGGTTATTAAATTGATGTTTTAAGGGGGTTTGTAGTTTTAGATCCATATTTTTTAACCTAAATGACTAGGCGCGTAAAGGATCAAATTCAGAAAATATATTTTTCCTGTCATTTACGATGTCATTTTGTTTGGATAAAACTAATGAATAAATATTTGTATTATTATTTTAGCTTCGGAACTGAAGAGGTTAAATACAGTAAACTAAGAAATGTAATTTTTTACGCAATTATTCAATTTGCGAATAAATCATAACAGTTGTAAATGTTATGTTATTGTGAACGGCTGTTTACTAACCTAATAACTTTTTGGCCAGTTCTTCACTGGTCCTGGCTACTTCATCTATAATAACATCTTTATCTAAGTTATAAAATAAGTCTGTTTCTACGTTCATGAAAAGAAGATTAGACATATTATCTTGGCTTAAAGTAGATCTAAGTCAATTCTTAACTATTTTAAGTTTAGATAACACCCTTTCACAGGTGACTTGCGTACAAGGTATGGTTAGTACAAACTTGTAAGCTACATACAAGTTAGTAAACATCCCAGATTGTGAGAGTTCAAAAGCAACAGAAAAGGCACATGATAAACATTGAAAACATTTTTTCTTGTCAAAGCAGTAACCATAAAGATATTCATCTTCTCCAAATTCAGTTTCTACGTCGTCATATTCACAGATTTCTTCAGCTCCATTCAGATTGTCTTGTTTTCTTTCAATGTTAGTTTTTTCAGCCATTGTAAAACTTTCATACTGATCTGCAAACTGTTTCAGCTCTATCAATAACTGACTTCTTTCAACTTTACAAAGTTTAGAAATGCTAGAAAGAACTTCCGTAGGAAATTTATCAAGCATTACGATTTCCTTAAACTTCCTTGGGTCTAACCAGGAACAATCTTCTAAAATATCTTTGTTTGGACTAAATCTTTTTTCGATACTTGTCCTGGCACAATCTAAAATACTGAAAAAGACCAATTTATAGTTTTGAGCAGTTGAGATTCCAGGAGCTTCGTAAATTGATTTTTCACCAGGCATTAACTTTTTCTTTGAAGTTCTTTTTTCCGTGAATTCTAATTCTAGTTCTACATCAATACTGCTATCATCTAACTTGCCATTAATTGTACTTGTATAATATTTTGTTTTTTCATACTGAGCCTGAAAGTGTTTATCACTCCTTTTATCCCTTAATTTTATAAGCAGCTTCTCTACCAATTTCCAAGCTGTAGAATAGTCAATGTTTCTACTTTGTAAATATTTTGAAATATGAGATGTAACAAGAAATAAATCTAGTAAAACTATAGACATAACTATGTTTTCAAATTTGGACCATTGACGGATTTTATATTAGATCGGATCTTCACATATCAGAAAGTATTTCGTAATGAGAAAAAAGGGTAAATTTATTTCGTGTAACGTGTTTATCCATGTTATCCATGATATTAGAATATCTGAATGCTGGAGAGGAAGGGGGATCATAAATTTCAGAGGGCAACAAATAGAATAGAATTTTTTTTAATACACTTTTAAAGATTAAACTTTTTTGTTGAAGGGAGGGGGGAGCTGATATTTTGAGGGTAGATGGATAATTTAAAAGCCTGATTATTTATTTAATGTTACTAGAGAGGAACAAATAGAGAAAGTTTGTTTTAATAAAGAGGTTTAAGGATTTCTAACAATATATGCTGAAATGATTTTGTAGGGTTAAAATTTTCACGTATTATTTAGGTGATAAAAAAGACCCCCTTCCCCCCTTTTTTACTTAGAAAGTGTTATACACTTTAAATTATAGCCTCTTGCTAATGACAATAAATTCTTTAAATTATAAGTAAGGCAATTTGGTTTAAAGTATATTTAGCTTTCATATAAAGACTAGCAGACCCGCCAGGCGTTGCCCGTGGCCCGTTATAATAACCTTAAACTCATGTTTGTATGATTTTATTTCTTTTGAAATTCTTTTAAATGAACCTAATTTCGGAGTTCCCATTGCTTCCACAGCGTCTAGTGTGTTCCCAACAAACCTCTTTCCGAACGAACCTGTAACCTGGATCTCCGCAACCTAAGGCACCATGTACCGGAAGTGCTCCGCACGTGCCGGAGATAAACGAAAACCAAGTTAAGTGAGCCGAACCGCATAGTAATCAAGCCCAAGCCCATAGAATAAAAAAAATGCACCATTAATGTTAAAAAATGCTGGTAACTGAAGTCTAAGATAAAATTTCATAATACAGAAAGTAGCTGAATTATAATCTAAGTTGAATGAACCAAATCCCGTTGAAATTGGGTCCTTAGAACCCAAGGAAAGAATGCGCCCCCAAGCGGTGGAAGGTGCCCCATTCCCTTGTAAATTTCATGAATTACTTTTAACATTACCCCGATATTTAATAAACTGATGAAATCCCTTATTTAAAGTTGCCTTTAAAGTAACGCGATTTTTAATTTACGGCTGTAGTGAGTAAACGCAAGTTGATGCTGAAAAAGGAGATTAATGTTCGAAAAAGGTGGTAGCTGAGGTATAAAGAAAGACCGAGCCCTGGCGGCCAGGGTCTTAACTGGAATGTAGTTGGACATAAGAAAATTTTATAGTAGTTTTAAAGTAGCTGGATGATGCTAGAACAGAATTATGTTAAAGAAAATTGTACTAGAATAGGATAGTTTTTAAAGCAGCTGCAACAAAGGCCACAAGAAGGAGATTAATATTCAAAATTGGTGGTAGCTGAAGTCTGAGAAATTTTTTTTTCGCAGTAGGACTTAAGAAGTTGTTTTAAAAAAAGTTAGTGAATCGGATCATTTTTAAGGAAGCTATAATAAAGGGCCCAAAGAGGGACGACTGATAGTTAAGAGCAGGGCCCTTACATGAAAACTTGTTTAAAGGTCTAAGTTCTTAGCACTTTCTATCTTAAATTAGTCAAAATCAAGCATAGGGTATGAATTAATCATTAGAATAAAGTTTTAAAGAAATGTGCAAAAAATTAGGGGAAATGCTTAAAACGTCTATGGTCCCAGTAAAAATAAGAGAGTCTTGGTCCGGAGAGAGGAGTCCAAGACTGAACTTTAAAATTGTGCATTGCGAATGCGAGAAAATTAGGGGTGAAAATTGCATGCCGCACAAAAAGTCCAAGGGGGCCCCGTATCGGGCCCTAGGGTGGCCCAAGATTTTAACTGGAATATAGAAACGGGAGAATAACTAAATGGAAAGAAGGTTCCAAAAATGAAGATCAGATTAAGAGGAGGCAATTTATTAACAATTCATGATTCAAAAATTTCAAGGGGCCAGGGACTTAAGTGGTATATAGTTGGGTATAAAGATACTTTTTAGTAGTTTTTAAAGTAATCAGAGGACGCTAGAACTATGTTAAAGAAAATTTCAAGCAATTCGGATAATTTTTAAAGAAGCTGCACCAAGGGCCCCAAGAAGACGATTAATATTCAAAATTGATGGTAGCTGAAGTCTGACAATTTTTTTGTCGTTCATGTAGTAACTGGAAGACCTAAGAAGTTGTTAGGGAAAAAAAGGCTAGTGAATCGGACCATTTTTAAGGGAGCTATAGCAGGAAGCCCAAAAGGGGCCCACTGATAGTTAAAAACAGGGCATTAACATAAAAACATGTTAAAATTGTCTTAGTACTTGGCGAGTTAGATCTTCAATTAGTCAAAATTAAACATAGGGTATGAATTATTCGTTAGAATAATATTTTAAAGAAATGCACAAAAAAAATGGGTAAATGTTTAAAAAAGGGCCCTAGTTCTCCAATAAAAATATGAGAGTGTTGATCCAGGAAGAAGAGTCCAAGACTCAACTTTAAAATTATGTACTGAGAAGGGGAGAAAATCAGGGGGTGGAAAATTCTTGGCGCACAAAAAGTTCAAGGGGACCTGAAGCGGGCCCCACGGCACCCTAGGGGACCCAGGATCTAAATTGGAATGTAAAAACGTGAGACTAACTAAATGGAAAAGGGATCTCAAAATAAAAATCGGATTAAAATGAAGCAATTTAATAACCTTTTATTTGCACAGAAACTTCAAGGGACCCTGTATCGATTCCCAAGGGCCCAGGGTCTTATATGGGGCGTCGAAAGGCGAGAATAACTAAATGGAGAAAGGTCGCCCAAACAAAAAAGATTTGATAAAAAGAGGGCAAGTTATTAACAATTTAGTGCATAAAAACTTGAAGAGGTGCAGGGGCCCCGGCCCTTAAAAATGAAAAATCTGAGCCTCAGGTGCATCAGGACCTGTCTTGGACTATCCTCACCTAAATTTTTAGACTTTTACGTGCGGTAGATATTTTGCTAGCCATCGCACACAGACAGAGCGAAACTTTGCTTTATTAGTACAGATTATTGAGAAATCGAAAAATTTTTGCATTAAGCGATGAAAAAAAAGATTTTTTAAGAAAAATTATAATATTCTTCATTCTTACATAGACAAAACTTTCAGGTATACTTATTGATATGCTAAGAAATTTACTTCATTACATAATGATGATATTGGATATGAATAGGAATATATGAAAATTTTTTAGATATAGGGATTGGAAGAAAAAAAAGATTTCATGAATGTGTCAAAGTACTAAGAGTATTTGTGAAGTATATCCAGTATTTTTGGGGCTCCTCCGGGGCCCCCTTCGGCTGGGGGCCCTCGGCGATCGCCGACCTGCCGACCTGGCCAGTCCGGGCCTGCTCTACACCCTTTAAGCAATTAAAATTTGAAAATTACTAAATTCAAGGCGTCTGAAATTTTCTGCGCAAAATTTCCAAAAATTATATATGTCGATTTAAATGATTCAATTTTATGTAAATAACTCCATATGACTAAAGTAAACACGTAGAATTAAAAAGAACTTTGTGTAACCTAAATCAGTTTTCTTTTTTTTCATTAATTTGAACAAAAGTTCAAATTATCGCTTTTTATTTGTTTTCTTTCTTTCTTTCTTCTTTTAATTAGTCGATGATTTTGTGTACGTCATTTTTACGTCTCAAATTTTAAATAAAAAAAAATTGCAATTTAACAAATTACAACGACCATTTGGAAAATGATTTTTTCAAAGACTAAAATTTAAGACATAAAAAATCGCACGGAGTTGATCCTACATTACGTACGCAATGGATTAAACGATAACACTCCTGGAACCATCGTGAACAAATTTTAAAAGAAATTTCAGTTTTACAATTTTCGGTACTGTAAATTTTTAAACTTCTACGGAGTTGGTCATACATTACGTACGCTATGAATTAAACATTAATAGTGTTATAATAAAACACTCATACTACAATATATATTAAAACACACATACACACATAAATAACGCCTGCATTCAACAGTTAAAGGTATATATAAATATTATACAGACATACAAACAATAAATACAATAAACCCAACTGGAGTGAAAAATTAGCCAGAGCTAGGAATCGAACCCGGGACCACAGTATACAAGACTGCTGCTCTAACCACTGAGCTACTCCGGCCGATGCCTGAGTCTGCAATTTCTCACTAATAAACCATGTTGGGGAAGTCACCAGCCATCTATACAACAGCCTTGGATGACCGGACAACGATGAATAGAATTTACTATTACATCGATCTACGATAATTATAATAAAACACTCATACTTAGTGGTTAGAGCAGCAGTCTTGTATACTGTGGTCCCGGGTTCGATTCCTGGCTCTGGCTAATTTTTCACTCCAGTTGGGTTTATTGTATTTATTGTTTGTATGTCTGTATAATATTTATTATATACCTTTAACTGTTGAATGCAGGCGTTATTTATGTGTGTATGTGTGTTTTAATATATATTGTAGTATGAGTGTTTTATTATAATTATCGTAGATCGATGTAATAGTAAATTCTATTCATCGTTGTCCGGTCATCCAAGGCTGTTGTATAGATGGCTGGTGACTTCCCCAACATGGTTTATTAGTGAGAAATTGCAGACTCAGGCATCGGCCGGAGTAGCTCAGTGGTTAGAGCAGCAGTCTTGTATACTGTGATCCCGGGTTCGATTCCTGGCTCTGGCTAATTTTTCACTCCAGTTGGGCTTATTGTATTTATTGTTTGTATGTCTGTATAATATTTATATATACCATTAATAGTGTTATTACACGTAAAAATTGCAAGATTTCCTGAAACTTGCGTATTATCCAAGCATTTCATTGGCTGTTCGGGAAAAGGCTTTTCTATCATCAGATTTCCAAAAAATCTCACGACCAATTTTAAATAAAATTTCATTCTTAAACTTCTAAACATGCGACAATATTACTTTTTATACCGTCGGATAGAGAAAAAAATGTACTTTTAAATGCAATTTGTTTGAAAGCTGTATCTCAATTTGTTTCTGATTTATTAATATTTTTTGTAGTTTTTATTACTTTTTTGTCATAGTGGCAACACTCTGTTGTCCATCGTTGTTGAAACCAAAGGGAAATACAGATTACTGTATATACCAATCAGATAACGAATAAATTGCAGATTAAACCAATGAAAACGTTCAGATATGCTTTTGATTTCCTACCCTGACGAGAACAATAACCATTTTTCCAAATGGCATAAATTATCAAGAAAAATTATCTAGAAAATCTTTTGCAAAATATGCCTCCGCCCCATCTTGTGCAATTACATGCTTAGAAAAGATAAAGCAAAGATGAAAGTATTATTAATTACCTTAAAACATAATCCAAAAATTCCCCTGTTTAACAATAAGAAAAACGTATAAAACATTTCTAGAAACTAATTACAGAACAGAACAAAACATGCCAATCTTGAGCAGCATCGTTAAGCTCAGAGATAATATCCTTTGACTGGAAATTCCCTGAGGCATTATTAATGCTTAACGAAGTGTGAAGGTGACTAATTTGCTAATGTTAAGCTCACATCCTTCTATTGTAAATCTTTTATAATTCAACAAATTCATTCTAGCTGAAGTTTTATCTCAGTAAAAAATATTTTTTAGCTTTCGTTATTTAATATTTGTGCTGATTTACGGGACGAATACGAAAGTAGCTATATCATTTTTATTGTATTTAATATTGTTTTAAATAAAATATGATTAGTGATATTCAAGTGCCATGTTTAATTAATCCATCAGAATAATTTTCTTACGCATAGTTTACCAAGTATGATAAAATGATTTAAGGTTCAAATATAATCTTTGTTTAAGGGAGTGGGGTACAGCTTCGAAATCAATTAAAAACAGCCATTATTTTTGTTCTATTTTATCAGCAACCATTGAATATGTTTTAATAATTTGCTTATGTCTTTGCAGTTGTAATTAGCTACATTTTGATAAGGTTTTTTTCTGAAAAATCAGTTGCTGTTAATTTTTTTTTAACTATTAGATTATTTTTGTTTGCAAAATTGTATAACTACCATAAGATTACTTTGTGACTCATTTTGAAATTTTAATCACACCAGCCGATCTGTTTTATCAGTAACCGAAAACTGACTATTGATAAATGTTAATACGTTCTTTTGCTACAAAACTATGTATTGCATCAATCTTAATCTTTAATATTAACTGAGAAATATAGATTTAAAGGTGCCACAAAATTGGCCCATCGGGTGGGGTTACTTTGTGACACGTGTATATTTTTGTCTTGAAATGCAAGGGAAAGAATTCGTGAATTATTTATTTTGTGAAAATTATGTTGTAAACAATTTAAATTGCGAAAATGATATTTAAATGTCGCTGATTTGTCTCACTGTTCTACTCCAGCTTCGCTGCAAACAGTCGAATAGCCTTTTGCAGTTTCCTTAAATGCATCACTTCTTTAATCAAGTGTCCTTGAAGGGGAATGAATGGTTACGGAATAAAATCTGTCGCTCCAGTCGATGAGGAAAGATTCTGAGAATGTGCCGTATCTCGTCTGAAACATATTCGTATCTTTGCTTGATGTAAAAAATTAAGGGAAGACTTTGAGATCTTTCTGGAAGATTGCACCTCTCTCTTTTGTTCTTTTCCTTCCGGTAACAAATGTCTCCTCTTTGCTGTCGATATACGCAGTAGCCACGTCGCTTCCTCTCTAGACGTTGTAACCACATCGTTTCCTTTGCCTTTTTGAACATTATTAGTACTAATGTTTCAGCTCGGCAGGACATTCAACTTTTTACGTCTTTAGTGACCCGACTTTTGGTTTTTTCACCCGTCTTTTTCAACTCTTCCAAGAAAACTTTTCCCGCCCTTTCCGTAATCGATACCTAAGTTTTCTTCGAGGTCTGTTTTTGGAGGCCGTTTTAAAAACGTTTGTTTCTATTTAATAGATAGATTCTGATCACCCGAAATCTGATTGTTGTTGATATCAGCTCTTTTAGAAGACGAGGAAATTCGTCCTTTGGTACATTTGTGCATCTACTGCCAGAGGTAATTTTTTCCAAGTGGACAACACTTTTCTTCCTTGATATTTTAAGGAACGGAAAAAGGCCACATCAAGTGGCTGCAGGAGACGAGTCGAATTTGGAAGAAATGCGAGACGAACTTTATGTTATTTTTCTCACAAAGGCGTAGCAATTCTTGACCTATACGAGAACTTAACTTGTCTTTAATTATTGCCTTTGGACTGTATTGCGTTCTCATAATGTTTCACGTCTATCTTGACACTAAAAACAAAACATAGATCTTTAATTTTTAATTGTTAACCTTGTAGGGCTTATTTACGAGGGAGTCTATGTGTCACAAAGTAGCCCCTTAAAGTGTCTATATTTTAATTATTCTGCTATATCTCACAGAAATATCACTTGATAAAGGTTATATCATTCCACATTCTAACTGACACAATAACAACAAAGAATATTTACCACTGTTAGGTGATTTTCATATGTTTTAGGGTTCAGCGCACAAAGTTTCCGGCTTTCGAGACAACAACGCTAGAGCAGGTTGTCTCGAAACACCTTACACCGACTAGAGAAAACAAGCGAGGTGTTAGAGCTTCAGGCAATGGTCGTTAAGTGATGTGGTACACCGTAATAGGATATGGCACTGCCATTTGTTTTCCTGCTGTACCGGACGGAGCGAGAGATTCAAAATACGAAAACTAGACAAGAGTTCTTGCAGAGAGAGACTATGCAAGACTCTTACGGTATTGCATTTGTTATTTTCCAATAAAACGTGCCAATACAAATCAGAACCACTTTCATTAAACACCTGAAATAAAACAAAAAAAACTAAAAGTGGATACCATATTTTGGACAGCAGAACAGTGTTGTTCCACATCGAAATAGCGCTGAACATCTATCTTCGGAATTTAGTTGCCATTACCGTACTATTTCCCTGACAGAATTACTACACAGGGTCAACAGTTTTCGTAATGTCGTCGTATTTTACACAAACCAGTTTAAAATAGTTTAAATTACTTTTTAGTCTGTTTAATATATCCTCAACCCTAACACCTCTTAAAGTGTCTATCACGTTTTTTTAAATACACAGTATGTATTTTCCTTTTGTTTTTAGAAAGAAAATTTACTTTTGGCATAATCTAAATAAACATATAGTATAGTCATCTTCAAAGACAAAGAAAATAGAAAAAAATTAAAGTATCATTATTAAAAACTAAAGTATCATTGAAGTATTATTAATTTAGTGTGAAAATAATTGAAGTTATTTTGTCTTTTTACCTTATATTAACACGCATAATATAAAATTCCCAGAAGCTAACAGAATAACACAAAATGTGTTCATCCAAAGCTTTTTTAAGCACAGAATTTTATATGCTATGACTGAATATTCCCTGGAAGCTTTAATACTTAAGAAATTATGAATGCTACTGATTTATTAATGTTAAACTCTGATCTTTCGATTTTCAATTTTAAATGATTTAATGAGTCTGTTAATATTGATGGTTTATACAGATTAAAAAATGTATTTGTTTTTATTATTTTTAAATGTGTTTAGAGGAGGGGGTAATGAAAAAAAAAATATAATAACACATATGGTATAAATTTTTTAGAAACTAATTACAAAATAACACAAAACGTGTTCATCCAAATCTTCTCTAAGCAAAAAGTTTGTGTGCTATAACTGGAAATTCCCTAGAGGCATAAATACTTAAGAAAATATGAATGCAACTAATTGACTAATGTAAAACTCTGATCTATCGATTCTGAATTTTTGTTGATTTAGTGAGTCTGTTGATACTGATGATTTATACACATAAAAAAATTATTCATTTTTATTATTATTTTTTTAATGTTTAGAGGAGGGGGTAATGAAAATGTACTAAGGAATTTTATCTTTTTTAGTAAACGTTTATTCTAAGTAAGAATGTAATGAGTAACTAAATAAAACTACAGAGAATTTTTATTTATTTATTTATTTATTTATTTATTAGTTGTTAAGGAAGCTTTTATAAATTCAAATCTTGGCAACAAAGAAAGGTAAGACTTTTTATGACATTTAAACCTACACTAAGCACAGATGCATACATGAATCAATTAAAACTGAATCCTTAATATATAAATTCAGTCACTATATTTAAATACAAGAACGAAAACACATGTGTCAAGCACAGATTATGAAGCACTCTTCAGCACTTCCAGGATACTTTAAAAAAATTTCACCGTTTAAAACGCGTTTCTACAAATATGCGCAAACGAGTTCAGCTTTGCTCCCTAGAAAGGGTTCAAAATTTTGAACATTTATTATAAACGTAACTTCAGTATTTTTTCCTACGTCATGTTAAAAGTACTAATTTGTCATTAGCATAAAAGTAATCGTTTTAAGGGTGATAGTGAGGGGGGAGGGGTTGTGTGAATAATAAATACATATTTCGTCAGTACGGGAAATTTTAGGACACTGTATATTAATTTCAAGGATCAGTTGTACATTTCGAATAGCAATTTTTTATGCATGTTGAGCGAGTTTTTCTATTTTTAAGCACATTATTCCATTTACTGACTGTAACTTTGGTAATCGATCTTTAAAGTACTTATTAATTCATTTTATTAGTAATTAATCTTTAATCCATTTATTCGAAAACTAAAACCATTAACTTGCTTGAAAAATAGGAATGGGGTTGATAGAAAATTAATTCCCAGAGGATATTTTAACCATTAGTTATATATGGCTTTTTAAAACAGCTTAAAAGTAGTTAAAATTTGGATTGCATAGAAATAACACTTGGAAGTATTTAGGATGAACGCAGATAATTTATCAAAAGAAAGTTTAAATCAAATATTGATTTTTGTTTGCTTTTTATTGAATTGATGATTTTTTTTAAAGTCTGTTTATTTTTTAAAGCTACCATTTTCTTTAAAGCAAACAGAAAAAATATTAAAATACTGTTATTCATTCATAAAAATACCCAAAGAATATACCTTACTTACCTAATAATTACAAAAATATGTAAAAAAATTCACAGGATGTTTAAAAAAGTGTAACTTCATTAAAATACACCGCAAACGATTTTCCACCACAGATCATAATGTGACGTAATTCTTTTAAGTGTCTCTGTAAATGAACTGTAAACGCTACACAGTTCATCTTTAACACCGAATATGCTATAATAAACTTCATTTACATATATCAATTGCATGACAATATGAGTATATTTAGGCGAGTTAGAGCACGGACAGACAGACGGGAGACCTAATTCATAAACACTTTTCAACTATTTTGGAAAGTATTGAAAATAGTCACTTTGTTTAACTGCAAAAGTCTGCTGTTAAATACAGTGAAAAAACGCTCTTTAAAATTTCTCTGGTGTATAAACAAAAACATAATTATAAAAACATATTTCTAAAAGAAAAAATTGTGTAGTATAAGGTTAATAAATAGCGATTTTAGGCAAAAGCTTGCTGAATATTGAAAGCAGGACCGGCGCAACGTCGCGCGGTGTCTCGGCAAGTTACTCAGCGGGACCCAAAGTCTCTGGCTGCAATAATAAATAAATAAGAATAATTTTTAAATAGCATATATCATAGAATAATTTATAATATACTTTAAAAAATTGAAAAATACAATGCAATTTCTTTCGTATGCAATGTACATAATTATTTTTAATTCCTCAAAATCAGCTATCCGCTACAATATTTGAAATATTTATTTTTTGCGTTCATGGTTATTTTCAGGATCCTCAAATATGTATGAAAATACAATACAGTTTCTTTCACGTGTAATGTACATATTTTTTTTTTAATCTCTCCAAATCTTCTATTCGT
Organism: Maratus speciosus; assembly: GCA_963932465.1. Lineage (NCBI taxonomy): Eukaryota > Metazoa > Arthropoda > Arachnida > Araneae > Salticidae > Maratus > Maratus speciosus. Next base: position 305,940,536 of record OZ010794.1, read on the forward strand.
TAGTATATTTTTAATGTTTATTTTTTTCCGTTTGCGGTTATTTTCAGGATACACAAATCTATACATTCCTCGATAATTATATTAAATTTGGATGTAAGAAATAATGTTAATACTCACCTTTTCTCGCGAAAAAATATTTAACTTAAAATTAGAGCAAAAATATCATTATTTTACACAGAGGCAACATTATTTCGAAATTTATAGAGAGGCTCTAGTTCCCTAACAAGACTCTCAAGTGGTTGGTGGCATTGGTTGGTCGTTTGTTTGCCCGATGATTACGCCGGCCCTCTTATAAAGAGTACGTATTTCTATTTCATGCTACTTTTTTTTTAATGGGTAGTGTAAAACACAACAGTTTTTAGTATTCATTTATTAAAACAAAGCAAAGCAAAGATCCAAAAATATCTATTTATATAAAATACAAGTCTCTGTGTGTCCCTCACATTCCGGGAGGACCGCCTCATTGATCGCAGCTATGTTAGGCTTCCTATGGAGAAATCGGTATCCTTCAACAATGAGTAATTGTTGAAAAGTACTAATGGCAGGTTTGCCACAATAGCGCCAAATTTGGCGACAAAAATAAGTTGTCATTTATAAGACCAACTTAGGCTAACCTGGGGACAACCTGGCGAATTTGGCGAAATTCCCACTGAAATTCATTAATCTTTCACAATTGAGCTCTATTTAATTTAAACTCCGCGCATTTAAGGTTTTCTTTAAAATATATGGGTCAGAAGTTAAAGAGTCTTTACATCTTCATCCCGATGCTACTAATAAAATAACCGCCACCACCTTGCTATCTGAGCTCCTAATTGTCCGATTTTAATATACTTTACAGTGTCGGATACAGAAATTAAATTATCGGTATTTTTACAGCATAGAGGGGCCTTGGTGAAATAGAGAAAACAGCCTTGGCGAAAAAGGAAATTTGACAACATATTTCCTGGCAACATATTTCCACGTTTTAAAACGTGTTATTTTCATCTATCACTGCGGAACAAGCAAGAAAAATTACTCGTATTCTTCCATATGTGTTGTATATCTCTTTATATCCCATTTTCCGCCATTTTTGACGGGCTATCTTTTAAGTACTAAATAGCATTCCATTCGGAGTGAGAATCAAAAAATTATTTTTTCTTGACTGATAGTAACAAAAACATTTTCAGAAACTAATTACAGTATAACACAAAATGTGCCAATCCTAAGTAGCTTAACACTATTTCTACCAAGAGATGTCAAAAGACACCTTTCAACTTTTAACTTAAAATTATTCTCTAAGTTTAATAATTTCTTCACAATAATTTTGTTTAACTTTCCGTACAATAGCTGTTAAATTAATACAGCGTTACTATTTTCCTCAAGCTCATCCTCGATCTAAATATATGCACAAATATATGCATAACTATTTCTACCATGAGGTGTCTTTTGACACTTTAACCCTTTATCTACTGACGGTACTTATAAGTACCATTAAAATAACGTGTTATAAAATTCATTTAATACATCGATTAGCTGTAATACAGTTTAAAATGAGCTATAGATACATTGCTTTATCTTGTTCCAAAAGCATTATATTCCAAAACAAAAATATTTTTAAAAGGATTATTTCATTTGCCTTTGCATATTTTCAGCTTTCTTAGCGTTGGGGGGGGGGGGGGGTTCAATTAGGAAATATTTCTATATTTCTGTTGTAATAACATTATATTTGTACATTTTCTAATTCTACAAAATACCAAGAAAATATTTAAAATAAAAGATTTGAGTGGAATTGTAAATATTGCACAAAATCCTTATAAATTCAAATTTAATTAATCCTTTTAAATCCTTCAATCCTTCTGAAATCCTTCTAAAATTTATTAAATGATTATATAAATTTTCTAATGTAGTTTAAACAATTCACGAAAAATGCTTTAGAAGATACAATTTTCATGAATTTATAATTCAGTACATAAAGGGTTAAGGATTTCATAACAGTGTCTAATTTTAAACCATTTTGTATTAAAATATCAACAGCATTTTACAGCATCATATCAGTTATATTCAAATTAGAGAATCCCGATTTTAGTTCTAACGGAAAATACAGGAGTTGCTTCATAACTCTGACATTCGCTTCTTTTCAAACCATGTTGCATTTTAGTGTAGATTATTGCAGTGACTAGTTCTAAAAAATTGAATAACACGTTTTGTTCTCCGATTCTTGTAGTGAGTTCAATACATATGAATTTTTTCATTCGTGAAAATTTTGAGAAAAAAAAACATTGTTGAAATTAGTATTTCGGGTATGTAAGTAGTAAAATTGTTTGTAATGCTGATAATTATTGCTATTTATTATTCTTTTTTTTTTCGAAAAAACATAAAAACATAATTATTATTTTATTTCAAATTCTAAGGATTTCATGAATTTTAAGAGAGAAGGAGTTATTGTAAAAAATAAATAACATAAGTGAAGAATGCTCTAAAATTGATGAAAGCTCACAATCTGAAAGTGAAAATGGATTGAATGATTCTTTTGAAAGGGACAACGAAAATATATAATAAAACTAGAGAACAGGAATTCTGCTTTTTCAGAATTTAGTGTCGCCCCCGGCATTTCCATTACTTCATTTTCTTCTGGTGCACTGGTGGCTTCTATTATTATGAAACAGCCATTATAAATGAAGCGTTAAAAAAATTACGGCCATTTTTTTTTTCCATTCTGACCAGAAAATCAGAGGTCTAACTTTTTACGGCAGCTCTTTCATCTTCGCCTAACGCTTCATTTATAATGGCTGTTTCATAATAATAGAAGCCACTAGTCCATCAGAAGAAAATAACTCAGTTAAGCGTGACTCGGATAATCGGGACTCTACTGTAAAACATATTTCAGTTTTAAGACTTAAAGCACACGCTTTTATTTTATGTAAAAGGACGTCATTTGCATTAATATAGAAACTTAAAATTAAATATAGTTTATAATAGCCCCCTGTTTTATCATAAATCCTTCATTTATATTTTCTCAAAGTAGCACGTATTTAATTTTTTTTTCAATTTAATTTTTTTTTCCAATTTAATTTTTTTTAATTAATTTTTTTTCCATTTTATGAGAAAATGGCAACAAAAAGATATAATTGCTATTTTTCAGCAATTTTTTCTTTACTTTCTACAGAAATGGCGTACTTGAGTTACCAAAATGAAGCAAATGTCGCTAAAAACTACAAAAAAATTAATATTTCAAAAACAAATAGAGATGCAGTTTTCAAACACATTGCATTAAAAAGTACTTTTTTTTCCCAATACGATGGTATAAAAACTGAAAATGTGCGATGTTTAGAAATTTTAAAAAATGCTGTAGAGCATTTAATTGTATAATGATACATCTACTTTGTTTATTGCTAGCGTCTGTAAGCTAACGTTATTTTTTGGACACAAAATAAGCTGGGAGAAAGAAATAGCATACCGTACCGGGGCTAAAATGTGTAATGTGAACATTAAAAAGGTCCACAATCTTACTTAAAAGGCGACTAATGTAATGAAAAAGATGTTACAAGTTTAAAATATACATTTTATTTATTTATTTAATTTATTTAATTTTTATTTAAAACTTTAACACCTTTTTCATTACATTAGTCGCCTTTCAAGTAAGATTGTGGACCTTTTTAATGTTCACATTATATATTTTATGTTGAATCAAGGTGAAAAATTGCGTTTCGTCTAATGATATTATTTGGGACAACGAATTCAATAGCGATTTTGAAAATTACTCATCAAGCGCTAATGAAGAGGAGGGTAATTTGAAGGCAAGTAGAGGACGAAATAGAATGAGATAGTCGATGATATTCCGAAGTTGATAGTGAAGAAAATAATGAACTACAAAATATTGAAATTGCTATTTATGGAATAGATTGGAAAAAGATGTTTAATAACAGTATTTATATATAAACCATTTTATATATAAATATTAACACCGTTTTACAGCATCATATCAATTATATTTCTCTATAATAATACCCATTTTCATATTTTTGTATGCAGTAGTTTTCTTACTATTAGCGAAAAAAGACCTCCAGCCTCAAAAAATTCATTGGCAGAGGCGATGACAGCGTTAGTTACTTTTTTTTAGAATAGAGAGAAAAACATTATTTTTTTTTTTTTTTCAAATTCTAAAAATGTCACGAATTTTAAGAGAGAATGAGTTATTGTAAAAAATAAATAACATAAGTGAAGAATGTTCTGAAATTGATGAAAGTTCACAATCTAAAAGTGAAAATGGATTGAATGATTCTTTTGAAAGGGACAACGAATTCAATAGCGATTATGAAAAATCAAGCACTAATGCAGAGGAAAGTAATTTGAAGACAAGTAGAGGACTAAAGAGAATGAGATTGTTGATGATTCTGAAGTTGATAGTGAAGAAAACAATGAACTGCGAAAGATTGGAATTGCGATTTATGGAAAAGATTGGAAAAAGTTCGAAACAAGTTTCTCTCCTATAACGCTTATCTCGTTATATATGTTTGCGTTCGATTACCACCCCCCCCCTCCCAGCAGTTTCAATTAAAATTCTGTTTAATAATTTATTTATTTTAGTGCACTATAGTCAAACAGTGCAGCCCCTAAATTAAATTCAACATTTAAAAACTAAAGCGATTGTATTAATAGCCCTTACATTTAAATTAAATTCTTCTAGTTACTTATCTCTTTAATAAAATAAAATCAGTGATTCAGTCTTCATTTTACTTTGTGAGTTTCTCACACATACGATTTAACCTTGTAGAAAATTAGTTACGGCTCACTGTTAGTAACAAAAGCATTGTAACTTCGGTCACTTCCTTATTTAGGCATGAATATAAATTAAATTATTCTAGTTACTTATCTCTTTAATAAAATAAAATCAGTGATTCAGTCTTCATTTTACTTTGTGAGTTTCTCACACATACGATTTAACCTTGTAGAAAATTAGTTACGGCTCACTGTTAGTAACAAAAGCATTGTAACTTCGGTCACTTCCTTATTTAGGCATGAATATAACTCATCATTTAAAATCACTTAACATGCAATCCATTCATTAGAATTATTTGCTCATATGTATGTCAATTCTGCATTTTTGTGGTAATGCACGTTGTTAATCTTTGATTTGACATCTGTCTTGAAAAATACATTCTCATGCCCTTTTCGCCTAACGAATTCGGTCAGTTATCACTCTATGTCTTTATCCAGAAACATTTTTATTTTTACACTTAACCGCAGCTGTATCAAAGTACAGATTAGATTGCACCTCTCATGATTCAAGAATTTTAGCAACCCACAATCTGGCACCCCTACACAATTAATATATGGTAGAAGCCTACCGTATGTATTTGGCGAATCCATACCAGCTAATGTTTTTCTCGGCCTCTTGTGCATGGCGCAAAAATACTTGTAGATTGGCGATATTGTAGTCCGCCAAGCAAGAAAGTTCTAACTGCATATTCAACTCACTCCTGCTCTGTCTCTAGCCTCGTGACGTCGTTTTAAGAAGAAGCTCTTATATCTTCCCCCTTGTACCTCTCCCTGCTGCCTTTCATGATGGAATAAAAAAACATCTTCGTTTACCAGATTGGAGTTTTTTTTAGTAAGTCCTGGTTATCTAAATCACTATACGTAATCTAGAAACGGCCACCTCTGTATGTAACGGAAACGTCTTCACATCTCCCTCAAACCATTTTCAAAGATGTATCTGCTTCAGTAATCATCGCATTTTATTTACTATTTGACAATAATATTATGGAATACATTATAAAATAAAGCACAACGAGTTCTAGGAAATTAATGGAGTTTACCTCTAGATAATTTAGAGGTATTTATAGTGTTTTATATGTACGCAGTGCATATGAACAAAAAACGTTAACACGTTGTTTTTATGGAATAAAAAAAGGGTCCTTCATTTTTTTCGAATGTCATGAGCAGACGTTGCTTCGTGAAAATGCTATGAGTTTCGCGTTTTGATTTAAAAAAAAAAAGAAAGAAAGAAAAAGAAACAAGCGGAGCGAACGTTTGGGAAGAATAAATTTGCTTTGGTATCAAGAGAACGCGTTCATTAAAAATTGTCAAAACTGTTATAAGCCAGCCGCAAATATCACAGTGGATGAATATGTTTTCCCATCGAAAGCTAGATGTAGGTTCACCCCATACATACCGAAGAATCCAGATAAATTTGGCATAAAAGTTTGATTGCATATGATGTGAAAATCAAATATGTTGTGAATGGGTTTCCGTACTTAGGAAAAGATGAAATGAGGCCGATATCAATTTCTCTGGATGATTCCGTCGTTTTGAAGCTAGTTGAACCATTTACTGACAGCAGCAGAACCGTTACTACCGACAATTTTTTTACAAGTGCTTCCCTGACAACAAAGCTTTTGAAAAAAAAATAGTTGGAACTGTCCGTCAAAGTAAGAGAGAACTGCCAATATCTGCAAAAATACAAAAGCTTAAAATGAGTGCTTTACAACACATTTTTGTGTTTCGAATAACTGTACTCTAACAACCTATAAAAGCAAACTGAACAAAAAAGTACTTCTGCTTAGTTCAAGACATAAATCTGTAACAGTGGAAAACGAAACAATAAACGCCTTCCAGAAACCATTGAATTTTATAATGGTACAAAATTTGAGGACGATAAGACTGCCCAAATGGTGAGAAAGTATAGTGTAAAATGTAAATGAAGTAGATGGCTTATGCACGTATTTTACAATATCCTTGATTTAACCGGAATAAACGCATGGGCTCTGTACAAAAAAGACAAGTGAAAATAATTCACGTATTTTTTTTTTATTCGATTTAGGAGAAGAACTTGCAGTGGAATATCAAAAATGTCCAGAACGTTCATCAGTCTCAAGTAAAACCGCATCCTTTCCAAGTAAACAAAAAAAAGTATCAAATAAAGTATTGCTCAGGTAATAGAGCAACGTGCTTGCATTGCAGTTAATGATACGACCATGCTTGAATATCTTTCCAATAAAAATGAAGAAGATAATATTTTTAGTGTTCCGTACTTAAAAAGTAAAAACGGAACCATTATAAGATCACTCCTGTGTCTGTCCGTCTGTCTGTCTGTCACAGCCATTTTACTCGTAAACTATGGAACGTGGAAAGTTCAAATTCGGGGAAGTAATAAAGACCAATGACCCACATATTTTCAGATTAATAAACATTCATGAATATATTTAGTAAAAAAGTAGAGGGGCTAATTATGCTACTTGAAAAAAAAAAGATCTTTTCTTTGTATATCATGTGAGGTATCCTGTGAAAGCTTTTGTAACGCTGAACTCAAAAATACATTCATTTTAATTTTAGGTATTATATTTTCAAAGATATTGTTGAAAATGTAGCGCAAAAATATGTTTCCCCCCCCCCCCCCCCATCTAATTCCGAATCTACTGAAACTAAAATTATGAAAAAATTAGAGGTAGTAGACGTTAATATAAACCTTGTCGGAAAATTATAGCGATTACTCTAGGTCACATAGTTTTTGAGTAATTAGCATTTTTCTGTTATACACAAATTTCGATTTAAGGGGATTCAGAAAAATTGTTGAGCATCGCTGAATATACCTATCGTTGCAGAATAATAAAAGCATTGTTGATAACGATTTTCGAAAAAAATCATCGGTAATTAGCCGAGATATTAACCCTTAAAGGTACGGTCAGTTTGGACATACACAAGGACAGGGGCGGCGCACTCTATGCCTAGTTAACAACTTTTAATGATATATATGTGTAATGTAATGCCCACTAACAGTATAAAAACAATAAAGGTCAAATTGTTAAAAACATACAAATTTAAGGGGCCTCGGAACTCTAAAGAGTGGAAAAAATGAAAAAAAAGACCATTTTCAACATTTAATGTCTTAAAATGTATATGATTTTAAAACACAATTTTAATTGGTATGAAAGATATAAGTATGTTCTTTCATTTCATGTATTTAAAAAATTGCAAGATACAGAATTAGTATTTATAGGGGGCTCGAAACTGTTAGACATTTGTCGAACAAAAAATTGGCATAACAGTTTACGCGCAGGATTACAAAATAAATATTGCAACTAGAATGAAAATTTTGGTGCTTACTTATACTTCAGATTGTAATAATTTCCCTGATCTTAAATAAATTTGTATTTAAAGCATTTTTATATTTTTAATGCAATGTTGAATTTAGCTAATACAAAATTTTGAAAATTTCAACAGTAAAATCACCTAAAAAAATATTTTTTTGAACAATGAAAAGGAAATTTTAGGTTCAGTTTATACAGACTAACATGAAATATATGTTTTGAAAATTTCATGAAAAAATATTCAGAAGTTTTTGAGGTATCCTGCGAGTTATGCCCAAAAAACGCCATTTGGAAAATAATGACTTTAAAGTTTCGGAAACGCCGCTTCAGCTATTGAGTGGGTATAATTCTAAAAGCCAAAAGTTATGTTCTAATGGGAATTTCAAGGAAACAATTATATCAAAATATTCAGAAAAGATAGGATTTTAACATCTAAAAAAATTAAAATTTATTAAATTTTTGAAGCTTTAAGAGTCCTGCGACCACTTAATCCTTTCCGGCACGGAGTAATTCTATTTATAAACTTATGAAATAATGAACTGACACCAGACTTTATAAACGAATTTATTAGAAAATGCGAACTTGCTTATTTTCACGTACATGATAAAAGGAAAATTTTAATTAAATATTCTTGGTGCCGTTTGTCTGTTTTGGAATTAAAATTAGGTGTCCGCTTTTTAAGGGCATCGCCCTCGAAAGATTTAATTAGAATGAATCGCATGAATAATGTGGGATTCGCGATAGTTTGCATTGAGTGTATCTCTCAATACGCCTCGAGTGCCTTTAAAAGTTAATTAAACACCTATCTGGAAAAACGCGGCACTGACCAAGGCGACGTTGCAACTTTGAGACCTCAATTCGAAGCGCGCTTAGCACAATGCCAAATTTAAACTTTGAACAAAGGTTTTGTTTTAGCTGCACTGTAGAAATAAAGGTTATTACTACGCTGAATTTAGTTTCATGAAATGTCAAATTAAGTTTAACTATACACTACTTTTATTGTCAGTACCGAATTAAGTTCATCATAAACAGATTAGGACAATATTAAAAAAAGAGTTATAGGAATAGCTATATTTGATGTTATTTAGGTTCCATATCTCTTTGAACTTTCATGGTATATTCATTTACACTTTTCTAATATATACAGTTATGCCCAACCCTACGTTGTATAGTTTTTCACAAAGTCTTAGTATTCTTTTAGCAACTTTTTTTTTTTTTAATAATACAATTACAAATACATATTTATTCTACGGAACCCTCTGTACGCGAGTAATGCTCGCACTTGACCGTTTATTTAATTATTGTTCCTGTTGAGGGAAAACATGTTTATTACAATTATGTCAATTTATATTTTGTAGACTGATGAATTAAGCTAGAATTTACAACCTGATTAAATAATATCTAATAAATATGCATCACTGTTTCAATAAATATATTGCTCTAATTATCTATATTTAACTTATTATTTAGAATCCCAACAGTTTTGTCAATTATTTACATTCAAACGCAAAGGTGTATAAAGATACCTTTTGGTCGAAATAGGTATGCACAAAATCGTGGAAACAGGAGAGATTATATGCTAGACCAGAATTTCCCTGGGGTCATTAATACTTCAGAAAGTGTGAATGCTGCTAATTTGCTGATTTAAACTGTGATCTTTCTGTTCTGAATCTAAATAATTTAATCACTAATATTGATGATTTATTCATTTAAAATGTATTCGCTTTTATTATTTTCAATATATGTGTTTGGTAATAAAAAAAAGTACTATGCAGCTTTATGTTTTGTAGTAAACAATTGTTTTAACTAACAGTCTAATACATGAATTATTCTTCAAAGAGTATATTTTATTTATTATTTGTTTCGGGGACTTACACGTGTTTCATTAAATTTATAAAAAGAAAGAAAAAAACTAGAAAGTAAAAATTCTGCTTTTTCAGAATTTAGTGTCGCCCCCGATGAAAAAAAAAAATATATGTATATAAATATAGATAGTTCAGTTTTAAGACTCCAAGCGCGCGCTTTTATTTTATATAAAAATGACGTCATCCGCATCCGCTAAAGAATTCCTCATTTACGATCCAGTCTTAAACAACATCTACAGTAAAATATGCATAGGACGTGACTATCACTGAATAACACACAAATCCAAAAAAAGAGATTTCGTCATTCAAGAAACTCTACAAAAAAAAAAAAAAAAAAAAAAAAAAAAAAAAAAAAAAAAATCGGCTATCTCATGATTCATATGCCTTTATTTGTTTGTAATATTAATATAGATACTTAAAATTAAATTTAGTTTTTAATAGCTCCATGTTTTATCAGAAATCCTTCATTTATATATTTTCAAAATAGCATGTGTTTTAATTATTTTTTTTTTTCAGTTTTTATGAGAAAATAACAACAAAAAGATACAATTGATATTTTTCAACTATTTTCCCTTTAGTTTCTACAGAAATGGAGTACTTGAGTTGCCAAAATTAAACAAATGGTGCTAAAAACTACAAAAAAAAAATAATATCTCAAAAATAAATGGAGATGCAGTTTTCAAACAAATTGCATTTACAAGTACTTTTTTCCAATACGACGGTATAAACAATGAAAATGTGCGATGCTTAGAAGCTTAAAAAATTGCAGTAGAGATTATTCCGTACAATGATACATCTGCTTTTTTTTACGGCTGGCTTACACAACGTAACGTTATTTTTTGGAGACGACACATTAATAGGTGGGAGAAAGAAATAGCATACCGGGGGTTGATAAAGAGTTGTTGTTACATTAGTATTTAGTATAATTACATAGTAAAAGCAATAAAGAATTGCTATTTAACATTAAAAGGGAATGGTGGACGTTTGAAGTAAGAATTTTCCCTTTTTAACACTTTTCGAAATAGTTGAAAAGTGTTTATGAATTCAGATTTTCCGTCTGTTTGCCCGTACTCTAACTCCCGTAAATATACACGGAACGTCATGTAATTTTTATATGTTAATGAAGTTTATCATAAAATGCTCACTGTTGAAAATAAAGTGTGTGACATTTATAGTTCGTTTACAGAAATACACAAAAGTATCCCATTAATGGGGAAAATCATTTGCAGTGCATTTTATTTAAATTGCTAATTAAAATAGTTTATTTCATTGTATGAAAAAATTAAAATTCTTAATACAATTGTGTTAGGTTTGGAATGTGTTTCATACTCAATGGCCAATGCATACTTTTTCGTACTTGTTATTTACCTCTCTATAATTATGACTGATGTTAAACATGCATTTCTTACTTGCATAAAGTATTCTTTCAAATAAAATACAAAAAAAAAAATTCTCCGCAAAAAAATATTTCTTAAATGGAATAAAACATTAGAAATTTGAATTTAAAATGATCCATGCACATTTTTAATTATACAAAACCAATGGTGACTTTAATATAGGCTCAGATTGTCTAAATATACAATCCTATGCATTCATTTTGATATGCATCAAACATTATAGCAATTTTTTATGCGTGTTGCGCAACTTTTTTCTATTTTTAGGTGCGTTCGTAATTATATAAATACGTAGCACTTCTAGTCGTCGTCTGTCCCGTCCGTACGTCTGTCTGTCTGTCCGCATATAACACCGCAAAAACTACCCAACTGAATGGTTTGAAATTTAATATATATGATGGATGCAAAACTTTGTCCGGTCATTTCAAATTTTATGAAAATGAAATCAAAACTTAAAAAGATATAAATAAAAGTTTTTTTCATTATATTAAATCCTATCATACGTAAATAATTCAATGGTATCCCATGATAGGTATGATTCTAGGTTGCCATAGTGATTATGTCATATTTAAGATGAATTCATATTATTTACGTATTACTGACTAATCGTAATAAGTTTTGTATTCATGCATTTTTGCATAAGAATGCAACAGCTATTGCACCAAGATCTGAATATTTATAAAACGAGTTATAGTACAAACGCACCTCATTTGCCATGTTTGATCTATAATTTCCGACTTGTTTGTACTTATGCCATTATCAGATTGGTTGGCTTTATTTCAAAAACGAGAGCCAGTCCAGAAAATTTGCTATTATTTTCGTATTCAGAAGAACAAATTACTCGAAATCCGTTGCTCAACGCCATGCCGCAAAATCGCTGTTCCCCGGTGAATCGAAGACTTCCTTTTTCAAGTCTCTTAAAAACAACAACAGATCAAAAATTCACAGAAAACAAATTACAGAATAACATGAAACATGACAACCCTGAATAGCTTTATTAAACACAGAGATTGTAATGCCTACTGGGAATTTCCAGTCTTAGCTGACTAAAAAATCCTTGGAAGCATTAATACTTAAGAAAATGCGAATGCAACTAATTTGCAGATGTTAAACTTTAATCATTCGAGTTTGAATCTTAAATGATTTATAAGTTCATTTATAGTGATTATTTACTTACATTAAAAAGCATTATTTTTTTTAATGTAGTTTTTAATATGTCTTGTAACCAGTGTTGCCGTATCTGGCAGATTTTTTATTTAGAAATATTTAATTCACACCAGAAAATTTTGAATAGCAGTTTTTTTATAATATTTATGGAAGGATTATTACCGTATCCTTCTATATATGAAAAAAAGTTTTTATTTGGAAATGGACCAATGAAAATCTGCGTAGATATTCTGGGTAGATTGGCATCCAATTTGAATGCTTAAGCATGGCCTTTCATCGTTAATATTAAAAAAACTGTTGCATACAAAAATATGAAAATCGGTGCTAGTATAGAGAAATGTTTGATAAATACGCTGATGCAGACAGTTTTCAAATCAAAGAATTATTTTAAGAGATATTTAATGCTAAAGTTGGACAAAATCGTTCCATTAAAAAAGTTTTATTGGAGCAAAAACTATACATGAGAATTTAATAATTTTTAGATAATTTTATACGTTATAAGTTCCCGATGCGCAGATTGCATTTATTTTTCTTATTTGACTCATTTTTTGTGGTTTTATTTCATATTTAAATTCAAATTTTCAGGATTTCGAGAGATATTTTTTACAAATTTTAGAAAATGTTATTAATTTAAACTGTTGCCAGTTGCATAAACAGCGCAAACAATAATTTTTACTTCAAATTAAAAATTTATTTACACGTGACTATTACAAACGGAAAAAAAAACTTTAAAATTAGAAAAGCAGGAAAATTACGTCATAAGAATAAGAACCATAGGCACAGATGTCATATACGCCCCATATTGGCGCAATTTTTTCCGACGCCAATTTGGCGAAAACATCAATAGCATAAACAACAACATCCGGGCTACCATATCAAGCAAAATAACGACACTTTAGCACCAGTTAAGTACCCGTTGCGTATATGAAATTGGCGTCAGAAAAAAATTGCGCCAATATTCTATATATGACATCTGTGCCGAACCATCTTTACACTTGAATTTTAAAAGAGAAACAAAATCTTACAATAAAAAAAAATCATTATTATGCATTAAAACTTGTAATTTGAGGAAATTACGGCATATTTAAAATGGCAAAAAATATAGCAAAACAATTTAAATTGAAAAATATATTTGCGCGAGATATTTTGAGATAATCTTTTCAACTATTATCGTGAATTCGAAGACAGCGCAAATAATATTTCCTTCTAACAACAAAAGTATTTTCATGTGAATATTAATAAGAGAAATAAAACTTTGGTGTAAATTACGTCAGATTTGAAACGATACATTTAAAATGAATTACTTAAAAGAACTATCTTATAGCGCTGTTAAAAAATACCGGGAGACAATGACACTGTTTACTTAATTCATTTTACATCAGCTTATTTTCAAATGTTTAACTAATTTTTTAAATTAAACACGAAAACAGCCATTGTATCTCTTAACAGCAGCAGATTTGGCCTTAAAAATCCCCAATCCAAGGAAGACGAATGGAAACCCGTTTACAGAGAGATCGCTACTGTTTTTTGTTTTTTTAATTCAATATTTTTAAAGCCAATCAAATTAGCGTGCTTTTTGGATTTTGGTGTGCCTGAACGGGGGTTGGCGAGCGTAGCTCGTAGGGGGCAGAGCCCCCTAGTAATGTAAAAATAACTATCAAATCTTACTAGTGACAATAGGGGATATTCCAGGCATTTTGTGAATGAACATGGGCAAAATTGTAATAGAAGCTTTTTACAGCGTTTTTTAATCAAGAACTATTGCTTAATAACATACTAAAAATCAGACAAAATCTGAGCACGGAAACACCCCTATATACGGATTTCAAAATGGCGGAAGGGATTTTCTGGAACTAAGGCAAAGAAATTATCGTTTAGACAAATATATCGCTTTATTTTCACAACTTAAGTTTAAAGTATAATCAAAAACGTTAAACAACGCACAAAAGTCTATTATCCCTTACAAATTTCTACCTAAGTTCTTTTTTACAGAAATGATCCAGTAAAAAAAAATACTTGCATCAATAATTTTCATCATATTCATAGTTAGAAGTTAGGTAGTTGTTGTTACATCCATTGACTTGGCACATCCCACAAGCTATAGAACAGAGCAATTCATTACGCTTGCATCTGCATCGTAAAGTAGCACAGTTTGTCTTGTAGCGAAGCATTCGGTGGTATTGAAAGTTTACAGAATAAGATCTTCTTCATGATTATTTTCGCATGTCTGTATTCTACAATACCAACTTTACCTCGGTTCTTAATATCAATATCACCTATTGACAGTAGGATAGATTTCTTTTGGAATTGTTGCAACAATTATGCCCATACCATGAAATGTATTATTCCTGTCCAGAGTGCAGTAATTGTGACCGACATTATCTGCTGCTAGAAGCAATGTAGTATTTTCAACAATACTCAAAGAAGCGGAACCGCCTGATACTGCAACATTTTTTCGAATCTTGTTATTTCTGAGTAGGATGAACAAAACCCAAGATTGTAAAGAATGTCAATAAGATATCTTGATCTGTAGTTATGGTGAAGCTGAACGGACAGACCATTTTCTAGCGGACATAATAATGCTCTGGGATGGATAGCTTGCATAACGGTCTGACCAACAGCACCGAATTTCATGGATATATCCTTTCCCACAAATAATTTTGATAATCGCAATTTTAAGCTACTAGGTATGTAATTTCTCCCCTCCGTGAGGTCATTAGGTGCTGGATACTCATAAACTTTAGACGTGTTGACTTTTGTTGGTAACTTCGAAGAATTTCTTTTTCTGTCTCATACAGAGTTACTATATCTGATTTCCCTTTTTCACCTGATATTATATTTCCCCTATAGTGTTTGTCCTAAAAGTTTTCTATTCATGTGTCTTCGTTCTGCTCTGTCTTCCTTTAAGATATTCCTTCATTTTAGAAATGAGATATCCAATAACCATTTGCTCTTCATCATTGTCTTCAAGGTATTTACATGTACGAAGGAACGAATGGTATTGCTCTTCATTACTTCTTCGCCCTTTTCCTGACGATCTGTTGGAAGAGCAATATTATCGAGGAATATTTCTTCCACTATGAAAGTTTGCAATACATGATTTATGATAGACATAATCTACAGAAACAAGATCACCTGAGTAATAAACCAACCGACCTTTTATCTTAAATGACCATTCGTCACAGCGGCGTTCACAGCATTTCTTTATGGCCTCAGAATATTGTGCAGTTCTTAACTTCACATATTCTGATTTACGTTTATGTTTAGAAGAAAAGTCTAAAATTTTTCACAAAATGAACAGTGAATAGCACTGGTAACTGGACCGTCAATGACGCGAATACTTTTCCTTGGTATTTTTCCATAGCTAGCTTTCCTCTTTGTAAATCCAATTCTATTTTTATCAGTAAATGCCTTCCGACACAAAAAATGGACACTTATTCTAGCAGTTGCAACTATATCGCTTTTGCGATTTCGGCTGGCTTCTTTTATACCGCCTACTCCCTTTTGCGAAATTTTAACTACGTCTTGTCTCTTGTCTATTTCTTTTTCACAAATCACACAAAATTCAGTACCGTCCATTTTTACAGGAAATTCAGTCTAAAACAATATAAAACTCAAATTAACTGTTATAATACCATAAATGCTCCCGAAAAATTAGAAATTAATAACAACATAACGTAAAACGACATATGACTCAGTCCGCCATTTTGAAATCCGTTTAAGGGTGTTCCCGTGCTCGGATTTTGTCTGATTTTGGTTTTATTTCGCAGTAATGGTTACTGATTAAAAATCATTTAACGGAGCATCTATTACAATTTTGCCCGGGTTGAAGGTGTATTTACTTTAATTTGCCTGGACTAGGATGTCTAAATAAAAAATCAGCCAGATATGACAACACTGCTTGTAACAAGAAACAAACACTAAGGAACTTTGTGGCTGTTTAGAAAACGTTATTATAAGAAATAACTTATCAAGTGCTTGAAACTTGCTTAATAGTACACAGAATAGAACATGCTATATATTAGAACATGGTTCGTTTATTTTTTTCGCGGAATTACTTATGTTTTATTAAATTTAAAAATCAGAAAATATATTGAAATACCTTTTAAAGATTGAGTTCTAATTAAAGGTTTCCTTTTCCATGCCTGATAAAACAAATTGTATGTCAAACGTGGCAAATGAGTTGCGTTCGTACTATAAATAGTTTTATAAATATTCAGATCTTAGTGTAATAGCTGTTGCACTCTTAATCAATAGTCCTTATATACAAAATTTATTAGGATTATATATATTAAATTCAGTAATACGGAAATAATAGGACTCCATCTTAAATAGGACGTAATCACCATGGTAACCTAGAATCATTACCTATCATGGGATATCATTGAATTCACTATGAATGATAGGATTTAATAGCATAATCACCATGACAACCTAGAATCATTACATATCATGGGATATCTTTGAATTATTTACGTATGATAAGATTTAATAGAATGAAGAAAAGTTTATTAATATCTTTTTAAGTTTTGAATCCATTTTCATAAAATTTGAAATGACTCGACGAAATTCTGCAACGAGTATATGTATTAAATTTCGAACCATTCGGTTGGGTAGTTTTTGCGATGTTATATGCGATAGATAAACAGGCGGACCAGACGACGACTATATGTGCTACGCATTTATATGATTACGAACGCACCTAAAGTCCTAAAGATTCCCAGAAACCTAATGACAGAATACCACAAAACGTACCAATACAAAGCAACTTCATTAAACATGGGGATAATTTGCTATGGTAGAAAATTCCTTGGAGGCATTAATACTTATGCGTATTCAGCTAATTTGTTAAACTCTCATCTTTATAATATAATAGACCGGGAACTGGCAGCACAGACAATCACCTCATCGAGTTCTCGGGTGAAATTCTAGGATTAGTTAAATCACGATTCCCAAATTTTAACACAATCGGTCAACCAAGTCAAATCTTGGTGGAAAACACCCGAAAACCCGATTTTAGCGGTTGACTCATAGGTTTAACATTGTGTTTTCCTGCACCCAAAGGTATGAAAACATGGAGCACTGGGAGCAGGAAAACACAATGGTAAACCTACGAGTCAACCGCTAAAATCAGATTTTCGGATATTTTCCACCAAGGTACGACTTAGCAGACCGATTGCGTTAAAATATGCGAAACGAGATTCAACTAATCCTAGAATTCATCCGTGAACTCGATGAGGTGATTGTCTGAGCTGCCGGCTCCCGGTCTATAAGTCTTAAATGTAATGTGAGTTCGTTTATGTTGATGATTTATTCATGAAAGTATACGTTTTTAACACTTTTCAACATAGTTGAAAAGTGTTTATGAATTCGGTTTGTGTGTCTGCTGTCTGTCCATCGTCTTTCTGCCTTATGTCTGTCATCTTTCCGCCGAATGTCTTTCGGCGGAAAGATGCTATCTAGAGCAGTGAAAGATGCTATCACTGCTCTAATTCGCGTAAATATAGCCGGATTGCCATGCAATTGCTATATGTTATTGATAGTCACTATGGCATGTTCGGTATTGAAAATGAAGCATGTATCAGTTGCAATTTTTTTACAGGGACTTTCAAAAGAGTTCTGTTACATTACAGTCTAAGGAATAAAATCGTTTGGGGTGTATTTTGTTCATGTTACATATTGGAAGTAATACAGTGGAACCCGATTAAGACGCTCACGTTTAATACGCGATACCGCATAATACGAGGATTTTTTTTCCGGTCCCCTGAATATCGCACATAAGGCTAATGCAAAAATATCACGTTTAATACGCGAACGGTTAATACGTGACCCCGCTTAATACGCGAGAGATTTTCTGTCCTTTGAGGCAAAAAATCACGCTTAAGACGCGAATTCATTGATGAATATCCTTGTCTCTTCTTCAGTGTTGCCAATTTACCAGATTTTTTTATATTCAAGTAGAAAACACTGCTTACGGATAGTAATATTTACTTTATTTAATAACAGATTAATTAAGGCAAAAATTACTAATCGAAAATAGTGACAGATATTTGAATTTAAAAAGAAATTGCAAAATTAGCAGGACTATAATTCTTGTTTGATCCCGCATTCTAACATTCTTTTGTCTCTCGCTTCGTGTATATTTTTACTGCAGAAGAGAGAGATAGAGAATTCAGGATACTCAGATATGTCATGAAATTATTATGATTAAAGATTAGTATACCTATTGTTAGTGAGGTTTTAAATGTACGCTATATCCCTAGTATGTTTCATAATACATATTATAGGCAAAAAAATGAAACTGGCAAAAATGAAATAAATACGACTGCGGTTGTTTAATTCTTTTATGTTTTCTTTACTACATGCTATACTAACAATGTTTGTTTTTTACACAAATACGAAGGAAAAAATAAGGACGAAAATAAGGATAGTTTTTCTTATAATGAAAAGAAGGACAGATTATAATTGAACTCATTATCACAAGTACTCAATATGGTTTTAACATGTGCTTCAAAAGTTTAATAGATTTTTCAGCGCTGTTAAAAAAAAATAGTCTAGCAGGAAATTATTTTTTTCTATTTTTGGTTGCAGCATATTAATCCATAATAAAGCAGTCACTTTTTATTTTCAGATATTATTTCATTTGGTTCTATAAAAAGAAACAATGAGTAAAGTTGGATTCAATTAAATTTTAATCTAAATATATCTAAACGATACAATTTTCGACCATAAATATATAAATGAAAGTTCTAAAGTTCATTTTGACGATTAGATGTTGTAAATAAGCCCAGTTCCTGCAACATTATACAAATCACGTTTAATACGCGATCCCGCTTAAGGCGCGACTTTTGCCCACTCCCTTGAAACGCGTCTTAACCGGTTTCGACTGTATACATATCTGAGATGCACTGGAAGATATTTACTATATAGTATGATGTACATAGCATTCATCATTGATATAGAGGGAAACACAAAATAATTCGCTAACAGTACTCTCTATGAACAATAATTACTCGAAGTGCGTTTTCTGTCGTGGTATGTATTTTTAATAAATTTTATTTATTTATTTATTTATTTGCATATTTCTTAGTGTGTCTAAATTCTACTGGTCATATACAGGGCTGCACAAAAATTCTGAAGTACATTTCCGTTTTTTTTTAAAGGGGAATTTTCAACTGTGATATATACGTTTCTAATTTAACTAAAATTTAGCATACTATGTATTATATGATAAATCTATAGTTCTTATACGGGCTGCACGAAAAATTCAGATTTTTTTTTTTTCGCCTTTCGATAATAATTGATGAAATTGTGTTTTCGAATGTTATATGTGTTTTACAAATTGTTCATTTAGGCAACATTTTTCATCTTATTATAATTCCTGTAAAGTTTTATTATAGTTGAATGGGTTGCAATGTATTTCATAATTTATTCTTAATGCATGATTTTAAGTTCTTGTTATTATTTGCCAATGTGTGCATTTAGAAACGAAGACTTCTAAAATATTTTATGGCTAGTAAATAGTTGTTTTAAGTAAAACTCGTGCAGGTGATTGAAAGAGCATGTACGAGTATATGTATTTCATACTATTCTTAGAACGAAAATTGGGCGGTAATCAACACGATAAATAGTTTTCAGAAATCAGTTATTAATACAAAGCAAACTAACGACAAAAATATTAAAATATCATTATCTATTCCAAGTGACGATAAAAGAATCCATTTTTGCTTGAAATAAAATAAAGAGACTAATTACACTATTTCTAGAGACTAATTACATAATAATACAAGATGTGACAATTCAAGGTAGTTTCATGAAGCTTATGAGATAACATGCTATGATAGGAAAAGACAGAGACATTAATATTTTAGAAATCCTTATTAATCATTTGATAATATTTCCTTAGATTTAATAATCCTTAGATTTAATATTTTTATTAATCCTTCGATACATTAATATTTTAAAAGGAAAGAATGCAATTAGTTTGCAAATTCTAAATATATTTCGATGTTTCGATTCGGAATCTCTTTCTATTCATCTTGGATGGTCAGAGTTTTCCAGTCTCCGGCTTTTGTATAAAAGTATTCTATTATACAAAATGTTCTTCTTTTAAATCGAAGAATTCGCAGATTAAATAAAACAAATTTTTGTGTAGTAAAATACTGGTATTCAAAAAGCTGGAGACTTGGCAGATCTCAAAGATCGTTTATACTGATAATTCATTCGAATAAAAAATTAATCAGTTTTATTTTTAGGTATTACAGATGCTTGATAATGAAAGATTACTGAGAAACTTTATGTCTTTTTAATAAACTGTTTTAATTGATAATCTGACAAGTCTCGAATCATGCTCTATCGAATATGATTTTTTTAATTTAGGTTGACCTGGCAGTAGCTGATCAAATTTTTGAAAGATTGCGCCATTTCAGGAACAAATGAGTTTCATACATGGCACAAGAAATAATATTTTTGTTTGGATGTTGGTGCACCTGTTGTCACATTGTGTTGTCAGCTGTCTGCTGCAACAGAAACCATTTTTTGGAATTCTTTTTTAATTAGAAAGTGTAAACATTTAGTTTTTGATTAGTTGGTGACAAATACGGCAAGTTAAAATAATCACTTCCATCTCACCTATTTCAACTAATATTTTTATAAGAATTATTGTTAATCACAGCCCAAGGAAGATATTTTAAAGATTAATTTTTAGATTTTCGATTGAATTGTTTCGCCTGATCAACCACTGGGAAAATGGCAATTAAAAAAACTATTTATTTATAATTTTGTTGCTATTTAATTTCAGCGGATTTCATGTTTGTCCATTATACACTGTAAAAAAATCCGAACAGTATTCCTGTAGGAATCGGAAAAATAGTTGCCCTTATCGTACCGGAAAATTTTCCGACCCAGCTCGGAATAAAATCCGTAAAAAAAAAAAGGAAACATTCATTAAAACGGTACTTTACGGATTTTATTCCAATTTTACGGATTTTATTCCGTTTTTACTGATTTTATTCTGAGCTGGGTCCGAAATTTTTCCTATACGATAAGGGCAACTATTTTTTCGATTCCTACAGGAAATCTGGTCCTATTTTTTTTTTTTTTTTTTTTTTTTTACACTGTAGGACATTCATTAAGGGTTGTAGCAATCATGTTAGTTTACTTCTAAAACTTAAAAGGAATGAAATATAATTTTTAAAAACGTAGCAATGACTTTATTTGATCAACCACTGTCACCCAATTAGTTTTTTCACACTGTAAAAAAATACGACCAGTTTTCCTGTAGGAATCGGAAAAATAGTTGCCCTTATCGTACCGGAAAAATTTCCAACCCAGCTCGGAATAAAATCCGTAAAATCGGAATAAAATTCGTAAAACACCGTTTTATTGATTATTTCCTTTTTTTTACGGATTTTATTCCGAGCTGGGTCGGAAAATTTTCCGGTACGATAAGGGTAACTATTTTTCCGATTCCTACAGGAAAACTGGTCGTATTTTTTTTTTTTTTTTTTTTTTTTTTTTTACAGTGCATGCCATACATATATTTTGATTAATTTAACAACAACAAAAAATTGAAATATCCTTGTCTTTCGTAGTAAAAATCAGAGAGACTTCTTTTTTCAAGTTTGTTGAAAACTAAGACATACAAAACATTCCCAGAAACAAAATTACAGAATAACACAAAATTTGCAAATCCAAAGCAGAAGTTTCCTTAATTACCGAGATAATATGCTACGACTGAAATTTCCATGGAGGCATCAAAATACTTAAGAAAATGTGAATATAACTAATTTGTAAAAGTTAAATTCTAATCTTTCTATTATGAATCTGAAATAGTTTGTAATGAGTTCATTTATAGTAATGATTTACGCGGATGAATAATGTATTAATTTTAAAAAAAGTAATGAAATAGTAGTAAAATATCTTTAAAAAACGGTTTGGTTTTTTATATAGGATTATTTTAATAAACGGATGTCAGTTACGGAATTTTGCTTTGTTATGCTTTATTTTTTTTCGATTGCTTACATACCCCTTAGTAAATTTTGAAAGAAAATATTGAAATATTCTTATCCATTCAAAGTGGGGATTAAGGAACTCTTTTTTTTCATGTCTGGTGATAAGAAAATGTATGATTTCGGTATAAAAATTCCGAAAATATAGTATTCCTACATTGTGTATATATTAATATGTACAACATTCCAGAAGCTAATAATAAAATAACACAAAGCTTCTCAATCCAAAGCAGCCTCATTATTTGCCCTCCACCTGAAGCAATACATGCATGTACGCATGCGAGTACATGTGTACTGCTACGTATGACGGATACATTGAGCATATTTAACTTGTTTTTTCGTTAAGTTAATTGTATCCTGATTAGATATGTTAATTTTATTAATATATATGAATCTTCTTTCTAGTAAAACAATTTTAAAAGCAGTTTATGACAATTCGATGATTGCTATAAAAAAATTATCATTTCAGCGCCTCTAATAAAATTATTTGTAAATATAAGACGTCATTCTATACTAAATCGAGAATACTCTGTTTTTTTTTTTGTTTTTTGTTTGTTTTTTTTTGTAATCTCTCGTAGTTTTCAAAACAGGGGCAATGATTTCCAAATTTCGCCAGTAGGGGGAGTTCACTCAGTATAGTTATGAAAATGTTACGTTTCAAGGATAAATAAGAAGGATCATTATTCACGAGATAAAAAATCATCAACATTTATATTCTAAAATTAAGTAAAACATACTAAAAAGGACAAATACTGCTATCTAACCTTAAAACACGGAAAATCGTTTTTCATTCCTGACAGTTAAAAAAAAGTATAAACATTCGGATAAACTAATTGTGGAGTGACACGAAACATGCATATCAAAAGCAGCTTCATTAAACATATAGATAACAACGGACGAAATTTCGTGCAATTATTACTACTTAACGAAGTGTGAATGTGATTAATTTGTAAATGTTGAAGCATTCATCCTTCTATTCTGTATTATGAATAGTTTAATTATGATAATATTAATTTGAACAAAAAACGCTTTTACGGTAAAAGTGTTTTTTTTTTTTGTTGTTTAAATAAATCTATCATCATTAAACTATTCATAAACTTTTCATTATACAGTTAAGATATAATGTTTTTTTAATTTTTGATAAAAAGTAATTTTCTTTCATAAAAAGGATATTTTAGACTTGCTAATAAGTTACACTTGATAAAATGAGTAATTTAAAGTCGTTGAACTTTCAACCGTTATGTCAGTTATTTTTCTCATTTACAAATCCTTATTATATTTTTTAACTAGTCGGATGTGCCAATCCCAAAACTTTCTTATACATGTTGATACTTCAAAATTCGTTATCACAGTGCCAAAATTAAATGGCAATCTATTCCTATCATGAGGATTCTAAAGTTATGAAATTCCGTGCATTAGTTCTTGAGATACGATTGTCACGTGGAAATCCTGCATAATGCAGCACAGCAGTGTCACCTGTTGGGTGATTTACACCAAAACCTAATCAGCAGCAAGTTATGTAAGTTTGATGAAAATCCGTGCATTAGTTTTTGAGATATAGCTACTGCGAAAATCGTGAAAAATCCAGCATAGCAACGCACCTATCGGGTGATTAACACCAAAACCAAATCAGCAAAAAGTTATGTGAAGGACTAACTGAATCTGTAGTTTGATGAAAATCCCTGCATTACTTTTTGAGATATAGCTATTGCAAATATCGTGAAAAAGGCAGCATAGCAGCGGCCGATTAACACCCAAACCTAATAAGCATAAAATTCTGTCAAGGACTAACTGAATCTGATGTTTTATGAAAATCCGTGCATTAGTTCTTGAGATAGAGCTATTGCGGAAATCGTAAAAATAGCAGCAATACCTGTTGGGCGACTTACACCAAAAACTAATTAGCACCAAATTATATCAGGGACTAACTGAATATAATTTTTTACTGAATCCCTTGCATTTGTTCTTAGATAGATCACCGCAAAATTTATGTCACATACAGAGAGACAGAGTCACAGGCTCACAGACAGAAATTTTCTAAAAACATTTAAATCATTCAGGACCTTCTGAAACGTATAAATCCGTCCAAAACCGGGAGTCGAAAATTTTCAGGAATCCAATACTTTCTTTTTTAAAAGATAGAGGAAAACAAAAAAAGGTCAGAATTTACAAAATATATATCCTGTATAGAGAACAAGCAGATTCCGAAGTGAATTTAGCAGAATGGATCATAACAATAAGAGAAATCATAGATGTACTACATAAAGAATGCCAGTTACATCTCGATTTACCTTTATTGATTACGAATATATTTGACTCTGTCTAGACATCAACAGTAGTCAAATCTTTGAAGCACATCAGTATAGACAAATCTTACTACATTAATATTATAAAGATGATTTAAGAGCAAACAACAACAACCATCCATTGGTTAGAGGAAAAGCAAAGATCAAACTTAGAAAAGGAAGACAATTACCTAGTATACTTTTTACTACAGTCTTAGAAAATGTTTCCAGGAGAAAAAAAAAAACAGAATCGGGTAAAATGTCACCTAAGTCATTTTCGGTTTGCAGATGTCAAATTAATTTTCAATTTCAGTCCCGAATAATTGGTAGCGATGTTTGACATTTTGACAGAAATCAACGTTAAAATTAAAAATAAATTTTAAAAATACTAAGCTGATGTTCAGTTCATTTGCACTAAAACAGAAGATCGTCTCCAAGAGCTCAAAAATCAAGTAACAGCAGAGTTACGTGTACCATGGACATGAAATCATCTCGGATAACATTATCATGAATGAAATCAACAAATGAACAAGAAACAGTTGAAGTGCTTTGAGGAAAAACAGTATTATTCTGACGAGCCACACGCCTCTTTGCTTATAAATAAAAGTTGTTAACTGTTAATATGTTAGTGTAATTTGACAGCACTAACTTACTGAGCAGGAAAATTGACATTAACAAAACTGATGGTGGAGATATTGCAAACAAAACAGTGAGGTATGGAAAGATGTATGCAAGACCTGATTAAAATAGACAGAAAAATCTGGACCAGAAACCAGGCGAAATCTTTTCACTTCATGGATAGAATTAAACAATTAAAATGGAAAGGATCTTGCTTCATTGTAAGAAAATAAAAGAGATGCCATACAAATAACTTACACTAGTTTCCTACATATAACAAACGAGAGGGAAGACTATCTCAGGTAAAAGTGCGCGATTAAATCAAAAAAGTGGATGGAGTTAGTTATATGACCAAGGCATTAGGCGAGAAACAACAGGCATCATCTAATAATGAATTGAAAATGGTTGGCACTGATGATGATTATGATATACTGAAATAACTTATGATATACTGAAATAAAGCTTATGATAAACTGAAATAAGATTTATGATGTACTAATATGAAATAAAATATTTACTAATTATCATATAATTATCATCATATTATATAAAGAAAGATCAAAAGTTTATTTATTTAGAATCAATAAAATAAGACGAAATATTTAATAATTATTATTGAATAAAGAAAGTTATGTTTAATATAATATAAATCAAACTGAAATATTCAATATTCAATATCCCCTTAAAACACAAGAATTCGCTTTTTATTTCTAATCGCTAAAAAATGTATAAACATTTGGAGAAATTAATTACAGAATGACAGGAAACGTGCCAATCTAAAGCAGCTTCATTAAACACATAGATGATAACTGACGAAATTCCCTGCAAACATTAATATCTAACGAAGTGTGAATGTGATTAATTTACTAATGTGGAGCTCTGATCTTTCTGCTTTGAATCTTGAATAGTTCAGTGATGATAATGGGGACTTGTGTAGACAAAAATACTTTTACTTTTGATTACTCATTTAATAGCTAATATTTCTTTAACTTTTAGAGAAAAAAAGCGATTTTTTTTTTCTAAATGCTGATATAGATTCTAAAAATAAGATATATTTAAGCAAATCATAAATTTTAAATAAAGACATTTCAAAGGCGATTTCTGAATACAGCTTTTTTTCAAATTGGTGTGTAGTCTTATTCTTTCAATTTTTAAATAAAAAAATGAAATGCTTGAAATCCTCAGAAAATTTTGTGTATTCCGTTATCTAAAGAAATGTTGAAAATATTTGTAAAAAAAAACTTTTACGAATCTCTTACTAATTATGGCAATTTTTAACTTTGTAAATAAATACTAAAAAAAGGTTAAATATATTTTAGAAGTCTGAAAAGTTTTTAGGATTCACTTTTAAATGCTGTAGGTTACCTTTTTCAGAAAGCAAAATTAATCTGGTTGATTTGATTAGTTTCTTCCTTAAAACATTTCGAGATACAAATTACAGCAACCCTCAAACTATGTCAATCTAAAGCAGGTTTACTAAACAAAATATCAGTGTCAATGATGTTAATTCTCTGTGTTTTGTAGTATACTTGACGTAACCTGGAGGTTACGAATTTTGCTGCTCTTAGAAATGTTTCTTTAATCTTGGAACACAGTTAATTGAATAATTTGTAGATCTTCAAAATCACTTTCTTGCTCTCGAATCCGTAATTTTCACATTTTGAAA
Source organism: Maratus speciosus (assembly GCA_963932465.1). Lineage (NCBI taxonomy): Eukaryota > Metazoa > Arthropoda > Arachnida > Araneae > Salticidae > Maratus > Maratus speciosus. Next base: position 305,967,610 of record OZ010794.1, read on the forward strand.
TGATGTTAGAAAAACTTTAGCGGTTATTGTATTCAGATATGTAAAAATATTAATAAAAATTTCGATTTTAAAGTAACATATTAGAAAAATTCACTGGCACTTTTCTCCTTACATTTGCTTTAATAAAGAGATACCACTTTTTTTTATTGGAATTGTTTACACATTTTCTACTTTTAATCACATAAATGCAAAATATACTGTTAAACTTCTAAGTATTTAATTTACTCTCACTTCAATTTTAGTCATTGACCCCTTGAGGGCAGCTGGTATTTTTATTAAACCACTTTTAATTCCCAAATGCCACAATGGCACTATAATTTTGGTAAAAAGAAATTTCGGTTTATTATATGTGCGAACAATGGAACGATGTGATTTGACTGATGGACTTCCTAGTTGCGTGACAACTTAACATCCAGTTTAGAGGGGATTAGTATTGCAAGGGCATTAGGGAGACTTAAAAAATTTATGTTTAAACGTGGCTGGTAGCCACAAAAATAAAATAATTAGAAAAAGATAAGAAAAGAATAGCAACAATAGCACTTGAAGCACTTAAAGTTTAACAATGTAAAAAGAAAAAAAAAGAGAAAGAAAAAAAATTAGATAAAAAGAAATTCCATTAGTTTCAAAAGGACCGGCGAAAGAGACATCTAAGAATCTAAGAAATCCCCATCTAAGAAAAAGACTCTTTTCGGAGACCATACATTATAATAAAACACCCATACTACAATATATATTAAAACACACATACACATGTTTGTATGTCTGTATAATATTTATATGTACCTTTAACTGTTGAATGCAGGCGTTATTTATGTGTGTATGTGTGTTTTAATATATATTGTAGTATGGGTGTTTTATTATAATTATCGTAGATCGATGTAATAGTAAAATCTATTCATCGTTGTCCGGTCATCCAAGGTTGTTGTATAGATGGCTGGTGACTTCCCCAACATGGTTTATTAGTGAGAAATTGCAGACTCGGGCATCGGCCGGAGTAGCTCAGTGGTTAGAGCAGCAGTCTTGTATACTGTGGTCCCGGGTTCTATTTCTGGGTCTGGCTAATTTTTCACTCCAGTTGGGTTTATTGTATTTATTGTTTGTATGTCTGTATAATATTTATATATACCTTTAACCATACATTATAGTTTAAGATGGGAAAAAATGCTAAATAAGTAACAAACCAGTAATTCAGTTTTTTTTTTTTTTTTTTTTTTTACAAGAACAGGACGGAACAGACAGAAAAGTTAAGTTTAGTTTAAGAATGAGGAAATCTCAGTCTTCATCGTTAGGTAAAAGCGTGTACTTAGGGCGTTTTCTATTAGTGTGGTCGGATACCTCGTAGTCGGGTAATTATGTACATATGCGAAATATACCTTTTTCTTATTTAAAAATAAATTTGTTTTTAAATTCCGGTGTCAGTCATTAATGTCGACACTTTAGCAATGAAATTGCTTTGCCCCTGTAAGAGTTAAAGTAACTTTTTATTTTTATTGTGGATTAGCCGCACTCATACAATTTTCTCTCAAGGCTTCCTGTTCTTCCCTAATCGACTCACCTCTAAATTGGATGCTACGTTGCTCCGCAACTACGTAACCCAGAACACCATCTACATTGTTCTGTTGTTTCAATAAATGCAAAATTGGCTCGTCATATATTTGTTACACAAATACTCATCCACAAGGAATCAGGTTGCATTGCAACTGGGTATCTCCTCAATGCTTCTCCTGTAAAGGCAAAATACTTCTCCCAAAAAAATACGAAATGCGCAAGTTCTTTCGAAAGCACTCTGTCTTCATTCCTCAGATGCAAAAACAATCACTTTCAAGGCAGAAACAGTATATTATGAATTTCCAAGTAAATACTTTAAGCCGCGTAACAGTATTTATACATGTAAAATCAACAGCATAATGTTTATTACCCGACTGCCAAGAAGGGTTATGCGTTTGACGCGTATCTGGATTTCTTTATGTATTTCGGTAAGTGGATTTCTTTATACCCTCGAAACATCCCAACGGCTAGGTGGATTTCAATGAATGAGGTCTCTATCTATTCGTCTTAACCGTTCGATGGTTATAGGCTAGGTTTTGTTTTCATACATTCAAAATTGTGGCCGTAAAATAAAAAATGGCGGTAGAGACGAAAAAAAAAAATTCGCACCTTATTGAGTGACATATCATTGGATATGTCTTTCAAAATGAAGACGATGTTTCCTAGACTGTTTTACAGTCAGAAGCTCCGTTTAAATATTACATAACGTGAAAGTTGCGTCTGTAGGATCTCTAGCTTAACTGTAACGCTAACCATCAAAACAGTGTTTATAGATAGGAACTAACAATTAAACACAACTTAAAAGTCATCAATACAAGTAAATAAAAAATAGGTAAGTAATATAAACTAAAAATTCCTCAATAAAAAATTAATTAAAAAAAATCAAAAACTCAACTGCGTAAAAAGCGAACTAAAAAGAGGGAAATAAGATGACGTAAGAAAATAGTAGAGTGCGTAATGAAAATCCTTTTTTTTTACTTAAATAATTGCAGCCGGAGGCAAACATGTTGGAGAAGGAGCCGCAAAGCATACCTAAACATGAATATTATGCCCCCGACTGCAATTACTTAAGTTAAAAAAAGGATTACCGTTATACACTCTACAATTTTCCTACGTCATCTTGTTTCCCTCTTTTTAGTTCGCTTTTACGCAGTCGGGATTTTGATTTTTTTTTATTTATTTTTTTATTTTACGCTATTAATTTAGCATGTCTATATATCGAACATGTTTGTCAAACAAGTAAATGTTTACTTGAAAATTGATAGCATCCGAAAAAGTTATATTTCGTGTTAATACTGAGCTGAGAAAATCGATTAACACACTGTACAAATTACTTCTAGAAGTATTCAAAATTTACGGATAGCAAAATAGACTTTTGCAGGAACGCTTCTTTAAATCTCGTAAATCTAATAGTTCCTGAAGGTAAAGAAACGCTTTTCTGAATCGTGGGTAATTCGGAAGATATTATATTATATTTTTGTAAATCTTTTTTGCTAGATCAAAGAATACTCTCCCTTTGTCTAGTTCTTACTTTTATTTTCTTCTTATACTATAAGGAATACAATCACGAGATTTTGTAAATGCTTTGACACGAAATATGAGGATGCGTCCCGGAATTTAGGGAACGAAACTTTCTCTAATATTTCTGTGTTTAATTTCAGTAATCTAATATTGTAAGGTAATAAAAACACAGTTTGATTAGCGATTAATAATATTATTGCGTTTAACGTTTTAGCTCTAGTAGGCGAATTTCTTCCCACTTAGTTTAAATCCCCTAATGCCACAATAGCACCAATATTTTGAAACAAAATTTTTCATTTTATTATGTACACGAATAAATGCATTTACTTATTTTCAAATTAATTTTATCGTAAATTCCGATAAAAAATTTTGGTATTAAAATTAAGTGGGAAAAAATTCGCCCATCAGAACTTAAAGGGCTAAAATGTTACAAGAAAATGTAATTTTGACTTATGAAAAGCATATGATAAATTACAACTGTTCCAAATTAATGAACTACGCTTCTTTTTTTATTTTTTCAATTAGAATTCGATCTATGTACAATTAAAATCGCGAATTTGTAATTGCAATTATTTGCAGTATAATTACAATTTAATTGTATGTAATCGATTACAGTTACATACATTCCAGCACAGAAATTTTATCAAAATTTGGAATTGGATGTGATTCCGTCTACAGAGCTGCAAGATTTTTTTTATGGTATGTGATTATAACTACATTTAATTACGTACGATATATTGTAATTATATGGCAGATAATTGCGATTACAAATTCGCCCAACTCTGTCGCGAAATATGCGAAAATATTACCTAAAATTTACCTCTCATTTTTATAGATTTACACAGATTGCATTGATAGAGGTAATTGTATTTGATAATAACAATAAATGCTAATATACATATAGGAAATCCCTTCTTATTGTTAACAAATAGCTAAATCTTAATAGCTAGATTTAGAGACAGTTTTCATAATTTTATTCATCATCAAATTAAAATCCATTTGCATCTAAATAGTTATTTTTTTAAACAGGTACGACATTTAAATTTTTGTACGGACCCTGAATCATATAAGTTATATTAAGGAAACCTATCTCCGTGTTCTAAGGAATAAAAGAGTAAATATTTCATTCTTCTACGACCAAAACTTATCAAGTTATGATGCATTGAATCTTATGATTTTTTGGATGTTTTTTGACACTAAAAACGAATAGTTGGGTAGATAGATACACATACTTCTGTCAGAAATATTTTTTACAATATATAAAAATACATTTTTTACAATAAAAAATAATAAAGTTTTCTATCCAACAATCATTAATGTTTATTTAAGTAAGGACATAGTCTTTCAACATACACCAATGCAGCAATGGAATATTTATAGAATTTTGCTATACTTCTTTACATCATTTTCTCTAGAAATCTTTCTCAACACATAAATGAAAGTATTTATCTGCTTAATCTTCAATAATTCTAATTTTGTATTATAGATCTTTGAAAGAGTTCACAATCTTTTCTTTTTCATTCTGGTTTGATTTCATTTGATTTGAAATCCACCGTAGATTGCTATGAGCAACAATGGCTGTCGCCTCAAATGATCCTTATTTATACACAGAAATTGTAACACAAACCAGACATAACAATTTTATTTCTCTATGTTACATATATATATTACTTTGAAAACACAATCACAATTACATCCATGTCTTACCCAGGGACTCGAACCCGGACCCTCAGCGTGACAGCAGCCTCCGCTTACTGACCACGCCACCGGGCGACCTCAGTCTGGTTGTACGGTTGTTTGATTTTTAGTATTTTAACTTTTTTTAGTTTTTAAATTGTCGGAAAAAATCATGAAAAAGGAGTTTAACCCGACTACTAAGATCTAAATATTTGGGGAAACATCTGAAATATCAGATGTAGTTATTGAATTGTGCGTGTTTCAGAATTTTCATAAGTGGCAAAAGATTCAAACATGCCGAAAATCGTACATAAAACGTGGCAAATCAGGTGCGTTCGTACTATAACTAGTTTTATAAATATTCAGATGTTGGTGCAATAGCTGTTGCAGTCTTATGCAAAAATTCATGAATACAAAATTTATTACGATTATATACATTAAATTCAGTAATACGGAAAGAATATGACTCCATCTTAAATAGGACGTAATCACCATGGCAACCTAGAGTCATTGCCTATCATGGAATACCTTTGAATTGATTAGGTATGATAGGATTTAATAGACTGAAGAATACTTTTATTAAGATCTTTTTGAGTTTTGATTCGATTTTCATAAAATTTTAAATGACTCGACAAAATTATGCAACGATTATGTATATTAAATTCCAAACCATTCTGTAGGGTAGTTTTTGCGCTGTTACATGCGGACAGACAGACAGATGGACAGACAGGCAGATGGACCGACTAGACGACGATTATAAATGCTACGTATTTATACAATTATGAACGCACCTAAAAATGACTTAACACTCCTTTATTTTTCAAGTCAACTGATAAACGTTTTAATTAGTTCAAAAATCTTCTAAAATAACTTTCTACATGTCTCTGTGTAGTGTCCTTGAAATTATCATGTATATTGTAGACACCCACAATCGAATCACTTACTTAATGACATAAAATTTATTTAAATTTGTGTTTTACTGGTTTTTAATTTTTTATTTTAGAGTTCACCTGTTCATAACATTTTTCAATGAACTAATTTTTTACATAGTGAGAAGAACTTCATTTACTTTTTTTCTTCAGGTTATATGCCAATATAACCTGAAGTTCAAGGGTATTTGTAATCAGTTTTGCTATATTCTAATTTAATTTAAGTTTGTGTAACTCACCAAAGTACAGTAAGTTCAAGTCAGGATCTGGCTTGTTAATTTTTACCCTTAACTCAACTCATTATAATATCAGAAAAGTAGTAAAATATGTGAAAAAAACAGAAGTGAAATGTATTTTACTATTAGATTCCCGTAACTGCTAATGGGCGAATTTTTTTTAACCTCTCAAGTTAAAATTAATAAAAAAAAAAGTACTTTGCCATTTATTGTAGAGAGGAGTCTTTTACATTCTTAAATTTTGACGTAAATAAATAATTTCCTTTAAATTGATTTGACAGTTTTTCTTAAATATCTCAAAACAAGTCTGCATTCGAGGAATTTTTTAAATAAATTTTTAAATTACATTTCATATAAAATTACCAGTTTTCTGTATGTGGAATATTTTGCAACCGCTTGAGCGGGCCTCTCTTAGCTAGACAGAAGACGCCAGATCACGTGGTCTGACTAGAGAATTATTTAAAAAACATTTTTTCTTTCTTGTTCTTTTAGTTTAGTTTTATTGTGAATGTGAAACTCGAACGCAGCATGCTCGCTGTGTATTTCTTGATCTTCCAAAAAGGGAGAAATAAATATTCCTGAATTTAATAAGAAATCATCTTCGATTCCCAGTGTGGAATTTATATATATTTAAACCAGTACTTTTCAAGTATTAATTATAGGTTTCATCTATAAATATGTAAATAGTGTACATTTTGTATATAATTGGATTGCCAATAACATGTTCTAAAGGATTTCTTGTTGGTGATTATTTACAACTGAACAACACCTGCGCCACTTTCAGTCGTGAATTCTTCAACTATGCTCTCCCAATAATAATATCGTGAAACTCGTGAAAATCATGAAGATTATTCATTATTCTTTGGTGCCTCAAGAACCCGGAAAAAAGATAAGAAATACCTTTATTATTCTGCATGACTGTTGGTTTCTTGAAAATAAACTTTTGTCGAATTAAAATTTAAACATGGATAAACCAGAAAAACTTAAAAGTAAAAGAGCTACTGTTCGCGCAGCTATTACGAAATTAATTACAAAAGGTGATACATTGTTATCTGTGGATATTGATAAGACTGATTGCGATTCTTTAATGGAATCATTAGAGCTCGTAAATGAAAAGGAAGCTCTACTCAAGGAATTAGATTCCGAAATAGATGAGCTAATTCAGGAAAAAACTGAATATGAAAAATAACTAAAAATCGGTAGAAGAATATTCTGAAAAAAAATCAAGTTTGAAATTTAAAATTAAGATGAGGCTTAAAAAATGTAAAATCGAAACTGAACCAAAAGTTTTACTAGAATCAAGTAACGGTTCAAAAATCGGTAGTAAACCAGTTTCGGCAGTGAAGCTGCCTAAACTTAACATAGAAAAATTTTCTGGTGATGCAAGCCAGTTCTTGGAATTTTTTAATTTATTTACTAGTGCGATAGATTCAAACGAATCGTTATCAAAAATTGAAAAATTCCAATACCTTAAATCCTTGTTGTCTGGATATACATATAATATTGTAGCTGGTTTTGAACGGACAGATCAAAATTATTCAACGTGTTTAAAGTTGTTAGAAGAAAGGTATGGTAAGCGGGAAAATATAATAAATTGTTACATCAATAAAATCTTAAGTCTTGAACCAGTGAAGTCCACTAACAATGTTACCTCTTTAAGAAAGTTGTATGTTAATATTGAAACTTGCATGAGAAATCTTGATGCATTAGGAGTAACATCAGGCTCCTACGGCCATTTATTATTACCCATATTATTAAGGTTATTACCAGAAAATTTGATACTAGATTTTCATCGGAAACGTAAGCCCGATAAGGACTGTGAAGTCATTGATTTAATAAATTTTATTAAAACGGAACTAAGATGCCGTGAAGCTACTACTTTAGTAAATAATTCCCAAAGCAAGGCTTATGAAAATTCTAAAACCAAATATGAAAATTCTTTAAGTAAATATCAAAATTTTCATCAAAAGAAAAATATACCTTCGGCTGCTGCTTTAAATACATCTACAAAACAGTTTTGCATATTTTGCAAGTCTTCTGATCATGTAGGACTAAATTGTTCGAAATTCACTGATGAACAAAAACGACATAAATTAAAGAGAGAAGGTCGCTGTTACAAATGCTTTTATAAGTCGCATTTATCAGTGAATTTTAGAACAAAAATTAATCCTTGTTCCAAATGTGGTAACAACACCCATAGTCATTTGTTTTGTTTTAAAGAAACAACAAAAGAAATTCCTAAAAAAGAAAAGAAAGGTGCAATTGTATCTTTGATGTCAGAACAAAAATATAAACAAAATAAAGCACCATTATTGCAGACTTGTACAGTTTCTGTGTCTGCTGGTAAACAATGCTTGTAGGCTCGCGTTTTGTGTGATAGGGATTCAGAAAAATGTTTTGTGAAGAGATCTCTAGTACAAAAATTAAAATTGAAGCCATTGCAAAGAGAAAATTTATTAGTTTATCCTTTTGGGCGGAGACGCCCTTATGAATCTTGTTATGAAGTTGTTGCTCTTGAATTTTCCAGTGTTGTGCAACCTATTAACTCGATAAAGATCGAAGCGATAGTGGTTGATAATATAACTGGAGCTTCTGTAAAAACCCTAGAACCAGAACTTCTAGACATAATGAGAACAAGAGGTTTTAAGCCTGCTGATACAGGTCTTGAACAGGAAATAAATATTTTGCTAGGGTCTGACTTTTTGTGGAAAATATTAAAGGGAATCGAGGGAAAATTGACAAAATAATTATACGTTGCAGAAGCTATTTTCGGTCATAGACTGTAAAAATAATTTGTAAGGTTACTAAGAATTTTGTAGGAAACTGGGATTCCTAGAACTTTTTATGTAATCACAACATAAGATAATCATGTAAAATTACAGAAGTTTCTTCAGTAACTGTTACTAAATATTGCTTAGTAAGCGTACTAGTGATTTTTAGGGAGTTTCCCCAAAAAACTATTGTAAATTTATTAAATATTGTTTAGTGAGGTTACTAATGCTTGTTTAGGGAGTTTACTAAATAAGTTTTAGTAAATTTATCGGTGAATATGTTGTAAACGTACTATCCATTTTTAGGTCGTTTTCTAAAAAATTTTTTGTAAATTTACTAAATATTGTTCTGTAAATTTCTAACGGTTTTTCAAGGGAGTTTCTCTAATTAGTTTTTGTAAATTTACTAAATATTTCTTAGTAAACTTACTAGCGATTTTTTAGGGAGTTTACTAAAGAATTTGTGGTAATTTTTCCAAAGATAGTTTAGTAAACGTAATAAGGATTTTTTAGAGAGTTTTCCAAAGAATTCCTTGTAAGTTTACTAAATATTGTTCAGTAAACTTACTAACGATTTTTTAGAGAGTTTTCCAAAGAATTCCTTGTAAGTTTACTAAATATTGTTCAGTAAACTTACTAACGATTTTTTAGAGAGTTTTCCAAAGAATTCCTTGTAAGTTTACTAAATATTGTTCAGTAAACTTACTAACGATTTTTTAGGGAGTTTACTAAATAATTTTTCGTAAATTTACTTAGGATTATTTAGTCAAGGTACTAACGATTTTTTAGGTAGTTTCCTAAAAAATACTTTGTGAATTTTCTAATGATTTTTTAGTACACTTACAAAGGAATTTTTAGTACATTGAATATGAAATTTTTTTGTAAATTTGCGAAGGATTTCATAGTACATTTACTATGAATTTTTTTAGTATTGCACCCAAAACTTTACATATACTTTAGCAAAAAATGTTTGGTAACATTATTAAAGTATCGTCAGAAAAATTACCAATGATTTTTTAGTGTTGTATCTGAAACAGTTTTTGTATTCTCGCCAGAAAGTTTTTTGTAACCGTGTAAGAGATTTGCAGTAAAGTCAAAATTCTTCGATCAAAATAAGTAATATGGCCTGACGTGTTTTTCAGTAATACCACAGCAATTGCCAGAAATATTTGTGTTATGCATTAAAAAACTGACTGAAGCTTCACTGTAGATATTCAAATAGGTACAAAATCATTTCCATATTAAATTAGCATTATAACAACAGCAGTAAATAAGCAGATAAGCAGAATCAGATCTTACGGTTATTTGTTAAATTAAAAAAAGCGAATAGAAACAATAATGAATGTAAAGTATCATTAATAAGTTTATAAAGTATGCCTAAATTTTTTTTAAAAAATGTTATCGATACACTGTTAAAAATAAAGTGTGATGTTTCACCAAGAAAATGGTGAAAAGTCGCTGAAATTTAGCTGCAACCAAGATATTGGCGATAAGTTTTACCAGTTTATTGGTGCTTTCTCAAATACCATTATATTAGTGAAATATTAAACAATGATTCAGGTTTTTTATAAATCCAATTTTCTGGTGAAAGGTTGAACCATAAATCAGGATTTTTTTTTAATCCAATTTTCTGATAAAAGGTTTAACCATAAATCAGGTTTTTCTTTTTAAATCCAATTTTCTGATAACAGTTTGAACCATAATTTAGTTTTTTTAATCAATTTTTCTGGTAAAAGGTTGGACCACGAATCAGGATTGTTTTTAAATCCAATTTTCTAGTGAAAGGTTAAATCATAATTCAAGGTTTTCTCTATTCCAATTTTTTGCTAAAAGTTTGAATCACGGTTCAGGATTTTCTCTCATCTTTATGTGGAATGGTTACACCGGATTGTAGCTTTCTTTTTTCCCCTCACTTTGGTTTTAAATTTACCATTTTATGGTGTAATAAACCAAATTTCAGATTATGCGAGATTATCATGCAGTAGGAAAGCTTACTTTTTTTTGTTTTCATTAAACCGAAAATTATTTAAGTTTTAATTATTGATTCTATTGTCTTTGAAATATATTTAAAAAACAAATGTAAACCAATTTGATCTAATTTCACAAAATAATTGCATTTTTTTCACCACAAATATTACCATTCTGTCCTTTTACATTTTCGAATATTTCTTCGCACTCAGTTACACTTATAGTCCATTTAGTGTTTGCTTATTCACAAAGAAAAAAAAAATTCTTTAGATTTAAATACATACCTTGTTTTTATTATTGTTTTAATTTAAACAATGGCTGAATAAATTTCTTCAACCAATATTAATTTTTGCACGAGTTTGAAAAGGTTTTGTGCATAATGCACTTAGCTGCTACTTTCATGATGTTTTTTTTTCTTTAATTGTTGTGAATCTATAGATGCTGAAATTTTCATATTATACAGTTTTCAAATTTTTACCTTCTTTTCACAAAACAAAAAATAAAATAGAAATATTTTTAAAATTTATATTGCAACACAGCTCAATTATGCAAAATTAATTGATTTGAATATAAAACAACAACAAAAAAAAGTTTAGTATTTGTTTCTGTTTAACATTCAATAATGAATATAACACATTTGAATAAATAAAGCACAAACATAACGAATACATAATCAAAGAATATGCGTAAATACTGAAATAATCAGCATTAAAAAGGCAGCTATAAGTAGCAGAATCCATTTAACCTCTAATATCAGCTAATACAAAATATTACTTTAAACTTTAAAGCTTTTCTAAAATACACAATGTATTTCTATAGTATATTAAATGTTTACTTTGAAGGGTTAATTTAATAACAGCAGTGTCGCCACCAAGCGACTAATTATTCTTACATAAGTATTTTTTCAGTATTCCTAAATGATAATCTATGACGACGATTTATTTATTTTTTAACAGTACTCGTAGAAAAGGAAAATATTCACCAGCAGCAGCCTTGCAATAGCTGAAAAAGAAATGGTTACAGACACTATTAAATAGCAACACATTTAAGTTGGTTTGCGGTATGCCGCTCCATTTATTGAAAATACAAATTATATAATCATTAAATTATATGTATAGTATGTCAGACTAATATTTACTGTAATATAATATCATTTTACATAGAGTTTCTCTCAGACAGTTTTAGGAGGGTGCTGCACCCTCTCCGACTATTCAGGTCATCAAATATAAAGAATTCTTGAAGCTTAGTATGTTCTGAATCAGGATTTCAAGTCAGGAATAGATCCAAGCATCAGGTTAAGTTATCCACCTATTTTAAATGAAAGAGTAAATATTTTAAGACATAAAATATTTCTTGTGCAGACATAACAATAATCAAATTTCACACAGGGGAATTAATCAAAAAATTAAACAGTATATCAATTCAAACCTCTTTTACAAGGAAATCTTCAGCATTTAAAAAAATCAATCAGTGTTCGAAATCATTGGATTGGTGGTCCGCTGGTCCGAGAACACCAAAAATTCATTCGGACCACTAATTTGAAAATTTTAGTGGTCAGCAGGAACAGTAACCCCCCCCCCCCCTTCTCTTACAGGGTCACAGGTAAACTTAAATTTTCCCGTCTCAGAGAACACGGCAACCAAACACAAATCACAGAATTTTATTTTAAAAAATAAATAAAACTGCATTAAACCTTAGTCAATTGAAATATTGGAATTAAAATATCTAAATTAATAATTTTACAGTTTTTCTTTATGTGCTGTTTATTTAATTTTTAGTTATAATTTTATATTTTATTAGGCTGAAAATTTTGGATAACTGCAAAGAAAGTTTGTAAGAAAAAGCTGCAAAATTCTCCATTTGTTAAGTAGAAGGAAAATATTGTGAAATTCTTTAATCAAATGTGGAAAAATATTGCAAAAAGCGTCAGTTGGTTGAGGGAAAAAAATCGTCAAACAATCGTGATTAACAAAAACTAATGCTTGCCATTTGGCTGCAATAGGGTGTTAACGATTTTAATCAACGATTAAATCATTATTTTAATCAACTGATTTCTTTTTTTAGAAAAATTATGATTTTCATCAATGATTTTTTATGGTCTATTTCAATGGTCTGTAGGAAAAAATCATTTGTAGTATATTGGAATGATATTACACTATTTCAAACATATAGAAATTGATACACATCACTGAAATGTACAAAAATATGCTTACTATAGAACATGATGAGCATAGCATTAATTTAATCGTTTATTTATGGGTTGAAACAAAAGGATTCGCTTATAGTACTGTATAAATAAGCAATAATTGCTGGAAGTTCATTATATGTTGTGGTACGAGTTTTTTTAATTTAACTAATTTAGTTACTTCGTATGTATAAAATCTGTAAATCATATACAAGGCTGCAAAAAAGATGTATACATTTCCATTTATTGACGAAATATGTTGAAGGGGAATTATCAGCTGTGAAAATGCGTTTCTTAAATGAACTAATGTTTAGCATACTGTTTGGTATATATTCAAATCTATAGATCATATATAGCGTTGCACAAAGGAATTCGGATATTTTTCTGATGACTGATAATAATTGCTGAACTTTAATTTTCAAATGTGTTACGTGTTTTGTAATTTGCTTACTTAGCCATCATATTTAACTTTATTAAAGGTTGATTTTTTTTTACATAATTCTGAATGTGTTGGAAAAATATAATCTGTCGTTGAAGCTTGATTATTTTACGTTCTTGTTTAAAAAAATATTTTTATTTTGTATGTATATATATATATATATATATGGGCGAGTTGTAAAAAACAGGGTAGGTGGGTTAAGCCGGGTAGCGCAGATCCCTCCTTCAGTTGTACTTTTGTCTATCAGCCAACACGAGGAATTACTTGTCGGTAACCATTATGGCATTTATAGCTGATTGAAACGTTACTGTGTGCGTTTTTTTTTGTGTGAAGGAATTAGATTCAATTACTCTTAAAAAATTGTTTTATTTGATTCTAGATTTTACGCGTATAACCACTATTTTTCAGCATATTAAATATTCCTGAGTACTACATCTAATTTTTTCCTTTCCTGATAATATTTAAAAGTTTTTACTGATCTTTTGCTTATAGGATTAAGAGTAGTGACGCCATATTTTAAACTCTGTCATGTTGGGGTAAAACCGGGCACTTAAGAGTGGGTCAAAACTGGGTATTCCCGATTTTGTCCGACACTCATAGAATGTTTTTTAGTATAGTTAATAAATTAGCATGGAATTTTAAATTGCATTCTTAATGCTGTTAATTTATAATATAATTCTAAATCTATCTAGTTATAATGAAAAAACTAATTTTGATTTTGTTTTATATTAAAAAGTGGGTCTAATTTTTAACTTACATTTATGAAATTAAATAATTTGCAATTATTAATGAACAAAATAATGGTACTAATTAAGGCATAATTTTATATTATGCTTATTACATTTTTATAACTTTCTAATCTGAGGTGTAATAACTTGCGTTATAGGTCCACTTAAAATGCAAATATATTTCGTGACTTGTTTCTCTAAATAAAATAATCTGCCCAAATTGACAAATAATCCATAAAATCTCAATCCTATATAACTAGGCTATATAATCTATAACAGGATTTTTTTTATCAAATATTAAACAGGCAAGAAAAAAACCTCTTGATGAATGAAACTTTCCCAGACTCATTTGCTGTATATAATAGGAGTGGATGGATTACGAAATTAGATCTTTATTTTATTTGGTTTAAAAATGTATAGATTTTTCCAATCCTTGTCCTGAAAAGCCAGTTCTTTAAATCCTTAACAGGTGTTCAATTCATATAAAAGAATCCTGTTAATCTAGTAAGAGAAAGCAATGTATTTATATACGATTCTTTCCTTACGCAACGCATCGATTTCAACCCCTTGATGTGTCATTCATGCATCTCTAAGCTCATACTACGAACAAGAGGTGAAGAAGTGGTTATTTTCCAACTCTACGCGATCTGTAACAATTTACCAAATTGGAAAATTATTTAAAACTGCATTTTCGAGAGCAGCAATTGTAAATACTGCAATCAGAAGGTTCGAGAAAACGGAGTTTTCCTTAGAACAATGTTTTTCCAGACCATCTTTTCGCTCCTTCGGAAGTGAGAGAGAAACTCATGAAAGTCATGATAACACACCTAGGTCTATGCAGCCACAGGTTTACATAGCTGCAGAAATAAATATTTCTGAAACATCACAGGATAATGGAGCTCAACCTTCAGAACATAAACGAGTTGACAACATCCAGCGTCTTTCACGTCGAGCTGTTTCCAGATGCAGCAGTTAACATCACAGTCACAGACGTCATCACTCATTCAAAATTTTACATCTACAAAATACATTAGTAAAATTATCCATTCGACATCTTCAGACTATATAGCCCAGCAATCTGTATTTCCAATTTCGCCTAAAATGTTATTATCCCCTTCTAAGGAAGGCTTTAAAATTGAGAAAAAAAAGGGAAAAACTTATTTTGATTTCTTCTCCCTATAAATTACAGGTCGAAACAGATATTAAGGAGAAAAAAAGCCAAACTGCAAGACGAAAAAAGAAGTTTCTTAAAAAAAAAAAAAAAAAAAAAAAAACCCAAAAAGATTGCGGAAACATCTTCAGAAGAAGAGGATAATGAAACCTGTATGTTTTGCTATGAACTTTACTCAAATTCTAAATCCAAATACGATGTTTGAAATGCCACGGATAGGCACACGAAGCATGTAGTATTGCAGAAGAATATGATGACAAATTCATCTGTGATTTTTGAAGCTAAAAGAAAACTCTTAAACGTACAGTGTAAAGTAAGCAGGCCTATACAAGGTAGAAAATTTTCCAACGAATTATTTTTTTTACACATGGAAGAACACCTGTGCAATTTCGTTTTGTTAAAAATAATAAAAATGTATTTTTTACGGGTCTATGTCATTTAGCAGACAACCAAATAGCCGACAAGACATTTAGCAGACAGCAATTAGACGACAGGACATTTAGCCGACAAGTACATTTAGTCGACACGTACATTTAGTCGGCAGGACAATTAGCCGACAGCGACAGTTAGCCGACAAGACAGATAGCCGACAGAGACAATTAGCCGACAGGACAATTAGCCGATAGGACAGTTAGTCGACATGGACAATTAGCCGACAGGACGTTTAGCAGACAGGATGATTAGCCGACAAGACAATTAGCCGACAGGACAATTAGCCGACAGGACATTTAGCCGACATGACAATTAGCCGACAAGACAATTAGCCGACAAGACAATTAGCCGACAAGACAATTAGCCGACAAGACAATTAGCCGACAGGTCAATTAACCGACAGGACATTTAGCCGATAGGACAATTAGCCGACAGGATATTTAGCCGAGAGGACGATTAACCCAGTTAGGTTTTGGTTTGGATACTGTTAGGTTTCGGATAGGTTACAGTCAGAATACAGTTAGGTTATAATTAGATTACGGTTACGTTAAACTTAGGTTACAGTTAGGTTACGGTTAGGTTACAGTTAGATTACGGTTACGTCACAATTTGATTAAATTTAGGTAACAATTAGGTTACGTTTAAGTTACAAATAGGTTAAGGTTAGGTTACGGATAGGTTACAGTTAGATTAGGGTTAAGTTACGGATAGGTTACAATTAGGTTACGGATAGGTTACAGTTAGATTACGTTTATGCTACGATTAGGTTACAGATAGGATACAGTTACGTTACAGTTTGGTTACAATTAAGATTACGGATAGGTTACAGTTAGATTACGGTTAGGTTACGGATAGGTAACAGTACGTTACGAATAGGTTCCAATTAGGTTACGGTTAGGTTACAGTTAGATTACGGTTAGGTTACAGTTAAATTACGGTTACGTCACAGTTCGATTAAATTTAGGTAACAATTAGGTTACGTTTAAGTTACAAATAGGTTAAGGTTAGGTTACGGATATGTTACAGTTAGATTAGGGTTAAGTTACGGATAGGTTACAGTTAGGTTACAGTTAGATTACGTTTATGCTACGATTAGGTTACAGATAGGATACAGTTACGTTACAGTTTGGTTACAATTAAGATTACGGATAGGTTACAGTTAGATTACAGTTAGGTTACGGATAGGTTACAGTACGTTACTTATAGGTTACAATTAGGTTACGGTTAGGTTACCGCCAGGCTACAGTTAGGTTACATTTAAGTTACAGTTAGGTTATAGTTACATCACAGTTAGGATACGGTTAGGTTATAATTAGTTTACGGTTAGCGTACCGTCATGATGCGTTTATTTTACAGATAGATTACGGTTAGGTTACAGTTATGTTACAGTTAGGTTAGGGTTAGGTTATAAGTAGGTTACGGTTACGTTACGGTTAGGTTACAGTTATGTTCCATTTCCGTTACAGATAGATTACGGTTAGGTTACGGTTATGTTCCATTTCCGTTACAGATAGTTTACGGTTGGGTTATGGATAGGTTACAGGTAGGTTACAGTCACGTTACATTTATCTTATAATTAGTTTACGTTACGGTTAAGTTACCGATAGTTTATAGTTACGTCACAGTTAGGTTACGGTTATGTTACAGTTAGATTACGGTTAGGTGATAATTTGTTTATAGTTAGGTTGAAGGTATGTTACTGTCAGGTTACCGTTAGGTTACGGTTAGGTAACACGTTACAGCTAGGGTACAGTTAGGTAATGTTTATGGTACAGTTAGATTAAGGTTACGTTACAATTAGATTACTGCGCCCAGGTCTTAAATTCTAACAAAATAGTTCCGGAGCCCTAATCAGCGCTACCGGTACAACAACTGTACCGTTCCACCCCCCCCCCCTGCCCCTGTAATCTGCATATTTATATTTGGTACATTAACTGCAAAATTTAAAGCATTTTCTTTTCTTTAGCAAAATAAAAATTTTAAATATATCTATCTGCATGTACTTAGCTGTCAACTATTCCACTTTTTAGTTATCACTCCTTCTGAATAGTAAAAATCCGTGCCTGTTTTTTATGTTAATTAATTGCAGAATTCTGCGATTAAATAGGGTAACGATTATGATTAGGAAATTTTTTTAACACAGAAAAGAGATAGTTCGCAGCTATGCATTTTTAAGAAAAAATGAATGAAATTTACAGAAATGAATATTTATATGCTGAAGAATGGAACAATGTTTTACAATTTCCTGAAAAATGTGCATGTCTTAAACTATAATCATTTCCTTCCGCATAACAATCTTTTGCGGTGAGTCCCTGAAAATCAGATAAAATTAAAATTTTGACAACGTTATCGGAAAGAATCTATGCTTTTATAGAAAAAGGGGAACCACTGCTCGATTGCTTTCTATCAGAATAACAATACATGGTAATTATATCTATTTACAAAGGAAAGTGACTTCGTATAGGTGCAGAGAGCCTTAGCGTGGGTACCGCTCATGATACAAAATAAATAGAAAAATCACTAACGTGATTTTTATACTCGCGCGCAATAGAAGGCAAAAAACCTCGAACAAACAAACATCAAGCTGATGCTTGTTAGATAAAACAGAAAATATTCTTTTCAGGTTAGATATCGAAATAATAAAAAGAAAACACAGCCATTAAAAAATTATCCTACTGTCACAAAAGAAAATCGAACTGAAAGCAAATTTATTGTTCAGTCTCTTGAGTGGTGCCGTATCAACACGTCGCCGATATAAATTTGAAATAGTAAAACACGATTTCTGTTTCCCCTTCATTCTGATCATAATAGCATTAAAATGATTTGAAGTGGAATATAATACGTAATTTTAAAAGAGGATTTTTTTTTCAATACATGAATAAATAAAATTTTAAATGTAATACAGATTGAGCTCGAGTCAGTCTAAGCCTAAAAACTGATATAAAAATTGAGACCGTTTTATCTCCATCTCCTACGTGTGTGACACATTACGTCACATATAAGTGTTTTGTTAAAAAGAATGCAAAAGCTTGGAGATGGGAAGGAAAGGAAAAGGTAATTTAAGCTTCGGTTTTTCGGAAGCGCTATTGCACTGGGCTCCGGAACCCTGTATTTATACAGTGTAATTTTATATCACACTAGTTGACCCACCCGGCGTTGTCCAAGCCCATCATAATAACCTTAAATAAAACTCAAGTTTGTATGATTTTATATCCTTTGAAAATCTTTTAAATGAACCTAGTTTCGGAAGTCCCATTACCTTCCACAGCCTCTCGTGTGTTCCCAACAAATCTCTTTCCGAACGAACCTGTGAAATGGGTCCCCGCTACCTAAAGCAGTATGTACCGAAAGTGCTCCGCACGTGCCGCAGATAATCGAAAACCAAGTCGAGTGAGCCAAACTTCGTTGTAATCAAGCCCATAGAACCCGAAAAACGAATGTATCATTAATGTTCGAAAATGTTGGTAACTGAAGTCTAAGATAAACTTTCATAATACAGAAAGTAGCTGAATTGTAATCTAACTTAAATGAACCAATTCCCGTTGAAATCGGTCCCCTAGAACCCGAGGAAAGAATACACCCCTAAGCGGTGGAAGGTTGCCCCCCCCCCCTTCTGTAAATTTCACGGGCTACTTTTAAAATTAATGCAATATTATTTAATAAACGGATGAAATCCCGGACGGCAAACAACGTAGCTACGCTACTGCACCTATCGAAAATTTTCATATGAATTCGACATTCGTTTTATTCGATGTTAGCATAAATTAGAGGCCCGATGTAATTATGACCGCGCTAGAGTGCGAAGCCAGCTAGTTTAATAAAATGTTATTATTATTACGCTTATATGTTAAGCCTCGATAACTCGACATCCTCATAAATAAGTGTATTTAGTTAATATTATTATTTATACCTTTGCTCTAAAAACTGGATAACTTGAAGATTCATTAATCCGTTTTATTTTCTATCGAATACAAGTTATACGGTTAAACCTTGATGAATCCTCAAGCTTATAAATCTATGTTTTTATTTAAACAATTATCATTGGTCATTGTGGTTAAAACCTTGATAACTCTGTATCCTCATAAAGCAGTGCTTCTATGCAATAGAATATAATTAATTTTCTTTACATCCGCAATAAAATTAAAATAACAAGTTATCCCCAAACGATCTCTCTAAACGCAAAAACCTAGTTACTTCGCCATCTCTTTAAATTTATATTTTAATCAGTTTGATATAAATTTTGTACGATTTCCAAAAAACCTCGAAAAGTCGTCATCCTTAATCATCTGTGATTTTATTAAGTCGAATGTCATTAATGAATGATATATATCCAATCTTGACAACTTGACATTCTCACAAATTCGTCTTTTTGCGCATCGAATTTATTTAATTTATATATTAAAAGATCAGTGATTCGCCAGCCTTAATAAATCTTTGTTTTTGCTGATAGAAGTAGTATTTATTTGTTACTGATATGGGGGCACTATAATATCGATAGCTCATCAATTTCATAAATCAGTGCTTTTACTCAATCATCATTAATATTTTATACATATGCATTAAAACCTCAATAACTCGTCAGCTACTAAAAGTGTGTTTGTATTTAACTGTAGAATAAGTTTTCAGCGAGATTTGATTTAACGACAACCCAGTTTTTAGAGAGGAAAATTGAATAAAACGTATACCAATAAAAGAAAGTTTCGCTCTGTCTGTGTGTATGTGAGTGTTTGAGTGCCTGTGTGTCTGCGTTTGATGACTAGAAAAATCTACCGCACGTAGAAGTCTGAACATTTAGGTGAGAACAATCCAAGACATGTCCTGATGCACCTGACAATCAGATTTTTCTTTTTTAGGGTTCCATACTTAAAAAGTAAAAATGGAAACCATTATAAGATCACTCTTGTGTCTGTCTGTCTGTCACAGCCATTTTACTCGTAAACTATGGAACATGGAAAGTTCAAATTCGGGGAAATAATAAAGACCATTGACCCACATATTTTCATATTAATAAACATTCATAAATATATTTAGTAAAAAAGTAGAAGGGCTAATTATGCTACTTGAAAAAAAAAATCTTTTCATTGTATATCATGTGGAGTATCCTGTGAAAGCTTTTGTAACGCTGAACTCAAAAATACATTCCTTTTAATTTTAGATATTATATTTTCAAAGATATTGTTGAAAATGTAGCGCAAAAATATGTCCCCCCCCCCCATCTAATTCCGAATCTACTGAAGCTAAAATTATGAAAAAATTAGAGGTAGTAGGCATTAATATAAACCTTGCCGGAAAATTATAGCGATTACCCTAGGTCACATAGCTTTTGAGTAATTAGCGTTTTTCTGTTATACACAAATTTCGATTTACGGGCATTCAGAAAAATTGTTGAGCATCGCTGAATATACCTATCGTTGCAGAAGAATAAAAGCATTTTTTATAATGATTTTCGAAAAAAATCATCGGTAATTAGCCGAGATATTAACCTTTAAAGGTACGGTCAGTTTAGACATACACAAGGACAGGGCGGCGTACTCTATGCCTAGTTAACAACTTTTAATGATATATATGTGTAATGTAATGTCCAGTAACAGTATAAAAGCAATAAACGTCAAATTGTTAAAACCATACTATTTTAAGGGGTCTCGGAACTCTAAAAAGTGGGAAAAAAAGACCATTTTCAACATTTAATGTCGTAAAATGTATATGATTTTAAAACACAATTTTAATTGGAATGAAAGATATAAGTATGTTCTTTCGTTTCATGCATTTAAAAAAATGCAAGATACAGAATTAGTATTTATAGGGGGCTCGAAACTGTTAGACATTTGCCGAACAAAAAATTGGCATAACAGTTTACGCGCAGGATTACAAAATAAATATTGCAACTAGAATGAAAACTTTGGTGCTTACATATACTTCAGATTGTAATAATTTCCCTGAACTTAAATAAAATTATATTTAAAGCCTTTTTATATTTTTAATGCAATGTTGTATTTAGCTAATAAAAAAATTTTGAAAATTTCAACAGTAAAATCACCTAAAAAATATTTATTTGAACAATAAAAAGGAAATTTTAGGTTCAGTTTATATAGACTAACATGAATTATATGTTTTGAAAATTTCATGAAAAAATATTTAGAAGTTTTTGAGGTATCCTGAGCGTTATGCCCAAAAAACGCCATTTGGAAAATAATGACTTTAAAGTTTCGGAAACGCCGCTTCAGCTATTGAGCGGGTATAATTCTAAAAGCCGAAACTTTTGTTCTAATGGGAATTTCAAGGAAACAATTATATCAAAATATTCAGAAAAGATAGGAGTTTAACATCTAAAAAAATTAAAATTTCTTAAATTTTGAAGTTTTAAGAGTCCTGCGACCACTTAATCCTTTCCGGCACGGAGTAATTCTATTTATAAACGTATGAAATAATGAGCTGATACCAGAATTTATAAATGAATTTATTAGAAAATGCGAACTTGCTTATTTTCACGTACATGATAAAAGGGAAATTTTAATTAAATATTCTTGGTGCCGTTTGTCTGTTTTGGAATAAAAATTAGGTGTCCGTTTTTTAAGGTCATCGCCCTCGAAAGATTTAATTAGATTGAATCGCATAAATACTGTGGGATTCGCGATAGTTTACATTGATTGTATCTCTCAATGTGCCTCGAGTGACTTTAAAAGTTAATTAAACACCTATCTGGAAAAACGCGGCACTGACCAAGGCGGCGTTGCAACTTTGAGACTTCAATTCGAAGCGCGCTTAGCACAATGCCAAATTTAAACTTTGAACAAAGGTTTTGTTTTAGCTACACTGTAGAAATAAAGGTTATTACTACGCTGAATTTAGTTTCATGAAATGCCAAATGAAGTTTAACTATGCACTGCTTTTATTGTCAGTACCGAATTAAGTTCATCATAAACAGATTAAAATAATATTAAAGAAAGAGTTATACGAACAGCTATGTTTGATATTATTTAGGTTCCATATCTTTTTGAACTTTCATGGTATACCCATTTACACTTTTCTAATATATACAGTTATACTCAACCCTACGCTGTATTGTTTTTTACAAAGTCTTAGTACTCTTTTAGCAACTTTTTTTTTCCTTTACAATACAATTACAAATTCATATATTTATTCTATGGAACCCTCTGTGCGCGAGTAATGCTCGCACTTGACCGTTTATTTAAGGGTCGGGGCCCCTGTGCCTCTTTCAGTTTTTATGCTCTAAATTGTTAATAACTTACCCCCTTTATATCCGATCTTCTTCGTTCTTGGGGCCAATTCTCCATTTAGTTATTCCCTCATTTCTACATTCCAGTTAAGACCCTGGCAGCCTGGGACCCGGTACAGCACCCCTTGAAGTTTTTGCGCCCTAAATTGTTAATAAATTGCTTCATTTTAATCCGATCTTCATTTAGGTATCCTTTTTTCATTTAGTTATTCTCCCATTTCTACATCCCAGTTAAGACCCTTGCTCCATTCTCCCCCCTAGGGTTCCGTAGGTCCCTTGAATTTTTTGTGCGCCATGCATTTTTCGCCCTCTAATTTTCTCACCTTCTCAGTGCATAATTTTAAAACTGAGTATTGAACTCTTATCCCAGGACCAACACCCTCATATTAGGTAGCTTTCATTACAAAAAGCTACCTATTGCAGCCGTTCGGAGGAAAGCGATTTCAAAAAATTTTGGTATATTTTCATCGATCATGACCCCCAGACCCCGAAACCACCCTCCGTTCAAAATTGACATATATATATATATATATCTTTGTCACACTGTAACTCTCGTATTTATGAACCGATTTGGATGTAATTCGGTGTGTACATAGTACATACCAAAATCTCGACCGAGTTCGTTGGCCAGCTTCATCCGCCATTTTGTTTCAAAATGGCGGCCATTTAAAATTTTTTAAAAAATTTAAAATTTGAAATGTGGTACCAAAAAATTGAAAATGAAAAAATATTTTTTCTTATGTGTTTGACATTAATAAAAAAATTCGGGAGCAGTTTTTGTTTCGTCTATATCTTAAAAAATGGCTGAGTTATAGTATTTTGAATTTCTATTGTGGCTGATATTTTAAAACGACCTGATTTTTGTCATGCGATAACAGGCGTATTTATGAACCGATTTGGATGTAACTTGGTCTGTACATAGTACATACCAATGTCTCGACCGAGTTCGTTGTCCAGCTTCATTCGCCATCTTGTTTCAAAAGGGTTGCCATTAAAAAAAATTTAAATTTAAAATGAGGTATTAAAAAATTGGAAAATGAAAAAGATTTTTTTTATGTGTTTGGCCTTGATACAAAGATTCCGGAGCAGTTTTTGTTTCTGAAAATTTGTTCTTTTGTTTATATCTTAAAAAAATGGTTGAATTATAGCACTTTGAATTTCTAGCATGGCTAACATCTTGAAACGATCTTGTATTTGTCACGCGATAACACACGTATTCGCCTATTTCGATGTAAGAAGGCATGTGGATAGTATACATCAATATCTCGACCAAGTTCGCTGGCCAGCTTCATCAACCATCTTGTTTCAAAATGGTGGCCATTAAATTAAAAAAAATATATATTTAAAGTGAAGTGCAAAAAAAATTAGAAATTGAAAAAGGTTTCTTTCTTAAGTATTTGACCTTGATATAAGGATTCAGGAGCATTTTTTGTTTGTCTTTATCATCAAAAATGGCTCAGATATAGCAATTTCAATACCTAATGTGGGTGACATTTTGAAAAATCTGATTTTTTGCCTGCGACAGTACTCGTATATATCAATCGATTCCGATGTGAGTGAGCATGTGCACAGCAATTACTAAGGTCTCGACCAAGTTCACTGGTTAGCCTCATCCACCATGTTCTCTTAAAATGGCAGGCACTTTAAGAAATCGCCGAATTTGGCAGCCAAATATAAGTTGCTTTAAATAAAAGCAGCTCGGATAAAGCTGACTAATTTCGCGAAATTCTCATTCATAATGATTTACTATTGATAAAAATTAGTATTGAATCTCCTATATTCGGTTTCCACTAAATTGAGCTTAGTGTGTTTGAATAATATAAGTTGGCTTTTTTAAAATAAGGAATATGAAAGCTACCTCTTCCTCCTGGCACTGGCCGGAAGGACTTTTTTATTTGGGCCCTAGGACAATCAGCTATCCAGTCCTAGGACAGCATTTGCCCAATTTTTGGCGCATTTCTTTAAATTATTATTCTAAGAAATACTAATTCACAACTCTATGGTTAATTTTGAATAATTGAAGATCTAAGACCTTTTAACATATTTTCATGTTAGGGCCCTGCTCTTAACTATCAGTTGGACTTTTTTGGGCCCTTTATTGTAGCTCCCTTAAAAATGACACGATTCATTAGCTTTTTTTTCTAACAACTTCTTAAGTCTTCTACCAACTCCGTGAACGACAAAAAAATTTCTCACTTCAGCTACCACCAATTTTGAATATTAATCTCCTTCTTGGGGCCTTTGTTGCAGCTTCTTTAAAAACGATCTTACTGACTCTATTACAATTTTCTACTTCATAGTTCTTGCGTCCTACAGCTACTTTAAAACTATTAAATTTTTTTCCTTTAACCAACTACATTACAGTTAATATCCTGCCCTCTGGGACCGGTCCGTCTTTATACCCAAGCTACCACCTTTTTTGAATATTAATCTCCTTTTTCGGCAACAACTTACGTTTACTCACTACATCCGTAAATTAAAAATAAAAATCGCGTTACGTTAACCCTTAAATGCGCGATTTTTTATTTTGCTTCGAAAAAATTATATATGATTCTCTGAAAAGTTTATTACACAGGAAAAATAATGAAAAAAAAATCAGAGATACATTTTTCATATAATACGGCAATCTTTTCTTCTGTTGCGCATCTGCAATAGAAATAATAACTACTGTTGTGTGGCTGTTTTACGCTAAAATTTTGCAAATCAGTAAATATCCGTTTATTAAATAATATCGTGTTAATTTTAAAAGTAGACCGTGAAATTTATAGAGGAGGAGGGAGGCAACTTCCACCGCGTAAGGATAAATTGTTTCGTCGGGTTTAGGGACCCAATTTCAACGGGAATTGGTTTATTTAACTTAGATTACAATTCAGTTACTTTCTGTGAAAATACTACTTTCTGTGATTATGAAAGTTTATCTTAGACTTCAGTTAACGACATTTTCGAACATTAATGATGCATTCGTTTTTCCGGCTCTATGGTCTTGATTACTACGAAGTTTGGCTCACTAGACTTGGTTTCCGATTGTCTACGATACGTGCGGAGCACTTCCGGCACATGCTGCGTTAGGAAGCGGGGACCCAGATTACAGGTTCGTTCGGAAAGACGTTTGTTGGAAACACACGAGACGCTTTGGATGCAATGGAACAACCGAAACTAGGTTCATTTAAAAGATTTTCAAAGGATATAAAATCATACAAACTTGAGTTTTATTTAAGGTTATTATGATGGGCCAGGGCAACGCCGGGTGGGTCAGCTAGTGTGATATAAAATTGCATTGTATAAAATTTGGTTGCATCGTAGGGAACTAGAAAAAGCAAGCAAAAAATTCATACCGCACAGTTTGTTTTTTATTTTTAATTCGATATAGATTTCGTTATTCATATGTCTAACTGTTTTATACGTTTAATATAATATGTTGAAACATCACAAAGAGATTATTATTTCTTAAAAAACCTTGTTTATGTGACTTACATTTTTCTACACAAACAAATTGCAGTAGTAATCCTTATCTCAGTTCATAAAATATTTTTTTTTTTTTAATGGCAATGGCCCATATCCGTTTATTTTTCAAAAAAATCATGAAAATTCAACAAACTGTCGTATCGGAACATTATTTGTACTATAAAATTTATCAAACAATGATAGTTTTGTGCAAAATGAAAAAAAAATAGTTAAAATTCTCACCGATAAGCGAAGTTTTAGGAGCCTCATTATAAAACTGTATGACAAACAGGCAGATTATGGATTCTTAAAATAGTCTGACACTAAAAAATTGAATTTGATTGTTTAGTATCTGAATGAAAATAGCTGTACATTTTATGCTTGTAAGAAATAAAAATGGTTCTGTATGAATGCGTTAGAAAATAGCCAATTTGGATTTGAGAAAATCATTTAAAAAAAAAAGAAAAGAAAGAGAAAAAAATCACTCCCGGCTCGGCCTGCAGGCACAGGTAGATTTCGAAGTTAAGTAGTAATTTCACCAAAAAGGCTAAATCAAGATTAGAGATAAACACAGTTTGACAATTTTTTCTGGTCGCTTTTGACGAGTTTTTAATTTTATTTTTCCGAACTGGTTTTATCAGAATCATGTTAAGGCTGTGTTCTCAACTACACTGTTCAACAAGGTTGATATTTTTTGACACAATGACGTACAGATTTTTTAACGTAATTGCATAAAATTGGCAGACCTACTACAAGGGATTTTTCTCCCTTCGTTCAGTGTTTTTTCCCTTTTGTTGGGAAATTTGGTTCAAACTGTGACAGTATTTTCTGAAACATCTATTGTGTTTACAAAAAAAAAAACCGGAAAACGTCTTTCAATTACATAGTTTTCGTATAACAACACCTTCCAATTTCATGCGTTTCCGAACAAAAAGGAATTCAAACTTATGTCATAAAGTTGCCCCTATGGATTTGAGAACAGCCTTAATACGATATTGTTTTCCTTTTTTGTGTAAGAGTTGGTTTTATCAAAATCTTGCCAGTATAAAAGTTGTAGATAATATGAAGAAGATTTATAATAAATTTAAGCGGATTTGATAAATTGTGAATTGACGAAGTTATGATTTTTTTTTCTTTTTAACCCTCTCCCTTTTTTCTGTAAGAGTTGGTACTATCAAAAACTTGTCAATATAAAAGTTGTAGGTAAGATTAAGAAGATTCATAATAAATTTAAGTGGATTTTATATCTTGTGAATTGACGAAGTTATGAATTTTTTTCTTCTTAAAACTCTATTTTTATTGCCCCTTGAGCCCATTTTTAATGATATCAAAAACCTGTTATACATAATTTTTTTTTACCTCTTCCTAGAAGTAATAATAACTTTAAACTGATTTGATATGCATTATAATTAAGAAGTTTTTTTTTCTGTTTTCACAAAATCCTTCCCTATTTCCATCCTCTTGGTCGATTTTGCCCATTAACGAACTTTACCGAGATTTTCTGCCCCTTGATTGTATGGTATGGCCTTGACCAGTTTGGAAGAGGTTTGTGCAGAATTATGGAAGTTGTCGTGTCCATAAAAAAGTGATATATATGGATAGATAGTTAGATAAAATTTTGAACTGGGGGTGGTTTGGTGTTCTATGGTTTCATGATCGGTGTAGATCTGCAAAAATGTTGGGAAAATGTAATATGTAGTATTTCTTATTACGAAATCTACCTAAAAATGTATTACCCTGATTTAATTCCTCTAAATATCTACAATATTCTGCTTAATACTGAATATCGTCCGAAATTCGTTAGATCCCTAGCTGAGGCTGGATACATTCTACGACTACAAATGCAAACTTTATTAACAAGAATGAAAAAAATAATATTAAATAAGAACCAATTTTATTAATATAAAGGAGGACCTAGCTTCAAATTTAAAGAAAAATTCTATATGCTTACCATATATATCTAATTCGATAAATGCTTTTCTTAAATTTTGAATATCAAATTAAATTAGAATTATTTGAAAAAAATATTTTTAATTTTCTCAACATATATTTTTTAACTTTAGAGTATTATTGATTTCAAAGAAACCGTTATTGAAAAATTAAGTTAATACAAACAGAGGAATGAGGATGAAACGTAAAAAGTTCTCAATAAACTTGAAAATTGGTGAAACAATTAAAATTATATATCATGTTTAAAACAAAATGTTATTAGCCTCCGGTACGGTATGCTATTTCTTTCTCCCAGCTTATTTTGTGTCCAAAAAATAACGTTACCTTACAGAGGCTAGCCGTAAAACAAAGCATTACGATTAAATACTGTTTAGAAATTTTTTAAACTTCTAAGCATCGCACATTTTCAATTTTTATACCGTCGTATTGGAGAAAAAAAGTTCTTTTAAATGCATTTTGTAAGAAAACTGTATCTCCATTTATTTTTGGAATATTAATTTTTTTGTAGTTTTTAGAGCCATTTGCTTAATATTGGCAACGGAAGAACTCGATTTCTGTAGAAAGTAAAGGAAGAATAGTTTTAAAATAGCAATTATATATTTTTGTTGCCATTTTCTCGCAACAACCGAAAGAAAATGTAATTAAAATACGTGCTATTTTGGAAAAAAAATATATAAACGAATGATTTCTGTTAAAACAATGGAGCTATTATATACTATATTTAATTGTAAGTATCTATGAATCATTAGATCACCTTTTTTTAGGTGCGTTCG
The DNA here is from genome assembly GCA_963932465.1 of Maratus speciosus. NCBI lineage: Eukaryota > Metazoa > Arthropoda > Arachnida > Araneae > Salticidae > Maratus > Maratus speciosus. The sequence goes on from OZ010794.1 coordinate 305,996,619, forward strand.
TAATTATATAAATACGTAGCACCTATAGTCGTCGTTCAGTCCGTCTGTCTGTCCGTCCGTCTGTCTGTCCGTCCGTCCGCATATAATAGTGCAAAAACTACCCAACCGAATGGTCTGAAATTTTAAATATATGATTGTTGTAAACTTTTGTCGAGCCATTTCAAATTTTATGAAAATCGGATGTATAGTTAAATTACAGGGACAGTCAAAAGTTTTTCTTTACATTACGGCCAATGGGAAAAATTATTGCACGTGCATTTTAATGATGTTAAATCCTTCCGAATGATCTCAAATTTTAAACATATAATTATTGCGACATTTTGTCGAGCCATTTCAAATTTTATGAAAATCGGATGTATAGTTTAATTACAGGGACAGTCAAAAGTTTTTCTTTACATTAAAGCCAATGGGAAAAATTATTGCAAGTGCATTTTAATGATGTTACAGCTTTCCAAATGGGCTGAAATTTTAAATATATAATTGCTGCAAAATTTTGTCGAGCCATTTCAAATTTCATGAAAATCGGATGTATAGCTTAATTACAGGGACAGTCAAAAGTTTTCCGTTACATTAAGGGGAATGGGAAAAAATTATTGGAAGTGCATTTTAATGATGTTACAGACTATGCACTTATGAATTGCAAATAAATACACATTCAGTACAATATGGGGTGCAAAAAATAATTATAAAACTAATTATAGTACGAACGCACCTCATTTGCCACGTTTGACGAGCAATTTCCAACTTGTTTTTCTTGAAAGACGGAATACTTTTTTGCATTTGTGCATTATTTCGCGATAGTGATGTGCTATGCATGCTTTACTGCAGATGTTTAAGAGTAGATCGTAAATGTGGAATTCTTAAGCGGATGCGAATGACGTCATTTTACATAAATAAAACGTGTGCTTTAAGTCTTAAAATTGAAATATGTTTTGTACTGCAGTAGAGTTTTGTACTGCAGCTTAACCGAGTTATTTTCTTCTGACGGACTGGTGGCTTCTATTATTATGAAACAGCCATTATAAATGAAGTGTTAGGGGAAAATGAAAAAGCAGTCCAATATATATATATATATATATATATATATATATATATATATATATATATGTGTGTGTGTGTGTGTGTATATATATATATATATATATATATATATATATATATAGCCATTTTTTCCCCCATTCCGACCAGAAAATCAGAGTTCAATCTTTTACGGCTGCTCTTTCATCTTCACCTAACACTTCATTTATAATGGCTGTTTCTTAATAATAGAAGCCATCAGTCCATCAGAAGAAAATGAAGTAATGAAAATACCGGGGGCGACACTAAATTCTGAAAAAAACAGAATTCCTGTTCTCTAGTTTAATATTATTGTATTAAATTTTCAGTTCATTTGTAAACGTAGGTGTATATGATCCAACAATGGCATTCATTATACAAATAATAGCTTCTCCAAAATAATTTTTTACATTCCGTGTTTAAATGTTTAAATTTCTTAATTAAATCAGAAAGAGAAACAGTCCTAATATTTTTTTTTAAATCATTAACAGTGTTGAATTCATGGGGTGACCCGGGGGAGACATTCTCCCCAGAGAATAAATGTCCCCATGGAAGATTTGAGATTTTGTGTTTTCAATGGTCAAAAAGTGCAAATTCCAACCCCACCCCCATCCCGGAGTTCACAGAAATCCCTCACGAAAAAAATGTGTCTAAATTCAACTTGATCAATAAGAGAAAATTAGGAATAATCCAGTTTAATGCCATAATATGCTTTATTTGTATAAAAGAGATTTATTAGCACGGCTAAATTGGTGTCAAATAATGGCTCTTTTTCATTAGTAACCGAAGAAAATGAAATGAATAAAGAAATGTCCAAACATGATGATTGATTTCTCCTTTCAACTGTTGCATCATGCTTCCGCCATATACGCATATGTTGGCGCAACACTGTCTGGAATAAATAATGTTAGGGTGGAATAAAAATAAACAGCTCTTAAATTTACGATTATCTAGTCAAAAATAAATAAAAAAAATAAATAAATTACTGATAAAAGGAAGTTAGATATAAAGGATTTTATTTTAATGTATTTATGCATAAAAATGTCTCCATGAATATTTCAGAAAGTTTTGGAAACAGGGCCGCCATTTGAGGGGGGCTGAGGGGGGCACCCAAGGAATTTGATTTTTCGGAAAATTTTCATCAATTGTCAGACAAACAAAAATTAAAAAATTGCTCAAACGCTATGATAATTTATCAGATTTGATTTCAATAAAAACATATGCATTAAATAAATGATTTATGCATAGAAATTAATAATTATCCAAAACATTTCCTATTCGAACTTTCTTAAGGTGAGATATATATCGTACTTTGCCTAATTTTAAAAATACATGAGAGAAATTTTCTTTTATCAATTGCTTCTCAGCTGTGTACAACTTGCCCCTGATGGCTAGAAATTCAGGTGTAGAGTTTTTCAAGATAGTTTTTTTTAGGGGTGGAGTAGGGGCGAGTATAATTCAAGTTCTTAATTATCCGACTTTTTTACTTTTTTGGATTATTAGTGTCACATTATATTTACTGCAATCATTACAATGTTATCAAATTATTTAATTATTTGCTTTATTAAACTATATTATATATGGTACACTCTAAATAATTTTCAACGCCTAGGAATGGAGTCTGCGAGCACCCAACAAAACAATTTCTTCAACACAACACCGACAGACTTCCACCAAACCCCAAAGTAAAAGAAATTTGCTCCAATTTTAACACGTTTATAATAAAGTGTTATATAATTTTATCCCTTAAGTACAGAAATGAACACATGGGTATTACTATGAGCCACCATTAATAGTCAAATCTATAGTTTTTCATTTGAAAAATATTCAGGACTTCCTTGTTAAAAACCAGATCACACCGACTCCGACCGAAAGATATAAAGCACAATCCGAAAAACCTAAAGTGTACAGTCGTGGGGAAAAAAAAAATTAAACACCCCTACTAACTCTGAAAAAATTATCGTAGAAGAAAGTTACTGGTACCAAACGATTGGTAATAAAGTCTACTTTTAAATGATGTATATAAAATTTGCTTAGGGGGCCATCTGAATCTTAAAACGAACCATAACTTTGTTTTTTTTTCAATAGCAGTACACAATTCTGACAGCATAAATGAACTCTACACCCTTCAATTAGCCTAAAAACAAACTTTTATGATATTCGTACCACAAGTGTCCGATAAATTAAGGAGTGGATTTGCCCCCTTTTCCCCCTTTATTCTTAACTAATGAACCTCCAAATCTAATCAATGCAGCTCGTTAACATAATAAACCGATATAGCAAATTTGGAGAAAATCGAATAACTCTGCATGGAAAACCCATTTATCTAAATAAAGGGGTGGGGGGAGGGACTAGCTCCCCTATCCTCCTTTATTCTTAACTAATGAACCTCCAAATCTAATCAAGGCAGCTCCTTAACATAGTAAACCGGTATACCAAATTTGGAGCAAATCGAATAATTCTGCATGAAAAACCCATTTATCTAAATTAATGGGGGTAGCCCCCTTTCCCCCCTTTATTCTTAACTAATGAACCTCCAAATCTAATCAAGGCAGCTCCTTAACATGATAAACCGGTATAGCAAATTTGGAGCAAATCGAATAAGTCTGAATGAAAAACCCATTTATATAAATTAAGGGAGGGGGTTAGCTCCCTTATCCCCCCTTTATTCTTAACTAATGAACCTCCAAATCTAATCAGGGAAGCTCCTTAACATAATAAACCGGTATACCGAATTTGGAGCAAATCGAATAATTTTGAATGAAAAAACATTTATCTAAATTAAGGGGAGTAGCCCTCTTTCCCCCTTTATACTTAACTAATGAGCTTCCAAATCTAATCAGGGAAGCTCCTTAACATAATAAACCGGTATATCAGATTTAGAGCAAATCGAATAATTCTGCATGAAAAACCCATTTATCTAAATTAAGGGGAGGAACTAGCCCCCTTTTCCCCCTTTATCTTTAACCAATGAGCCCCCAAAACTAATCAGGAAAGCACCTTTCCAGAAAGAACCTAGACAAAAAAATTGAAGCAAATCGGATGTTTTTATCAAGAGTTACCTCGTTACGTGAATATGTCCGTACATACTTACATACATACAGAACGGCGGGCACATCAGCTCTCTGATTTTGATAGCCTGTGAGCTAAAAAGTTGAATTATGATGGTGACGAGTTATTGAGGTTGACATTGTTGGTATATCACCGACCCATATCAACGTGTCTTCTAAATTCTTTCGGCAAAATGTATGTTTTGGATAAATATCATGTCGGCTATTTGACCTGTCGGCTAATTTTCATGTCTCCTAATTGTCCTGTCGGCTATTTGTCCTGTCGGGTAATTGTCAGGTCGGCTATTTGTCCTGTCGGCTATTTGTCCTGTCGGGTAATTGTCAGGTCGGCTATTTGACCTGTCGTCTAAATGTCCTGTCGGTTATTTGATCTGTCGGTTAATTGTCATATCGGCTATTTGACCTGTCGGCTAATTGTCATGTCGACTAAATATCATGTCGGCTAATTGTCCTGTCGGCTAAATGTCTTGTCGGCTAAACTTCCTGTCGGCTATTTGACCTGTCGGCTAAATGTCCTGTCGGGTAAATGTACGTTTCGGCTAAATGTACTTGTCGGCTAAACGTCCTGTCGGCTAATTGGTGTCTACTAAATGTCTTGTCGGCTATTTGGTTTTCGGCTAAATGACATAGACCCCCCGTAACCTAACTGTAACTTATCCATAATCTAACCGTAACTTATCTGTAACGGAAATGGAACATAACCGTAACCTAACCGTAACCTAATTGTAATCTAACCGTAACGTAACCGTAACCTACTTATAACCTAACCATAACCTAACTATAACATAACTGTAACCTAACAGTAATCTATCTGTAAAATAAACGTAACATGACGCTACGCTAACCGTAACCTAATTATTAACTAACCGTATCCTAACTGTGATGTAACTATAACCTAACTGTAACCTAAATGTAACCTAACCGTAAATTAACAGTAGCCTGGCGGTAACCTAACCGTAACCTAATTGCAATCTATCCGTAACCTACTGTAACCTATCCGGAACCTAACCGTAATCTAACTGTAACCTATCCGTAATCCTATTTGTAACCAAACTGTAACGTAACTGTATCCTATCCGTAACCTAATCGTAGCAGAAACGTAATCTAACTGTAACCTATCCATAACTTAACCGTAATCTAACTTCATCCTAACCGTAACGTAACCTACTTATAACCTAACCATAACCTAACTGTAACATAACTGTATCCTAACAGTAATCTATCTGTAAAATAAACGTAACATGACGGTACGCTAACCGTAACCTAATTATAACCTAACCGTATCCTACCTGTGATGTAACTATAACCTAACTGTAACCTAAATGTAACCTAACCGTAACCTATTTGTAACCTATCCGGAACCTACTGTAACCTATCCGGAACCTAACCGTAATCTAACTGTAACCTATCCGTAATCCTATTTGTAACCAAACTGTAACGTAACTGTATCCTATCCGTAACCTAATCGTAGCAGAAACGTAATCTAACTGTAACCTATCCGTAACTTAACCGTAATCTAACTGTAACCTATCCGTAACTTAACCGTAATCTAACTGTAACTTAAACGTAACCTAATTGTTACTTGAAAGTAACATAACTGTGACGTAACCGTAATCTAACTGTAACCTAACCGTAACGTAACTGTAACCTAAGTTTAACGTAACCGTAAACTAATTATAATCTATCCGTAACCTAAAAGTATCCTAACCATAACCTAACTAGGCTAATCGTCCTCTCAGCTAAATATCCTGTCGTTTAATTTTTCTTGTCGGCTAATCGTCCTGTCGGCTAAATGTCATGTCGGCTAATTGTCTCGTCGGCTAATTGTCCTGTCGGCTAAATGTCCTGTCGGCTAATTGTCCTGTCGGCTAATTGTCCTGTCGGCTAAATGTCTTGTCGGCTAATTGTCTTGTCGACTTATTGTCCTGTCGGCTAAATGTCCTGTCGGCTAATTGTCACGTTCGGCCAATTGCCTGTCGTCCAATTGTCTGTCTGCTAAATGTCCGTTTCGGCAAATTGTCCTGTATGCTATACGTACGTTTCGGCTACTTGTCCTGTCGGCTAAATGTACCTGTCGGCTACATGTCCTGTCTGCTAAATGTACGTGTCGACTAAATGTACTTGTCGGCTAAACGTCCTGTCGTCTAAATGCTGTCTGCTAAATGTCTTGTCGGCTATTTGGTTTTCGGCTAATCGTCTGCGACCGATTTTTTACTATATTAAGCAAGACCTTTTAGACCAAAATGAGTTTTCCAGTAGTTTTAAGTGGATACCCAGTTTTACCCAACCAGCGAGGTAAAATCGGATTTTTGCATACGTTTGAAAAAAGCTACTTTTTTAAATAAACAATTATATATATTGTTTGAAAAGAATGTTTTATTATAGCCAAGGATTCATTTTACATTAAAAACAGTGTTCAAAGTTTGTTTTCCCATTTCACAGCATTTGAGACTAACAAACTTATATGGTACCCAATTTTGCCCCACCTTCCCTATATATATATATTTATTTAAAGGATGCTGTAGAAGAAAATAACATGAAACATTTATTAGCTCCTTTCTACATCTGTTTCTACTAAAATTTTTGGTAACATGCCATTTATCTTTTAAAATAAGCAATTTTTCTATTCGCATACACATTACGGTAGTTATCGCGATATATCACCAATATTAACACGTTGATACATTCCGATATTAAATTTACGATATTCTCCCCACCTAGCAGTTAAAGTTTTGAAAGAAAGATGAAAAAAGGTTTTCCGAAAACTTGTAGCAATTTATTCCAGGATGATACTTTAGAAGTATCGGCAAATATATATATATGCTCTAAAAGTTAAAATCTTCTAACTGATGATGCAATTGATTTTTAAAAACATGAGTTTTAACTCTTTGAAATACATTGGTGAGCGTAGGTCACTTCGCCCCTCACAAAGACTATATTTTTTCTACCATAAAACTAACTAAACGTCCGTATTTTAACACAATCTTTTTTAGAGCAACTCAACAGGCCATATTTACATTTACTTACAAAAATTTCGGAACATTCGGACAAATATAAATATTTTTTACTAAATAAAATGTGTAATAACTTCGTCAAAATTAGCAAAAACCTCAGTTACATCGTGGTAAAAATCTTACCAGCCTTTTTCCCACTAAATATTAATTTTTTTTCACTCGGGCTACGAAAACATTATGTTTTTAACATCTAAAAATTTCAAAGAGTTTGGATGATAACGGCAAACTTTAAGAATTTAAAATACTGAAGAAACTTGTCCCTCCCCCACCTCCCTTTCCAGGCATATTTCAAAATTACACATAAGACTCCAAAAATCAAATTATGCAGAATATTAATACCAAATAATAATAATACCAAAAAGCATATACTTTCAATTCTGTTTGAAATACTGCAATACATTTAAAAAAATAAAAAATTAATCTTTAAAAAAATTCATTGTCCGAAGTCACTTTTCTGTTTTTCTGCACATTTTACTGTACGACTCACATTACGTATATATTATTTTAAAAAACACGATGTTATACAGTAGCTTTGAAATTATCGAGTATTCATTTGATTCAGATATAAATGGATTTAAGGGTGAAAAAAATTAGTTTGAAAAGAAAAAAAACCCACCAAGATTTTGATATGAAAATAAAATCTATATCTATCTATATTATAAAAAACAAATATATCTGTGCGTAACGCTGACGTCATTTTGCAAATGGCAGCAATTTGAAATCTGGAATGAAATTTAGGTTTTGCAATTTCCGTGTTCAGCTCGTCGTCAGCTTAAAATTCAGAGAAAAATGAGAACTACATTTAACATTTTTGTTGAACATTGTCACAATTCTATTTCAAAGACCCGTGATCGGGGGATGTAACTCACAATTATGTGGGTGGGAAACTGGAAATTGTTTTAATCCCTTCCGTTTAGGTCTAAAATGAAAGTACTAAGTTTTATCCCACGTACTAGGTGAACATTAGAAAATATGTACATATTTATAGTCGAAAAACACTTTTTAAAAATTATCTTAACAATATCTCTGAACAATTCTTTCAAAAACATTGTCAATACAAATGTCGTAGAACTTGAAATTCTGAATAAAATGAGTACCCATATTAATATTTTTGCTGAACATTAGGGTCGCAATTCTATTTCTAAATTTTGTCTTAACCACTAATCAAGAGAGAGACAGAGTTAACAGTCCGCCCTGCCTCCGTTTATTACATACATGCATTTTCTTTAAGTTGTTGAGGCCCTCGCGATGTTTCTGTAATTATGTTAATGCTTTATTTTGTATATTTTGAGGATTATAATTTAGTAGTTATCGAGAAAGAGGTACATAATTAACAGCCGTTTTACATGCCCTTTCTCAACTGATATCGTAAACCTTAAACCGTAGTTTAAAAAAAAAAAAAAAAAAAAAAAAAAAAAAAAAAAAAAAACCGTAAAGCTTATAATACTTTTTTTTTCAATATTCCGAAGGTTTTAAAACTTTATGAATTTAACTTAAGATGCTCGTATACTAGTCGAAAGTAATTTTTATTAAAACCACCTCAGTTCTTTTCGTTAAATATCGAAGTTTAAAATCGTGCTATTGGTTGACCTATAATTCCTCTAGCGACAAGAATCCTGCACACTCATTTGTTCCCTCGCTCCTCCCCACTATTTTCGACCTCCTTAAATGTGTTTCATACGCACTGTTATTCGCTATATATGTCAAATTAAATACGACGCATAATTCAAATACAATATCAGAGATCATAAACAATATTTCCCATCATTTACAAATCATTTTTGAAATATGCTAAAAATCATGAAATAATGCACTTTTTAAGTTATCTATTTGTTCGTAGCGACAAAGCCCCACCTAGTAGGGCGGGAAAACTTAGTACGTTTATTTCTGACCTATGTCGAAGGGATTAAAACAATTTCCAGCTTTCCCGTATTTAATTCCGAATTCGGCCTTTTTTTTTTAATTTCCTACCACCGGGCCCCGTAATCAAGAGTTTAAGCCATAACTCTGAAAATATCCAAAATAAAGCCTAAAATAATTAAAATCCTCAAATAGTACCTCAATAAATTAAAATATATATAGGGGAGATGGGGGCACATGTGAACAGTTCGCATAAATATAGGTTTTTCTCATGACTGGACTAATTTCTATAAACAAAACCTACTCAATATAGTAAATAGAACTTTCTTTTATACATGGTAATTTTTTAAAAATCACCTGTATAGTTCTTACATTTTTTAATAGTTTTATAAATTCGAAAAATTGTTCACATGTGCCCCATCAGCGGGGTAGTTGTGAACACAAGTGGGGCACATGTGAACTTAAGGAAAAATATCCTTTGACATGCTTTTTATTCTGTTATTCATTTGTCATCGTAATGATTAGTTAATTACCTGTGAAATTCGCCATAAAAAAGTATATATATATTTCTCTAGTTTCTGGGTGATATGTTTAAGCAAAAGATTATAAAATGAAAATAAGTAGATTTTGGGGGTGGAGGCTTAGATGATTCATTTAGTCTTGCTGAAATAAAATAAAAAAATAAAGAAGCAATTTTAAAAAAGAAATTAAAACTTATATTTTGCTTAGGGGTTTTTGTTTGGGGAAATTTTGGGGAGGGGGCATTTACATACTATTTATCTCAAATCTGACGAAATACGAAAGATTCCCACTGCTTTATTCGCCTTATTTACTTGTAAATTATAGATAAAGATGGGGTTTTTAATGATTTAAAAAAAAAATCTCGACTATAACCCCCCCCCCCCTCCCCTAACTTCTTTTCCTTTTGAAAGAGGGAGGGGTTACGATAGGGATTTTACGGTAGTTATCAGTTTAAAAATTTTACTTTCTTAAAATATTACTCATATGTATCTCCATTCAAAGCGTCATATACATAACTGTTTTAGATATGGAAGTAAGCCATCATTGCAAGTTTAGAACAAATGTAATACAAAAATTTGCAAAGTTGTTCAGGGTAATACTTTTGTATTAACAATGCATAAAAAATATTGTTGTAAACTGTTTAGTAAAATAATATATAACACTTATTGGATTTTAGAAAACATTGAATATATTTGAAGTACAATTGAATGTAAACGAGCTTGTTGCTCTTTATGTATTTGCTGAAAGATGTGTTTGATGAAGTTTCAATGCAAAATCAACTTTGTGTGAGGAAAATATCTTCTATTTCAGGAAAATTATAGGTAATGGAACTGACATTATTTATCATTAAGTTAACTGAAAGGAACAGAATCACAGAATGATTATTGGGGCACTTAAGTACTTTCATATCTGCCCCAACTTGTCTGTTCACAAGTGCCCCACATTGCTGCTTCTGTTAAATTGATAAATTATTAACATTTCTCAAATTTAGAAGAAAAAGAACTGTATTAAAAACATTTATTAGTATTCATAGTGCATGTTAAAACACTCAAATTCAAATAAATGAATAAATAAATAAAGTTAAACTCTTATGAACTCGGAACAAAGATTTTACTTTTGAGATCTAAAAACAGTGGGCTACAGAGGACAAATAAGAGGTCAAAAAGCTTCAAAAAATTTTTGCCGTATGTCTACAGGTGTTGTCATCTTTAGTAATTTTTTTCAAATAAAAAAAAACTTACAATAACCATTGAAAAATTGCGATGTTCGCATCTGACCCTGTACACATGTGCCCCCATCTCCCCTATAAATTAGAAACAGGGTGAACTGATAACCTCGTCTTGTCTGGCTTCAATCACTTGATTAACGAATTAGGCAAAACTTTGCAATATAATTGTAAAAATTCAACAAAAATATTAAGTACACATTTCAATCAGAATTTTAAACTCTACAACATCTGTATTGACAATGTTTTTAATAGCGTTAGTTTTTTTTAGATATTGTTATGGTAATTAATAAAAATGTGTTTTTTGACTATAAATCTGTACATATTTTCAACCACTCACCTAGTAAGAGGGGGAAAACTTAGTACATTCATTCTAGACTTAAAGTAAAGGGATTAAAACAATTTCCAGATTCCCCTAATTAATTCAAAATGCGGCCCTTTTTTCCTCCCCTACCACTGGTCTATAAAGAGTTTTAAAGACTTTAAAATTCTATGCGCTCTAAGTTTTTTTTTCGGGGGGGGGGGGGGGATGCCAATTTCGAGTGGGAAGAAAAATCTTGATTATTTATTGTGACAATAAAATGACACAGAACAGATATATATATATATATTTTAATTTAAGCAGTTTTAAAGAGTTTTGAAACTTTAAGTATTATTACTGTGAGAGGTGAAGAAAACGGGGAAACGAAATTTTGAAGGTGAAATTCAGATAAAATTTTAATGAAATGGATATGATGGAATCAATAGTTAATGAAATTTTGGACTGATTATTTATTCACTTAAAGTAACTAATACAGTAGAGCAATTTTTTTTAAAACATGTAACTGATGTCAAAGAAATTGTCACATAACTAGTGTGAAGCGGTCTGTGAGACCGCTCCAACGAAAGATGAATAAAAGCCGCGACAAACTCATAGGATGTTGTTTTTGTACTAAACTTTATGTACAGGAGTGTTGTAATTAAATTTCACCTATTCAAAAGTCTCTGGTGTTAGTACTAAAGTTTCAAACGAAACAAAATTTCAGTAGTGTTTGTAGAGAAACTGAAATTTGCAAGTTAAACTGTGAAAATTGAAAAAAAGCAGTGGTCTGCGAGACCAGTAACATCAGTTAAATAATAAAAAAAAGTTTTAAACAGTTTAAACTTTGGTATTGTGGAGAAGGGAGTAAAAAGGAGAGGTGAAATTTCAGAAGAAAGGTTAGCAATTGAGGTTTTATCTTTATTTTTTAAATAAGAAATGAAAAGAAATGCAGAAGAGTTCCACCACCGATTAAGAAATAATATAACAGTAAAGCACTTTTAAAGACTTAAAAAATTTTGTATGAAAATAAGCACTTTCAAGCACAAAAAAAAATCCTTTTTGAAAAATGCAAGTACTTTTAAGGACCGTACAAATCCTGATATATTGAAAATTTCCCGACTACAGAGTAGTCCTGCACGGGTCAAGTTGCAAAAAACACAAAACCGAATATTATACTTAAGTCAACCCGCAACTCGACCCGAACCCTTCAAAAATATTTCCTCGATCCAAAACCTGACCAGAATCAGCCAAAATAATTTTCGGCAACCTGCAACTCAACCTAGACTTATTTCAACCCGAACCCGAAATAAAAGGAAAGGAAATCGTGTTTTATTGATATTATGAAATATAATCTACAATTACATCTCTAATAACAATTTATGTTTTATGTAGGAAAATGGACAAATGTATATACTTTAATATCCAAACATATGTGGGTATCATGCCCACAAGTATTTGAAGTGAGGACAGCTTGTTAAAAAGCGCCATCGATATTCACCATCATGGTTGATCTCAATGGCGCTTGGTGACAAGTTGTCCACATGGCTCACAACAATCACATGACACACCTAAGGGATGTACGATAGGTGGGGGCTAAAGTTACGCACTTATCATTAATTTTGATTTTTAATGAACACATTGATCTAAACTTATATGACGACTGATTAAAATGTTGTATTAAAACCTTAGGGACGTTCCACTATGTAACGACATTCTGTCAAGTTATAATTCCGTGAGAAATTGTAATAAAAAAAAAAAAACATTGCTGTGCGTATCTTTGCCCCAATGGTTGGGCTAAAAGTACACAGTGATGAGGCAAAGATATACGCAGTGCGCATTTTTGCCCCATTATGGCCGGATTTTGCCTCATTTTCACTAAAATGAATGAGTAATGTAAAAGTATTAGTAAATTTCGATAGTATTTAAACTGAAAATTCTAAACTAGACCATGAAAAAAACAGCGGTCTGCGAGATCGCAAATAGCAGTTAACCTCTAACTGTTGTGATAAAAATTGTGTCATAAATACTGTAAACGGTCTCCGAGACCGCTTAATCGTTGATTGAATAAAATGATTGACTGACTCATAAGAGGCGGTTTCTGCGCTAAACTTTGTGCAAAGGGCTATTATAGTAAAATTTACCGCATTCAGAAGTCTTCAGCTATACTTCTAATTTACCAAACGAATCAAAATTAAACTAACATAACTACTTAAATTGAAAGTTACAAGTTAAACTGTGAAAACTGAATATTGCAGCGGTCGGTGAGACCGTTAACAGGAGTTAAGGATTAATGTTTAAAACAAAAGCGATTCATGGAACAATATTGACTTTTAAAAGTAGGTAGGTAGATACCTACGTTCTATATTTAAAAAAAAATCTTAACTAGAAAAAGGAAAATGTAGTTTACTAACTTATATTAGTTAAGTAGCTATTATATTTTATATAATACAAATTTAGAAATTGTGGAAAGCTTTGCATCTAGCTGAAACGATAGGGCAAATTCCCGTATCTTAAACATGTGCGTATCTTTGTCCCAAGAAGGATGCGTACTTTTACCCTATTCTGCAGTATTTTGCTTAACCGGCTACGCATAAGTATAAACAAATGTGATCGAGGTAAACTGCGGCATTTAGAAGCTAAAAATCTTTCGATCTCCACTAAAATTTTGGATTTGTAAAAATTCCAGGTACTGTTAGCTAAAGAATGAAGTGAAATTTTAAAAATATTAGATCAAAATTCGAAAATTTAAACTTACCTCATTTTCTTAGCACAAATTGCTACTTTTATCAAAGGTTTAAACAAATGACTAGTACACTTGAAACAAAACTGCCACCTATTGGCCAAGAGAGCCGAAATGTAACTTCATATGAAATCAGCTGGTGCGTATTTTTGCCCCGCTCGTATCTTTACCCCTACCTACCCTATATCTCTCTCTTTGCATGAGAAAGTAAAAACTCGACATTTTATCGCTCAGAAACTCACGTAAAATTAAAATGCAAATGTTAATATTTAGGTTTTTTCCAAGTCTAAGAATTTCACAAAAAGTTTGAGCAGAACAATTTTTCAGATAAAATAAATACATATTTCAATATGAATGAGTTATTATTAAATTTACTCCTTAACCTTTAACTGATGTCACAGAAATTGTCACCACTAGTGTGAAGTCAACTAGTGTGAAGTTGTCTGTGAGACCGCTTTATTGAAAGATGAATAAAAGGCACGATTAACTCATAGGATGGTGTTTTTGTACTAAACTTTTTGTACAGGACTGTTATAATTAAAATTCACCTATTCAAAAGTGTCTGGTGATGGTACTAAAGTTCACAACGGAACAAAATATCGGTAGTGTTTGTAGTTAAACTGAAAATTGCAAGTATATAAAAAATTGCAAAACTATAAAAATTAAAAGCAGCGGTTTGAGAGACCGGTAACATCAGTTAAAGGTTAAGAAATAAAAAGTATATAAAAAATGTGATAAATTCTTTTTATTTAAGGCACAGTTAAGAACGATTTTTTCTTCTCTAGGAATAGGAAAAATATTACCAACATTTCATTTTTCATATACACGCAAACACATGTATAATATTTCTGATAGTTTTAAAACACATACCCAAACCCATGATACGTGTGTATAGATAGAGAAGTGCCCAATATTCAGAGTTAAAAGCATAGGAGAGAGTATGGAGGAATGGGACACCTTTTACAAAAATAAGAAAAAGAACTTTGTTTGACACAAAAACAATATTTCAGTTTACAGAATACAAAATGAAATACTTTCTATTGTCCTTGAACAATGTAGAAACATAATTTTCAGGAACAATTTTATAATTAAAGGAATGGAAATATAACAAAATTTAACTCATAAAGAAAAAATATTTACTTGCATCCTAATTTGAAATCATAATCAAGATGGATGCCTTGAACATCTCTGTGGCTGCGTGAACAGTCATTACGTCATCATTGAAGTCCTTTCTCATTGGCTGACAGGTGCGACTAAGTTATTTCATGTATTTGTACTATGCGAGTGGTAAATATTTTACCCGGTTACAGATACAATTCTAGTAAACATACAGATTTCTGTAGTTTTACAAAAACTAGTTTTGTAAGATTGCAGATTTTTTTTTACAGTGTACGGTGCAAGGGCAGATAGAGTCGAATAAAAAATAAGTAGCTTGTTTGCGTGTTTCAGTTGAAAATATAAATACTCAGCTGAAAGCATTTTGGGATCTCGAAGCAATTGGCATTGCTGAAAGCAATGAAAAGAACATTATCGATCTTGAAGTAATAAAAGAATTTAAAGAAAATTTAAAATTCGTAAATGGGCGTTATGAAACAAAATTATTGTGGAAAAATTCTCGTGAATTGCCTAGAAATAATCTTGATGCAGCAAAGAAGCAGTTTTCTAGTTTAGAAAATAAATTCCTGAAAAATGATTATTTACTTATGGAATATAACTCCATTTTGCTAGAGCAGTTTAATGAGGGTGTAATAGAATTGTGCACCGAGAAACATTCCAATAATTCCTCTTACATGCCACACAGATCTGTTATCCGTGACGACAAAACTACAACAAAAATGCGCATAGTCTATGATGCTTCTTCCAAATATGGTGATTCTCTATTATTAAACGAATGTTTGAATTATGGCCCTAACTCTAATCCTAATGTTTCAGATGATGAAAACAGGCCTATTTCGAGTTCCGAACCACCAAATACTTCCTTGAAAATTTTAGGATTGATCTGGAACAATACAGAAGATAAATTGGGACTAGAATTACGACCCTTGTTAGAGAAATTAAATAATGATTCTTCTACTACATGCAATGTTTTAAAAATTGCAACTATGTTGTTTGATCCAACCGGATTTATTGCCCCTTTTGTTATTAGCATCAAATGCCTCTTACAATATTTATTGGTAATAAGAATATCATGGGATGAAAGTTCTTCTCCTGAGCTAGAAAATAATTGGCAAAAATGGCTTTCAGAGATCCCGGATCTCGCTCACTTGAAAATTCCCTGGCAGTATTTTAGCAACCTGATCATGGAAAAGGACCATCTCCAATTGCATATTTTCCCTGATGCTAGCCCTAATGTGTATGTTCCTGAATTATTTCCTTGCCCGAATATCAGTGGTCTAGGGTTAAAATTGCTGCATCGCGATTACCTGACTTTCTGAAGAGAAGTCTCGAAAGGCAGTAACCATTTCTTGTGTTATTCAAACAAATATAGCTGATAAAATTTCCATTTTTAATCTTGAAAAGTATAGCACCCTAAAGAAATTGTATCGAGTAACTGCATGGGTATTTAGATTTATTTCTAATATAAAATTAAAGGTAGAAAAAAGAAATTTTTCAGAATTATCAGCTGAGGAAATGTTACATGCTGAAAATTTTTGGTTAAAACTAGTGCAGGAAGAAAGTTTTCCTGAAGTTATAAAATACTTGAAATGCAGCAAGAGTATCCCTAAAGAATCGAATCTTCTATAGTTAAATCCTATGTTGTCAGATGAAGTTTTGCTGTTGGTACGAGGACGGTTACAAAAGTCTGATTCCTCATTTTATAAAAAACATCCTGCTGTGATTCCTGCAAAACATAAATTAACTGAATTAATCGTAAAAGATGCACATGAAAAAGTTTTTCATTCAGGAGTGTCCAGTACATTAGTACTAATTCGTGAAAAGTTTTGGATTTTAAGATCCAGCCAGTGCATAAAATCAGTCCTGAACAAGCGTGCCATCTCCAGGAAATTTAACGCACGCCCTGGTCAGCAAGTTATAGCACCTCTAAAACGTATCTTGCATTTTCCAACTATAAAAGGGAACGATTTAATCTTACCAGCAACCCTGGCACCTTTCGTGAAACACTTCCGTTTGCGCGAGACTCTTCTGAATCATTTTTGGAAGCGCTTGAAAAATGAGTATCTTCTTAACTTAAAATCTGCTCAATACACGGACCAGATGAAAACTTCAGACTTTAAAGTAGATGATGTGGTGCTTGTACATGATGAACACTTACCCAGAAGCTTCTGGAATTTGGGTATCTGTGAGCAGAGATAAAATAAATAAGGTCTTATGAACTGAAGACAAATAATTCCAGCATTAAAAGACCTATTAATTTTTTGCTGTACAATTTAGAAACTGAAAAAAAAACTCTGAACCTATTTTATTAAGAGACTCAAAAAAACTCTCATTGGCATTTGACTTTTTAAAAAAATCTTGAACTGTTTTAGTTATTGACTTTAAAAAACTTTTTATTCTTTTCACTTTAAAAAAAATGTGCTTTTAGTTTATTAATATTTCTAATTTTTAGTTTAATTTTTTGTATTGAATATTCTAGAAAAAGTTGTATAGATTTAAATTGTTCTTTCTATTTTTAGTAGCAGAAACCTGTTCGCAAATCTTTTAAATTGTTTTAGTTAGTTTTTATTTGAAGTCCAGTATGTAAGTATATATTTTGATTTGTATTGTATTTATGTATACTGTAACTGATGATCTTTTAGAATATTTTTTTATTTCTACTTTAATTTTTGAATCCCCATTTTGATGAACCCTTGTTCATCGGGGGGAGTTTGTGGAATATTTTGCAACCGCTTGAGCGGTCCTCTCTTAGCCAGACAGAAGACGCCAGATCACGTGGTCTGACTAGAGAATTATTAAAAAAACATTTTTTTCTTTCTTGTTCTTTTAGTTTAGTTTTATTGTGAATGTGAAACTCGAACGCAGCGTGCTCGCTGTGTATTTCTTGATCTTCCAAAAAGGGAGAAATAAATATTCCTGAATTTAATAAGAAATCATCTTGGATTCCCAGTGTGGAATTTATATATATTTAAACCAGTACTTTTCAAGTATTAATTATAGGTTTCATCTGTATATATGTAAATAGTGTACATTTTGTATATAATTGGATTGCCAATAACATGTTCTAAAGGATTTCTTGTTGGTGATTATTTACAACTGAACAGGGGTTCTTGGACCTCCAAGTGATCCCGAATCAATCCGGCCTTGGCGCGGAAGGATGACCGGGAGCTTGGCCGTGGCGGTCCTTTTCCATTTTCGAAGAGGAGACTAAAGCGGGGGCCCAGACGGGTCCGGGTGGCCGATGGAGTTCTACGTCCAGCGACCGGACTACGTCCGAGGGCGCAACGTGAACCCTGGTTAGCTTGTCGCTGGCATGTCATCGTGTGGAGACGACTGCTTTGGGGACCGACGAGCAGTAACCGGCTTGACCGAGGTGAATGGGGCGAGTGCGGCCCAGCTTTTCTGAGCGAGCATTTGGGTGGGGCTCGGAGCTGCCTTGATGTGAATCTTCAAGGCTGTCGAGCGGTGCGGTGTCTCAGAGGAGCTCGACTTAGCGTCGTGACCCTGTGCCTCGGAAAACAAAGGGCTTGCGAGTCGGAAGCCAAGGTACCCTGTGTGGTCTTGGGTGCAAATGCCCATGGATCGTCGAAGCAGGTGGATGTGTTGGCGGCGGGTGAGCGAACAGAACACAGGCGGTCACCACAGGGTCCGGTCGGACCAAAACTTTTTTTGCTTTTTTCTCTTCGTTCACCACCCGGAAATAGATTGTCCACTGGGTGGGCTGTCGTCCTTGGGGTTCCTTGGATGACGGTCCTAGGGGATTTAGCGACCCCTTGTGGACGATCCGATCGGGTGTTGGATTTTTAATTTTCCTTTTTTTTATCTCTATCTACTAACTCTGTGTTGTGTGTGGAGTCCTCGGGATCTGGACATAGACTGAAGTGGGCCCTTGAACATCTGGGAGGGCTTGCCCCCCTCCGTGCCCAACGAGGTCCGATCAGATCCCGAACCCTTTTTGCTTTATTCTCTTGGGTCTTGTTCGGTGGTCTTAGGACAGGCGACCGTACTGACACGTCAATCGGTCCGAGGCCTTACGGGACTCTAACTTTCCTTATTTTTGTTTCTATCTACTAACCTACGACCCGACGTTGACTAGGAGGTGGGAGGGTCCCTCAGGGGACGCGAAGCCTCTAGGTCCGAAGGGTCGCCTTTGGGTCCGGGCTCAGTCCTTGACTAGTGAGCATCGCTACTGCGCGCCCCTCAGGGTGCGTAGCTCACGGGTCCTCATGGGCACGGACTCGCTTTTGTAAATAGTTATTTATTTTATTTAAAGTGTTTTATATTATGTTGTCTTCCTGTGGGTTCGGGTCTTCCTCGGTGGAGTCAAGGGGTGGACTGAGCATGTGCGTCGTGTGTGGTTCGTCCCCTACGCACGTTTCGGTATTCTGCCTTGACTCTGCTTGGGACTTCCTGGGCTCTAAGGCCTATCATTACACCGAAGTAGACCTCGTCCGGGGTCGTGAGGTATCGCCCCTACTTCCGTTCTTGGTCCGATGGTGTAATGACGTGTTTATGTTTAGATTAAGTTTATGTTGTGTTATCTTTTCCTTCTCCCTTGACTCATGGCTAGCCATCTTCCCTCAGCCAACGAGTTGGCTGTGGGCTGGCTATGGGTTGAGTCTAACTTTCCTGTTTTTTACTTTCTACTAACCTTTCATCCGCGGGCTGAAATCGCAGAGATAACCTTTATAGGAGTTTCTCAGTTTCGGCACGCGGTAAAGCAAGCTGGTGTGGAGTCCCCCTCGCTAGTTTCCGAGCACGGGCTCTTCCTATGAAGTGTCCCGCGATTAGAAATCGATGATGCGACGGTGACTCTGCATCAGGTCGAACCTGTTCCGACCCCTCTTTCGATTTATATTGAGCCGAGTTGCTTGGTCAGTGTTCGGACGTTGGTGTATGGGATTTTCGGGGGACCGTCATTGACCAACGCTGAGTGTTGGTCCGTGGTTCCCCGAGTGTGCAATGCTCCAGAGGAGGCTAAAGCGGGACAATCCTGCTTGGGACCCTACTTTGAGGAATTCTGGTGCCGGTCAGAATGACTAGCCCGTCCTCGTAGGTCATTCCCTTGCAGTGGGTGCCGTGGCGGCCCTTTTGGAGGGCACCGTGTGGTGATCAGTAATGATCAAGAACACGTATCTAGTTTGCCTTACAACTGAACAACACCTGCGCCACTTTCAGTCGTGAATTCTTCAACTATGCTCTCCCAATAATAATATCGTGAAACTCGTGAAAATCATGAAGATTATTCAGTACTGTATAAAAACTCTGTATCCTATCATTTCTTTTATTCATATTGTTCCCGGTGGCAATGAGATATACAGTTACATTTTCTAGTCAATATTAGATCGCGTTGCAGCAGACAAAAAAAGAATCCTTTACGAAATAAATAATTTTATTTACTGGTTCTCAAGTTGCTGAAATTGGTTCCTATACGTGGTAAAAATCATTAATCAAATATGTTCATGAATGAAATTTTGTTATAATTAATTCTAAGAGATGCAAAAATATGCTAAACAATATGGGAAATATCATGATAAATATTAATACAGTTTCTTGAGTTCTGACTTCAATTACATTGAGTGCGTTGTTTAATTTCATGAAATAGACATTCTGTTATAATATTTTGGTCTATCTAACCGACAGAAACGCACGGTTAGGCAACTAGATTCCAAATAAAAATGGACTAGTTGGATGTGCCAATCCCAAAACTTTCTTCTATCTTATACATCTTAATATTTCAAAACCTAGTTACACATGTTAATACTTCAATATTATTAGTTCAATACTATACCAACTTTGATTTTCATCTTAAATTTCTGCTCAAGTCAATTAAACGGACTAAAAACGAGTTAATCTATATCATGATATTTGTTAAAATTATTAATTTTCCTTATTTTGTTATTATCAGCTGTTTGCGAATAACCGGCTTAGCAGGTAGCGAGTTCCCGCCGCTGCATGAGCCGCCGATCCACAATAGAACTACGAAAAATCAAGAAAAGTATACAAAAATCGCTAGCACAGAGACCCTTTACCGCGCAATATTTCCAAATTCAAGGAGGACCTGTTGGCCACAGCCAAAAACAAGCACAAAAATTTTGGTTCAATTGTATGCATAATTTTATACGTTGTTCCATGGTACAATAATGAAAATGGCACAGAGATCGGAATTATAGTGCCCCCTTCTGACGGAATTTTTTCAAGTTCAGGGAGGACTTGTTTGCCATAGCCAGAAACATGCACAAAAAATTTGGTTCAATTATATGGATAACTTCATACACTTTTCGATGGTACAATAATGAAAATGGTACAGACATCGCAATTATAGTGCCCCCTACTGGCAGAATTTTTCCAAATTCAGGGAGGACCTTCGTGACATAACCAAAAACAAACACTTAAAATTTGGTTCAATTCTATGCATAACTTCATACACTTTTCGACGGTACAATATTAAAAATGGCGCAAAAGTGACACAAAAATCGCTATTACAGCGCCCTCTACGGGCGATTTTTTTTACAAATTAAGGGAGGACTTCCTTTCCATTGCAAAGAACTTAAAAAAAAATTTTGGTTCAATTCCATGCATAACTTCATACACTTTTCGACGGTATAATATTCAAAATCGCACAAAAATCGCTATTACAGCACCCCCTAACGGCGATTTTTTTACAAATTCAGGGAGGACCTGCTTGCCATATCCAAAAACTTAAAATAAAAATTTGGTTTAATTCTATGCATAACTTCATACACTTTTGGACGGTACAACATTCAAAATCGCACAAAAATCGCTATTACAGCGCCCCCTACGGTGCATTTTTTCCAAATTCAGGGAGGACCAGCTTGCCATAGCCAAAAACTTAAAATAAAAATTTGGTTCAATTCTATGCATAACTTCATAGACTTTTGGATGGTACAATATTCAAAATCGCACAAAAATCGCATTTAGAGCGCCCTCTACCGGCGAATTTTTTCCAAATTCAGGGAGGACCTGCTTGCCATATCCAAAAACTTAAAATAAAAATTTGGTTCAATTCCATGCATAACTCCATACACTTTTGGATGGTACAATATTCAAAATCGCACAAAACTTGCTATATCAGCCCCCCCTACCGGCGAATTTTTTCCAAATTACAGGAGGACCTGCTTGCCATAGCCAAAAACTTAAAATAAAATTTTGGTTTAATTCTATGCATAACTTCATACACTTTTTGATGGTACAATGGCGACAGACAGACGGACAGACGGACGGACGGACACACAGACAGACAGACATTTTCTATAAACATGTTTTTTGGAATCTCTGACCCCTAAAACATGTAAATCCGTCGAAAACCGGAAGTCGAAAAAAATTTCGATTACAGTACTTTCTTCTATTGAAGATAGAAGAAAGTAATAAGGACAAACATAGAGAAAATTTTCACATCTTTTAATTCATAATTTTCTGCTATATTATTTCTGGTACACAGTTTCAAAATCTCCTTCCATACAAATAAAATCTATGTGTAATCCAACCACTATTAATATGCCTAGTCTAAGGAACGATTTCAAATACTTGGAGGGGTCTCATTTAAGCAAGGGTCTTGTGAAGGGTCTTGTGTGTCGTCCATTTTTGCTCATTTTTTTGCCTGATTACTTGCTTCTCAAATGATTTAAAATGAAAGATTTTGTAACAATTAAATTTCTCTCTCTGTTTTCTTGTTGTCTAAAATTATAATTGTTTTTTCGTATTTCTGTGTTTTACATTTTTTCTCCTTCATAATATCTGCTGCTAAGCATAAAATATCCCTAAAAATGTACTTTTTTATTTTTCTAAATGCCTACCAAACACCAAAAAGCGAATGTAAACAAAGACTAAACCTTCTTAAGTTGTTCAGATACAATAATCGTATAGAATAACAGCATGAAATTTAGAATCTTTTTATCTTACATTAGTTTGCTATATTTTTGCACAAACTTACTCATGGATTTGGCATCTGAAATTACGGAATTTCTATTACAAGAAGTCAATCGGGATACCTTAATTTAGAATCTAGGAATTGTAATCCCTATTTAGAATCTTGTAATTTTAAATCAACAACATGGTTAAGTAATCTTTTATTATTATTAACTGTAATATTAGATAGATATATAATATTTGATGCATAGTTAGGAAGCAATTATTTCACCTTTTTGATTAGAAAAAATAAAGGAAACTAAAAATTAAATCTCAAAACATAATTAAATAATTTATTTCCTGATACTAAATTTTGATATTTTTTAACTGCAAATGAAGATTTAACTTTTAGTCCTATGTTTGGTATTCTAATTGAAATAGTTGCTGTATTAGTGCCATTTGCTATAATAATTATCATAATCGTCAGAGTTCAAACCTCAAGAGAGCAAAGGTAAAACAAGTAAAATATTTCATTCTTTTTACATTAAATTCATCTTAATGATATTATTTATTATTCATAATGTTATTTATATACAGTATGATTATTCGAATTTTAGCTAAAACCTTCTTGTGTATATAGCTAAAATTGAAAGGGAATATCGGTAGATATTAAAAGTCAGTAGCCTTTACTGCATCTTATTTTCTTGTTACTAACAAATTATTTAATATCATTCAAGTGTTATAAAAAAGGGTATAACGCCATTCGTATCCTGTGAGTTTAGAATCATGTTTTAAACTAAAAACAGTACACAATTTTAGGATTAGAAACACTATGTTTACACAGCCAGAATAAAGATAAAAGTATGTGACTATTGTGATTATTTAAAACACTCCTATTTACTTAGGACTTAAGTTATTCTAATTCAATTACACTGAACAACAGTGGTTTTGTCCTAGAACTAAAATTAGTTGATTCTAGATCAGTTTTTGGCGCTTATTCCGAATATGCTTTCCGTTTATCTCTAGGTGGTCCAGGTTTTGGGAAATTTTGCATATTTAAATTTATGCAAATTTAAGCTTTTATGTGCTATTTTATACAAATTTTAGATCCAATATATGTCACATCTAATTACGATTTCTATATAATGACTACTTAACTATTTGCTTCAGATAAATGTCACGATTTGCATATTCTAAACATTTATTTATCAGTTATTATGCCTAATTTGCATATTTTTCAATGGTGTAATGTTTACATCGCTATCAACTTTAAAATAGTTGTCACAGAATTGACGTAATGTTTTTCTAGACTAGATTGTTATGCTGATTTCAAATCTGCAGTCTGTTTTCTTATGTCATGTCTAATTTTTGAGTAAGGTGAATTTCTACTTTTGCATGGCATTAACACAGGTTTGATATAAGATGCTCTTTAGGGGTGTGTAATTCATTGACAAGAAGGTGAACAGAGTCAGATTCATATCACAGACATAAACAAAAATTTATATAATCGAAAAAAAAATAAGTAGTGGAATCTATCCTAACTAGTTGAAGTTTATCATACAAAGTATCATAAAAAGTTATTTCTGGCTTTTTTGACCAAAAACTAAAATTTCACTTTTTTCAAAAACTAGACGTGATAGTAGAAAACAGATACAAGACTTGAAATCAGCTCAAAAAACTGGTTTAGAAACATATTAGCGTACTCGTGCGGCAGAAATATTTGAACATCAAGAAACATTATTAGAAAAACATTAAAAATATGCAAATTAGGTACAATATTTCACAGTCACATGTCAGTATAATCTCAAAAACAACGTTTTTGTGAAGTAAATTAAGTAGTAATCATAACATAAAACAAAAAAACCTGTCTGATATTGCTTTATACCTTAAATTTGCAAATAACTGTATAAAATTTACTAAATTTGCATAAATTGAAATATGCAAATATCTCTCAAACTTGACTTGCTGGGGTAAATCTAAAACTAGATTCGGAATCAGCACAAAAAACCGCATAAAAACAACTAATTTCTGTTTTAGGACAGAGCAAAAGTTCAAATTTGTTGACCAGTTTTATAATTAGAGTCATTATAATGCTATCGATCTCAAAACATCAATAATAGTACATTCCGTTAATCAATATCCAGCAATAACAATTTTGATTTAACTTCTACTACAACTTCATCAGTTCCCGAAAAAAAAAGTTTTCCTGCACAAAACAGAATCTGTTTACGAGAAACAGCGCAAGCAGCTAACTAATACACTGTTAAACATTTCTGTAAAAATACAAAAAAGAAATAGAGATTCTAGGTAAATATACGCTAATTCCATAAGTTACCTGGACTTTAAAATAAAAAACAGCATAAGTGTCCTATTTATTACCGTTACCTATTTTGAATACTACTTTTTAAATGTAGTAATATTCGCCTTATTTAATCGCAAAATTCTGCGATTAAATGAAAGGAATTTAACTCTACGGAAAAAGTGGTATTTAAAATCAGTAACTCTTGGATATTATGTTGTTCTCGATAAAAAACATTCGATCGCTATTCCCCATCTAGGGTTGAACGTCAGAAAAAATTGCTTCAAAAAAGAAAAACACAATTATTTCCAAACAATAACCTTCGTGATATCTTTGATCTATCGCATTTGTTGCAGACAATCTATCACGAAAATTTTTGGATAGACATAATGGTGTTAAAAACTTTGAGTGCCATTTTTACCGAGACAAACGTTAAACAATATATGATATGCACTCAGTTTTTTTATAGATTTGTGGAATAAAAAAGTTCTTGCACCAGAAATCATGTACAGAGGAAGCAATGAATTGTAATCTAATTTGTGTCAACTTAGAGTTGGAATATAGTATTGTCAGTTTTATTGCGAGTTTTTATAAAAAAAAAAAAAATTGCATATTTTTCGAAACATTTCGAGTTTCTCTATAATACATTGCCACGAAACTCCCGCCTATAATGTACTATAATTTACTCACAGTTTGAACAATAAAAGCAATGCCGTCTTTTATTTTTCCAACATAATAATAAAAAAATATTCGAATTTTTATGCGCATAAATTTACAATGTCTTGGGTATTTTTAGATATAAATTTTCAGGGTTTGCGGTACATTTACAAAATAGTTTCTATGATCGTAACAGAATCTCGGCTTTCAGTTCTCTGTAAATTTACATAAGGCTGTTCTCAAATCCAAAAGGGCAATTTTATGGCATAAGTTTAAATTTATTTTGGGGCGGAAATACATGAAACTAGCAGGTGTTGTTGTTCAGAAACTATGCAATCGAGCTGTTTTTCCGTTGTTTTGCAAACGAAATAGATCTTTCACAAAATATTTTCAAAGTTGACGTTTTGAACTGAAGTTACCAAAAAAAGCAGAAAAACCAGTCAACGAAGGGAGAAAAACGTCTTTGTCACGTAATCAAAATCGCTTTTAAATCAATGGGTAATTTATTTATCAAAAAAATGGAAAACACAGCTCGATTCCAAATCGCTTCCATAGTCAGGTCTTCCAATTTTATGTCTTTCCGTTTAAAAATGAATTTGAAAATGTGTCAAAACGTTCTGCGCTTGTTGAGCAGAGCAGTTGAGAACAGCCATAAGACTTACGTAAGATAAATGATTACCAATATATTCTGCGTTAGGCGATAAAAAGAGTAACAGCTTAACAAATAATTATTTCGAACAAGCAGTTTCTTTGTTTGTTTTTTTGTTGTTGTTTTTTCATGCAACCGACGTCTATTATCTCTTACAAAATGCACTTTTCACTTCATGTTTGAATTTGGGGTTTGTTTGTTTTTTGCATAATCGATACCTATGTATCTGTCTAAACTTTGTACTCCATTAGAAAACAAAAGCCAAAAAATATGAAAATTCCACTGCCAATATTTAAATTTTTTCTGGATAAAATTTTTGGTGAAAAGTATTTCGTGAATGGGTTAAAAAAAAAGAAATTTGGAAATGAGACTACCATTGACAGATAGTTCTAAGAATTTAGTTAAATTTTCATTTTCAAACAAATTCTGTGACAATATAAGAAATTATATTGGCAAAATAGATCTTTCAAAAGTTCTATCAACCACTCGATTTCTGTAGCTGATTGTGCTGTAGTAATATATTCAGGCTCTAATGATAACAAGGCAACACAATTCTGTCTTTTAGTAAAGCAACTATATTGGACTATCATTCAGAAAGACTATATTCCTTCCTGTTGACCTTCTTGATATCTTATCATTTGCCCAATCAGCATCTGCATATCCTTCCAAGATTAGCTCTGAATCATTACTGTTAACAAGATTGAGCTCTTCCGTAGTATTGTATGATCAATCTCTTATCATTTTTTGGTTTTTTTTCTGCTTAACAAGTTCACTGTTCCTTTACAAAATTTTGTGTATACAGTTACTCTTGGATAATTCGAAGTGAAGGGACCAGAGAAAAGTTCGAGATATCCAAAAAGTCGAATTACATATATTCAAAAAAAGATATAAATAAAAAAAATATTAACTCGACGATGAAAATTTAACATATAAACTTTGTCTAAGAATACCGCTACATTTTTTTTCATTAAATCAAACATTTTTTTACTAGATTAATTATCATAACTTTTAAGAAAAAAACCGCTATATTTGATTGCTTCTTTGAATGGAATCTTTGAGTCATATTATATGATTCCAACCTAACAATTGATTTAAAAATAGAATCTTTTAAATTAGACTGATCTTCAAAAATCCGTGAAAATTCATTATGCACCATCGTTGAATTCAAACACTTTTCTCCGGGAGGGATTTCTGTGGCTCCTTGTTGTGTGTATCTCTGCGTGTGTGTGTGTGTGTGTGGGGGGGGGGGGGGGGGGGGGCTTGCACTTTTTGATCATTGAAAGCACAAAATCTCAAATCTTCCAAAGGGAACATCTCATTGTTCCGGGGAGGAATGTTTCCACCCGGGCCTAGCTTCTGACGAACTACAGCTCATATTCAAAATATTAGAATAATTCAGAAAAAGTAATAAGAAAAAATCATTTTTCATTTATTTATTTTTGATACTAAGTAAATGCAATTAAATTACGTATAAATTAAATCTGGATTGTTTAGATAAGATTTTAACATTTACAAAATCTAAAATACAGTACAATAAATTAGGTATACGGGTAACTGAAACATATCAAAATATTAGAATAAAATTTAGATTGGTTCAAAATATTAGACTATTTTATTTTACGCAACAATATTACTTTATGAATATGAAGTAAATGCTAGTTAAAATTTTGTAGCATCCACTTTAGCTCTCATAACAGCATACAATCGATCTTGCATACTATATACATGGTGTTTACAAACATTTCTATCAATATTAGCCCAAATAGACTTTATACGTGCGACTAACTCAGTTTTACTTGAAGGAAGATTTCCTTGGAGTTTTCTCTTCATTATACACCATGAGATTTCGATGGAATTAAGGTCTGGTGAATTTGGTGGAAAAGGAAATACCTTAATGTTGCGTCGGTGGACCAAATTCTTAGATGAGACCGAGGTATGTGGCGACGCTAAATATTTTTGAAAGATGAAATCATCTTCAAATAAATCTTCCTATGATGAAATCATGTAATATTCCAAAATTTCTTGATAAATCTGAGAGTTAACCTTTCGTAGACGATGCATAACTTTCCAGGTCCTTCTGCACTCATACAACCCCAAACCATGACGCTAGCAGCAAATTTTACTGAACGTTTAAGGCATTTTTTATCAAATGCTACTTTCTTCATTCTCCAAACTCGAATACCTTGATTACTATATGAAACACAAAACATACTTTCATCACTAAATAATACATTTTCCCAAACTTCTTCGCTCCATAAACGTCTTCATTTACACCAATTCAATCTTATACGCTTTTGTTTTGCAGTCATGAGAGGTTTTGTTTTCGATACACGAGATTCAAGCTTAAATTTATGGAGACGTCTTAATGTTATCGATGTAGAAACTTCAACTCCTTCTTCTTTCCATTTTCGGTGCAAGAATTGCACACTTTTAAGGCGGTTTTCTTAACTATACGCTTCAGTTTCCTGTCATCTTCTAGCAGATGTTTTTGGTTTTCGAACGCCATTTCGGCGATTATGTATAAATTTTCCCTTTTTTTTTAATATTGTGTTAGTATTTTACTAACGCTTGATTGCGAACAATGTAAATAATTCAATATATAACATTGATTTTTACCGTGCCGATACAAATCAACCATAAGAAGTTTAATAGATTCAGGAATGTCACTCACACGATCCATTTAAAGACGAAAAAGCAAACGAACTGCAAACAGAATACTGATTTTAAACAAAATCGTCTGAATTTAATCAATGCTGCCACCAGTTATAAATTGGTGATAATTAAAGGAGAATTAATGTGAAATATTCTAATATTTTGAACCACTTGAATAAATATTCTAATATTTTGACTTTTCAAAATGATTTTTC
The DNA here is from genome assembly GCA_963932465.1 of Maratus speciosus. Classification (NCBI taxonomy): domain Eukaryota; kingdom Metazoa; phylum Arthropoda; class Arachnida; order Araneae; family Salticidae; genus Maratus; species Maratus speciosus. The sequence goes on from OZ010794.1 coordinate 306,025,865, forward strand.
TTTTCAATTAATCTTTTCAAAAATCATATTAATTTTAAGATAATAAATAAGTTTAATCAATAATAAGTTCTTAATAAAAATATCGTTTGTATATTTGCATTAAAAGACATTAAATTACCAAACGATATTTACAATTCGTAAAAAAAAGGAATTATTCTAATATTTTGAATTTGAGCTGTGTGTAGGGGCTTTCGCCATCACCTATTTTTTTCCTTAGAAAGATTTTTAATCCCTTCGGAACGAGCCCTTTTTACAGAATTTTTAATCTTTTATCACCGGTTTTTCAAAACAGAAATTTTTGCCTAATTGAATCGGGAAAATGCTCGTATTAAATAAGCAAAATTTACAATAAAAATTTACTGGTGAGAATAATCATTGATTCTGAGCACCTTACGTGGCACGAATACCGGTCGCTTGTTCCCAAGAGGTTAAAATAAACTGTTAAAATATTTTGCACCTTAGCTGAAAAAAGTTTCAGGAACAATTTTAACGCAAAATTTTAAGGGCAATCGTACGAAAAATTCAAATTATCCAAAGTAAAATTCGAAATATCCACGATTTTTTTGCATTATTTTAATACAGAATTCTAGGGGCTAAGCAAAAAATTCGAATTATAGAGAATTTCGAATTACACAAGTTCGAATGATCCGAGTTTCACTGTATATGTATGATAAACTTTTATTTCTATTAACTCATAACATAAAATCGACGTATGAAAAATGTGATCAACTCAGAAGAATAAAATATCTAACAATGTAAGGCAGTGGACTAAATTACGAAAATTCAAATATTTGATTCAGTAGAACTCAATACAAAAAATAATTGTGAAAAGACGTTAATTGCACATGATATTTTTAATTTAAAATAATGAGATTAGTGAAATATAAAACAAAATTATTTGCATACAATAACATAAGGCGCAAAATGATGGATGGAATATTTTAAAAACTTTATAAAATAAATTTATATTATCAATATAAAATCTTTATGTAATTAGTAAATATATGTCATGAATAATAAGTGTACCTATAAATTGTATGGTACTTTTATATAGATTGAAATAAATGCCAAATTTAAATGTTATAATATTTTAATACTTCATTTATAAGTGATTGGATCTAGTCTTGAAAAATTCATTAATGATTAATTAATTTAATAATTTTTTATCCAAATTAAAATGTATAATGTTTGTATCATGTCTTGGTTCTCAATTTATAAATTATGTTTGAAATTGATGATGAATTGTACTATTCTATAATGGTTATAGATAGATAGATGATACAGATGTACAGATCATACAGTACAGATAATAGATATAGATATTACAGCCATCGGTGAGCAGAACATATCTATGCACAGGTTTTTGAAGCACTTTGTCTTTGATGAATAAAGTAATGAATAATTCTAATGAGTACGGTAGCAAAAAAAGACTTTTCTGTTTGCCATCTTCCACTTGACAACTTTCACGAACATTTGACTACGCTCCCAACATTTGTTTATAACTTTAACACGTTCACGCCGGCGCGGTGGGTCACACTCGACTGTCTCAGAGTTGTCAAGTTTCCGGCTTTTTGCACACCACTATTATTTTAGAGAAAATGTTGTGCCTTTAAATCGCCCAATTGTTCTAATTAAATAAAACAACATTTTCTGTATTAAAATACTGGTATCCAAAAAGAAGGACACTTTGCAGCCCTGAGACAGTCGAGTGTGACCCACCGCACCGGCGTGAACGTGTTAAAAAGTAAGCTAAAACGCTTAATTATGTTACTAACAATCTCTAGCATGAGAAATTTACTCATTCAGTAATACTCTCTGTGTATAAAACACAGAAGAGAAAAAATCTATTCTTCACCAGAAAAATAATATAATTTTAATTTATTAAAATTTTTAGTTTTAAGCACAATTCACTTCTGTTATATTACGAGTGTTATCAAGTTATCTTGTTACTTGTTTCTTATAATATGGAAGCAAATATAATTTAAGTATTGCGCGGCAGCGCAATACTTATTTATTTCCAGTGTCACTTCTCAATGTTAATTTAACATAGAAAAGCCTATGGAGATCGTAACTTTTTCATTTTTTCTTCCCACCTTTTTGTCCCTGATGCCACTCATTTTTAATTCTTTGCTAATTCTAATAATAGTATAAATTCAAAGTGTAAAAACATTTACCAGACGTCAAGATCAAAACGGATCATAAAATGCCTTTGCATATAGGTGGATTATAATCTAGAGAGTAAAATGGGCTAATTTGTATTTACATTATTCAAATATTTTTCTTAATAATTCCAAATTTCACTTTTTTCATTGAGAATCAACGGACATTTTCTAATAAAATTTAACATTTTTCCTTCATTGTTGTAAATAGTTCAAAAGCCGTAATAATAATTTGCCTATTTTTAGTTGAATGATTTTCACGTGAAACATGAAACTGAAGAAACTGAAATAGTTTTTTTTTTTTTTTTAAGAATTAAAAAGAAGATGAATATGACGTCATAGTGGAAAAAAATGACATTTTCAAGCAGATTTTTTTAAGTTCAGATTGTAATTTTTTGACCAAACTACAACAATCTGCATTACTGCACTGGTGAAACTTTTGAATTATACATGGTAGGGCTGGACGATGTCAGAAATTTAATATCGCAATATATCAACGATTTAATATTGATATTGATGATATATCGCGATACCTCCCTTAAATTGTGCAAAAATACAAATATTGTTAATTTCGAAACATGAATGGTATAATAGCATCAATTTAAATAAAAACAGATGTAGAGAGCAACGAATCAATGTCTCATACCGATATGTTCACACAGCATCATTAAATTAAGTATATAGTATATTCATACAAAAAATATTTTAGAAAAGAAAACAATGTTTGATATATGTTTAAACTTATACCATTTGTTTCAAAGTATTTTCCTTCAAAAATAGTATATTTCCTATTCTTCCTACCCTATGCATTATTTATCAGTAACATTTTAACTATTTTTATTACATTGCGAATAACTGAGAAAATTATAAAATACAAACTAACAGTGTTGAATTCAAACACTTTTCTCCAGGAGGGATTTCTTTGGCTCCGGGGGGAGACCTTATAGAGTTCCGGGAGGAGAAATTGAACTTTTTGACCATTCAATACACAAAATCTGAAATCTACTAGGGGGGTCAACGCATTGCTCTGGGGAGGAATGTCCCCCCCCCGGGCCACCCCCTGAATTCAACACTGCAAACTAAAATAAAATATTCTCAAATTTATGACGTTGACGATTTTATTTTAATTAGCACAGGAAGAGAGGAAGCTTGAGGAAAACTAAAATTAATTTAATGTCACATGTCACGATAATATGCTTCTTATTAAATAGGTTTCAGTGGATGATAGACGCAACAGAAATGTTGCTTTTTAGTCTTTCTCTAAGGAATCAATTCATTCTTAATAGAAAAAAAAATAACTGTAGTTATATCTTCCTACCTATTTACTACAAAAAAACAACATTGAAACATTTAAATTTATATATAAATACTCAAATCACATTTGGGAATACTTTTATATTAATTTAAAATTTGTTTTTTGATAAATATTCATAGCTGAAAAATATCAAGACAGGATATACTAAATTCACTCGAGGAAACTTTCCTCTAAACCGACAAAGAAGAATGAACGAGGTACAATATAACTTTGCATTACTGACTGTGAAGTTCTTCTGGGAAGCAACCAATCATCACAGTGAATGACTGATTTGATCTTGAGCTTTTCACCAACTTGTTTCTAACAAAAGGCGAAACTTTCCCATTAGGGGATTCTGATTGGTTGCTCGCAATCCGAGCATTTCAGCTGCTCAGGTATAGACTCGATGATAACCAGCTGTCTTCTGGCGCAACGCCAATAACCAGCTGTATCAAACGCGACAACGAATACCGAGTCATGTGAATATTCATAATTTATCAATATCTGGAGTTATTGCAATACGTGTAGTCCAACGACAGAAGAACGGACGATAAGTGTTATTCAGTATTTTACGCAGACAGTCGAAAGAAATCTAGGTTTACAGTGAAGGAAAGTATTGCAATAATTGGAATAATTTCTAACGGAGATAATCAGCGGAAAAAAAGATTATCAAGGTAGATTTTCTATTTTGGATGAGGCAGAAGGTTGAAGACATTGAAATAGAATTTTTTTTTCTTTTTTTTCCCAGGGCTCTGGCGGTGAGCGCAAAACATTATTATTTTATTGAGTTTTGAGATATTTGATGATATTTTTTTCGGGGCTCGTGTTTGTAATTGCAGTGCTTTCTAAACACTTATTTTATTGGGATATATCAACAGAGTCAAAGTTCATATATTGTTAGTGCGATAGTTAAGAAATATCAATATCTCTCGATATATTGATAAATAATCCAGCCCTAATACATAGGTAAATTGCATCACAAATTATGATGCGATATCGCACAAATCAAAGCCTGATGATGATACCCTCCATTAATTTTGAAATGTGTTTGTCTGAAAGCAGTAGTTATTAAAAAACTTGACATATTAAACAAAAACCTAATTTGCAGAACAAATTAAAAAAACAAAATTTATTTCCTAAATTGTGTAAGCCCGAGAAGCGGCAGATATTAAGATATTTCATTCAATTCGTTCTACATTTAATGTTAAATTTTTGTAACAAATAAGCTAAACCAATTGAACATTAAAAAATAAAAATGAAATTCATACAATATAATATTTTAAACACCTATATACTTAGATTCCGTTCAAATGAAATTGAAATAAATCTTAAACTTTTTCCATTTTTAAGTTGTAAATATTTGTACTGCAGATTTTGCATTATGTTTATGACGATTGTACATAATATGATAAGGTGCAAAATACAAAACTTTAAAAAAAGTCTAAGATTTATTTCGATTTCATTTGAACGGAATCTAAGTATATAGGTGTTTAAAGCATTATATTGTATGAATTTCATTTTTATTTTTTATTTTTTAATTTTCAATTGGTTTAACTTATTTCTTACAAAAATTTAACATTAAATGTAGAACAAATTGAATGAAATATCTTAATATCTGCCGCTTCTCGGGCTTACACAATTTAGGAAATAAATTTTGTTTTTTTAATTTGTTCTGCAAATTAGGTTTTTGTTTAATAGTATATAGTTTCGTTAGAAAGATACTACAAGACTGTGGAAGTATGAATCCCTCAATTTTTTTAACTCTTTTCTCAATATTTTATGGTGAAAGGAAACAATTTCATAGAATTTGAAGATGTTGTTAAAATAAAATGCAACAATGTCTTTCTAAAGGTGTTCCATATCGTAGATAGGTTTTTCTTCCTTTTCTTTTACTGAGCAATGTCAATAAGTCTCCTTTTATTGCCATATAGTCACTGTAAAAATGTTCATATTGCTACAAAATTTTAAAATGCTGAACTAAAGTATGGCATTACACTGTACCTTTTAAAAATTAATTATCATTTTATATATGCAAACTACTACAGCTTATAGTCCTTTTGTCAACAGGACCAAAACGAAAATAAGAATGCATTATACTCTTAAGTTTTCTTTTTTATATTACCTGCTATGTTTTATTGTTTCAGAAATACCTACAGCATTTATTAGATGTACAACAAGTTTCAAAGCGATTTTGCACGCATTTTTAAAATGACCCTGTAAATAATGGGAAGTGGTTTTTCTAATTTGCATTAAGTCTTTCATTAAATTCTTAACGAATTTGTATCAATGCTCTTTTGCAATTGTTCGTATGTAAACTTATGTATGGCTTCACGTCATTCGTGATAGCTTACTTTGAAATTGTCAGCAACCACCTGAACTAATAGTCATATGTAATTTTCGATACAATATTTTCTCCGAGAACACAAGATATCAATGAACGAGATTTCGAAACGTGGAACTGGTAACAAATGTGGTGGCGTAAAATGCTTTTTCACTTGCCATCTTTCATTTGACAACGTTCATGAACGTTTGAGTGCGCTAACAACTTTTGCTTCTTATTTTTTCCGATTGTCATACCCATACCACAAACAGGAACGCAGATGTATCTTATAAAAATTCATGGTGTCTATCACAGAAATAAATAGGGGAGGTAGGGGAGGTATGATACACTTTTTTTTACTAATTTTTTACAACCATTAGAAACCTATTTTTAAACAAATTTTTCTTGTTTTCTTATAAAGTGACCTTATATTCATTTATTAAAAATATTCTGAATTTAAAATATAATCATTAAAAAAATATATTCCAATTATTGTAAATGGTTACTACTATATCAAATCTCCCCATTGCTGGGGAGGATTGATACACTAGCAAGGGAGATTTGATACATTGTTATGTAAATTGAAAAAAAAAATGCAGACAATTCAATTTATGTGTCATGCATTTTTTTATGATAAATCTTGAAATATTTAAATAAAATTTAAAAAGAAATGACATTGACATATTTTTGTTTCAGAAATGCTTTTTACAAAAATATTTAAACAATTTCTATTATTTAAACAATTCTATTAACACATTTTTTTAGAAAATAAATAATGAAAAAAACCCCTAGAGATCTTGCTGCAAGGACAAATGAAGTGAACATTGCTGATTTGCAAACAATTTAACATAAATTTATCCCATTTAAGATTTCTTTAACCTTTTCAGGGCAAAGCATTTTTAATGCTAAAGTGTTGAATAAATCAATGGCACCGGAATTTACCAATAATTTTAATTGGAAATAAGAAAGAGGCTATATTTCACTTTCATAATAAATGGAAAATATTTTACCAAAATGCTGGTGCCAATGTGGCGTTTGGCAATTAAAATTAAGTGGTTTCATAACATACCACCACCCCTCAAATGGTTAAAAGAAAAACTAATAACTCTATCATTTTGATAAGTAAAATCGGGTGGATTTAATGTTTTTTTAATTTGCCCTTCGTCAATTATAGAAACATTTTCCCTTTCAGGCCATTTAAACTTTTTTCCTTCTACATGACGAGAAAAGCGAACTAACTATCTATCATCGCACTGCTTCTCTATGTAACCTATATAATGTATATGAATAGTCTCTTTGTTCTTCCTTACCAATTTCAGTAGCTCTTTCTGTAAAACAATAATGAATATTACAGTAATATATTAGTTTACAACTTAATAAACCTATTAAATTTCAAATATACAAGTGTATCATTTATCCAGCACTAATGTATCATTTCTCCCTATCATGCCTTATTGGATTTTCAATCACTTTGTATAAATGTAGTTGCAAAATGCCAATCTGCTTTCTGTTAAAACTCACCCTAACAATGTGCGTTATAAATAAAAAAAAATAGAAGATATTATCATCACAATAATAAGAGTTATGAAAGAAAATCAGTATTTAAAAAAATTTACATTGACATTCCAAAAGTCTTCGAAATTAAAAGAAAAAAACTTTGTCAGCTCTTCACTGCTAAGTCCAGCTAATGATGGCCTCTGCTAATAAAAGAAGACTTTACATCTGTTACAATGGCTGTTAATGCCATTTGTTGAGAAAAATTGTCAATGTATCAATCCTCCCTATGTATTAAACCTCACCTACCTCCCCTACTTTAAAACTTATTTATACACTGGGTTTCCTAATAATATAAACACCCAGTTTTTCAAGCATAAAAAAGCAGGAAATGTTACAAAACAAACTGAATTCTAATTAATGTTAGAAATAGAACAAATTGTTTTATTTTATAATAAAATATAATTTAAACAGCAATTTATATATAAAATAAACTGCATTTTCCACTTTTAAGTGTTTCATAAAGATATGAACATTGGCCAAAAATATAGATTAATAGCCAGAGTATGCACCAGATATTTTAATTAATGTAAAAACGCGATCAGCCATGTAGTGGACCAAGCTTTTTAATACATTTTGAATGATTTCATTCCAGTAGAAAACGATAGCAGACTTTAATTCTGAAATTGTGGCATGTTGTTTTCCATTTGCGTAAACAGTTTTAACGAGTAGGCTTCATACATTTTCCATTGGATTTAAATGAGGAGAAACAGATGGCCATGGAATTACATGTACACCATTATTAAGAAATCATTCCCAAGTGCTGTTTGCCGTGTGGATGGTTGTATTGTCTTGTTGGAACATTCAGAAAGGTCCGCCAATTTCCTTGTCAAATGGCAGCAAGATTTCTTCAAGTAGATCTTGGTAGGGTAATGCACTCATTCTGTAAGAGGAAAACGCAGCGTTGTTCTTATCATGATATCTAAACGCAGTCCAAACCGTGAGTGAACCTTCACCTTGCTGCCGTTTTGAAAACGTTTCTAGTTTCTTGCGCAGATCGTGCCAATAATAAGAAAAAGCGTCAGGACCATCCAATTATTTTTTTCATCGGATAATATTACTCTTTCATATTCTAACTTCCAGGATTTGTGATCTTTTGCTTAATCCACGCAATTTGGCCGATGCATTTTAGTCATTCGTTGTTGGGGCTTTCTTTTCTTGTACCTCATCATCTTAGAGCTGTTGACTACTCTGGACAAGGTACTTTTTAACACTGCTATCAGTGATCTTTTGAAAGTTCGCCTTAAGTTGTTTTCCCATTGCTCATTCTTTTTATAATGGCTCTTTTTTTTTTTCCTTTTGGACAGCTTTGGGGGACGTCCCGGAGGCTTCTTTGATCCATAATTCTCTTTTAATCGAAGAAAATATAATATTACACCTGGCGATCTTTTCAATTTTTTTGCGATAGCTGTGGCTGAAAGTCCTTAATCCTTAAAAGTCACAGTTTTCCCTTTCTCAAAACCACTTAAAGAGCTTTTACGACCCATAAGTCTAGAACTCCCTTTGCGATCAGGTTTGAAAATTTCATAGTCTGCGAAGTATCTTTATATACTAAACTAATTTGCATATTTCGGTTTCTTCTTCTAAGAGTGGCATTCAATATTCTTGCACAGTTTTTTGCAACCACAGCACCACATTTGTGCATGCTCATTTAATGATAATTTCTATCGATGTTTATATCATTTTGCAACCATTTTTTTTAGATAATTCATATTTTCAATGAATTTAAAGTTTGATGTTTCTTTTACAGCTATGTATTATGTAAAATTACTCTCTTTGTCACGAGAATAGAGTTTGTTTTCGGATAATTATTTAGGAATTTTTGCCAGGATATCACACAAAATTACTTGGTGTTCATATCATTATGAAACCCAGTGTATACCTAATACACTATACGGCCAAAGGTGACCGGTCACTTGCGATTTTAGACGTTTAGTTCAATATATAGAAAAATGCACGAGGAATTAACCTGAAACTGTAGGTGTTTAAACAGTATAGTATAGGTCATATATTTTCGCGAAGATTTTTTCCCGAAACCCCATAGGGGACCGTCAACAAATTGAAAAAGAACTATCATTGAGAAAGCTATGATTTTGAGACTTTCACAAAAGTTGCTCTATATAACAGCTAATACATTATGCATATTATATTTTGATTGCATTCGCGCATGCGCAGTGAAACATTTTTTAGTAAACCTGTTCATTTTTCATCTAATTTTTATTAATTTTTAATTCTGATTGCACAGTATTATGTACAATGTTGTTTGTCATATTTTCTGAAAAGAACTTTTTTTTATATTAAGAACTCTGCAAATTATAAGCAAAAAACTTGGCGAAATTTGGGACTGTTTTTATAAAAAACCTTAATTTCTCTACGAGTACACATGCTACCATCATAAAAGAGAATACAGTATATTACAATAACCCACTTATTAATAATCTCGAGTTTGAACGCTTTTGCTACATTAGTTTCTACAGGGTTATCCAAAAGATATTCGTTCTTTTTCAATTTGTTGACTGCCCCCTATGGGGTTTCGGGAAAAAATCTTCGCGGAAATATATGACCTATACTAAACTGTTTACACCCCTGCAGTTTCAGGTTAATTCCTCATGTATTTTTCTAGATATTTAACAAAACGTCTAAAATCGTAAGTGACCGGTCACCTTTGGTGATATAATGTATAATCGCAGTCCTCAAGGTTAAAAACAAAGCGTCGGAGAGACCAGAAACAAAAAGACACCTTAAGAACATTACATCTTTGGTGTTAATCGTGCATATGACTGCAAATTTTCGCTTGTCTGTAAAATGAAATATCATTAAAGGGACACCATACATTTTTACCGGTTTCAATTGTTGTATTTTTATGAATTTAATGCATATTAATAAATATAAGGGCTGTTCAATAAAGAATGATCATATTTTTTTTTATTGGCTTACTTTATTGCACACAAAATTGCTTTTATGTTCCATTATTAACTTAATGTGTAATGAATATGCGGTAATTTTTTCTTCATTTATTTCCTGTAGTACGTCAGTGACAACCATCAAACTTCAGACACTCTCAGTATCGCCTACGGGAACGATGGAAGCAATACGCAATGAGCAAGTATGCTCTTACCTGATAGAAAATTTGCTTTCGCCAGAAGAAATCGTCAATCGAAGTGTATGCTATAAGAGACTTATGGAGAGTTTGTTCTTAACTGTAACACAGTTAGATGATGCTTTGAGATGCTTAAGAAAGAGAAATACAATCATCTTCAAGGGAAGACGGACACGGAATTCCTGTAACTGGGCTTACAGAAGTAAACATACAGAAATCAACATAATACCGTCGCTATTATTGTCAGAGAAGACTTTTAGATATGAGTATTGTTAAAATTATTGCAGTTATAATAGCGTGCTACCCACTCATTTGTAACAGAAAAGTGAACATGAGAAGAGTTTGTGCGCCTTGAATTCCGAAACTCCTCATACCCGAACAACAAGACGTTCGCATGGAGGTTGTTCGAAATTGAAGATAATGTTACATTAACATGAGATGAATCACCAAATATAATAATACGCTTCGGATGACGATTTCTTCAGACGGAAGCAAATTTCCATCAGGCTTGGTCATTGCGTGTTGCCTCCACCGTTCCCGTAGGCGATAGTGAACGTATCAGAACTTCCTTGGCCGCCATTGACGAACTACTGGAAATAAATGAACAAAAAAATTATTATATATTGAACAGCCCTCGTGTAATGTCTTATTAACTTAAAAGGCAAATTCTTCGGAAAAAATCCATTTCTTTTTTGAGGAGCTTTTAGACATTTAATGTACTGATACAATATCATACATTTTGCATTATCTTGTGTGTGTTTTAACAAAATTGGGAATTTAATTTTTAAAATGTCTATTTCAGAACCTCATACAGAAGACGAATCTATAAGCTAAGCATTTTGTCTTGTTTTAATATTTATTTTCAAAATATTTTTTCAGAGCTTTAGTAAATAATCGCATGGCTACGGAAAAGACTTTTATAGGAGGTAAGAATCACAATACTAAGCCTTTATTTTTAATTCTTTCCTAAAACTTACATGCATTTTCTAAGATACAGTACTGTTTCCCTGTTAAACATCAAATTAGGGGCATTATGCAGTGCTAAATAACAAATATTTAGCGATTAAAATCTTCCATAAAAGCATGTAAAATTTTAACACTTTATTTCGAAATATTAAAATTGTGGAAAACAATTTTCTTTTTTTACAGTGCAGTAAGGAGTCATGTTGTGGAGAATAGGAATCATTTTCATTTTCTCTGTTTCTTAACGATCATATTCATTTTATTTTTATGGAATCTGTTGTTTAAAATTTGCTAATCTATAAGTCATTTCTGTTTGAAAATAAATTGTCATTTTCGGGTTCGGGTGAAAATGGCTTACTTAACACGGTGCAGGATTGTAATCAAGATACTGTCAGACAGCTGTCATCACAACCGACATCTGTGCTCTGGATCTCGGTTACAGTCTTGCATCCGGGTTGGGTAACCCGTTTTTTTTTCAACCAAACCCGAAAATGACAATTTATTTTCGAAACAGATACCCGATATTAACCTCTTCAGTTCCGAAGCTAAAATAATAATACAGTTGCTTATTCATTGGTTTTTTCCAAAGAAAATGACATCGCAAATGACATAAGAAATATCTTTTCTGAAATTGATCCTTTAGGCGCTTAGTAATTTAGGTTAAAAATATGAATATAAAACTACAAACCCCTTAAAAGCATCAATTTAATAACCAAACCTAAATTAACGCAATCACAAATTTAAGAGCTTTAAACAAGTAAATAATCTACAAATCCTCAATAATTTTTATTGAAAAAGATTTAAGTTAAATACTTATGAAAATTTCTCACTTTCTTGGTCGTACACTGTAAAAAAAAATCTGTGAAGTTACTAAAGTTTTTCTAGGAAACTGGGATTCCTAGAACTTTTCATGTAACGGCAACAACAAAATTTCACGTATCAGACACACTTTTGCGCCGAAAATCAAAAAATCTGTAAGGTTACTAAGAATTTTTTTGGAAACTGGGATTCCGAGAACTTTTCATGTAACTGCAGCCAGGGTTACAAATAAAAGTTTAGTAAGATTACTGAAATTTTAGCAGATTCATTTGTAAAGTTACAGATTTTTGTAGCTTTACAAAAACTAGTTTTGTAGATTTGCAGCTTTTTTCGTACAGTTACAGTTGAAAGTTTAGTAAGCATGTAACTTTACATCTGTAGACCTACAGATTTTTTTTTACAGTGTACTGTCTTTTGGGCATTTTGCAAACTCAGATGAAAATAACATTTATTTTATCTGGGAATCAGCTAGCTTAGAAGCTGCCATTTATTCGTTTGCTTTGAACGCAAAAAACACTCAGCTATTAAGAAGTGATCTGAAAATATAAAAAAATCGGACATTTTAGTTTTTATAAGGAAAAGAACAGATGTCCCCGTATGGGGATCCAGAGACCAAAGAGGTTAAATTGGACAAACTTTAAACAACAGATTCTATAAAAATAAAATGAATCTGATTATCAAGAAACTGAGAAGATGAAAATTATGCGTACACTGTAAAAAAAAATCTGTAAAGTTACTAAAGTTTTTCTAGGAAACTGGGATTCCAAGAAATTTCCATGTAACGGCAACAAGAAAAATTCCTGTAACAGACGCTGTTACAGAAATTTTTGTTGTTGCCGTTACATGAAAAGTTCTAGGAATCCCAGTTTCCTAGAAAAACTTTAGTAAGTTTACAGATTTTTTTTACAGTGTACTCTCAACAAAAGGACTCTTCTTACTGCACTGTAAAAAAAGAGAATTATTTCTGGATCTAGCAAAACGTATGTAAATATAACCCCTTTCATGTAATCTACAATTCCAAAAAATCTTCAGAAACTAATAGATTTCCGAGATAAAAAGCAGTAGTTCTGAAAAAGTTCATTTTTCTAACTGTTTAAAAAGGGGAGAACAAGAAATAAAAATCATGCATCAAACATACATTATGAAACACTTTCCAAAAATCCAGAAAAGTGCAATGAAACTTTACCGTCTAAAATCGTGAAACCAGATTTCAGCAGTTACCATCTACAGCTCGAAAGGTACTCAAATTCGTTCGTGCATCCCTGTTTATCATCTACAGATCTGTATAAATAACACATAGTATGCATAAATTTCATTTGGCTACAAAACGCATAACAGAACTTAAAATTCACCTTTAGTAATTTCCAGAAATAGTCTGAAATGCACTCGAATAATTTTGTAGAGACCTGTATGTTGCTGACAAATTTGTATACGCTCATCATATTAAGCTAATGTTTAAATCGGGTAAAAAGTGCACAACACAACTGAAAAAGTGCTTTCAAAAATTACCATGCGTAATGGCGATGTATCCTGTTGTTTTCGTAGTCTGAATTCTGTCTAAATCTGTTTTCGTATGGATTTATTTATATTTTACAGCAATCTCTTAGTATACTAAATACAGTTTATCTGGGAAAGGCATAACTCGATCAGAAAACATACTTAAGCAATTCACGCCCATACACAATAACGCTTACGAAATATTTTGTGTGGCTTTATTTAGGATCTACAGTATTTATGCACCCCATGTAGTATTCAAAAATTTAGCTAAACACAAAAACGCATACCGCATCTAAAAATACACCTCCAGCATTTATATCTCATAGATAATGCTGTAACAGAAATATTTTGTGTGCCACTATAAATGAATGATAACTGTTCTGCACGTCATATTCAGCAGTAAGCAATATATATTGCACCTCAATAATGAATATGAATTTAATAATATTAAATTTCAAATAGTGTAATATTATTTAAACGCGCTGCAAAGAATTTTCCCCGCAGACCATTATGTAAACGAATTCTTTTGAGTGACCCTGTATATGAATGATAAATGCTTTGTACACCCTAATCTACTGAAAGCATGTTTTACTGCACTTCATAAATGCATATCAATTTCATTATGTTTGATATAGTGTAACGTCATTAAAATCAAGGCAAAAGATCCCCCCCACACACACACACACTTACCATAATGTAACGGTATTATCTCGAGTGTGCCTGCAAGATAAATATACGTGATACACACTCCATTTTCAATGGCGAACATTCCATAGTAAACTACAATAGTATATATCAATTACATGGAAATCTGAGTATATTTACCAGAGATAGAGCACTGACAGGCGGAGGCAGACAAACCGAAGTCATAAACACTTCTGAACTATGTTAGAAATTGTTTAAAAAAACCGTTTCCGAGTAGTTTTACAGTGCATTAATCAGTTTCTTCAACACTTGACAGCGCTTTTCAGGATGCTATCGACCCTCAAGTAAGCATTCTTATGTCCAACAGGCTAATGTGCTAAATTAATAGCATTAACATCAATAGTAATATTAACGTGATTTCATGACTGTTGGATGTATAAATTCTGTTATTCATCTTACAAGGAAGGTCTCCTTACTGGGCATACTCAGAATATTTTGAAAAAAATACCAATTAAACTACTTATGTATGTAATAAAGGATCAGTAAACTTTAGCGGCGGAATTACAGTAGAAAATCTGTAAAAAAAATAAAATACTTTCGAGTATTTAGCGCGAAAAGATGAAAGCGTCACGCGATTTGGCGAAGAGAACTTTTCCTCGTCAAAAGCAAACGATTTTAATGCACCTGAAAATTGTTTGTTAATTGATTTTTAGAATGCGTGTAAAAATTATTTAATGAATTTAAACATAAACAATTGGAGAGTTTAATAAATACATTTTTTTCGTATTACATATTTATGTTGCTTGTTACATTTAAATTTATTACTTTAAAAACAATTTCATATATAAAACATACTTTCATATATTTAAGCGCATTCCAAAATAAAGGCAAGATTCATTTACTTCCAGTCCGGCGATCAGGGGCAAACACTTACCTAATGCGTACTGAACTCATATGTTTTGGCATATTGTATTATCGCGAACTAATCAAGATTTTAACGCCTATATTATAAAGACAAAGCATTGGCGATAGGATTAGCAGACAAATTACGTAGTAGCCCCGCCTTTCGGCGCAGCCACAGAATGTGAAGCAACCCTACATGTTTCACGACTAAGAGCGACAGCAAGTCTCGATATGTTTACATTAAAAAAAACAGATTGCAGTTAAATGTGATTGAGTAATCTTTAATCAATGTATATGAACTGTAGAAAGCATAATGATAATTGAAGATATAATTTATAACTGCAATTCCAATGAATACATCCTTTCTTTATTTCATTTTTTTACCCGTCAAGTTCTAATAGGAAACGAGAGTAGTTTATTTATAGCGCAAATGAAATGCGTTAAAGAAAAAAATGAACGGTTAAAGTGGAAGTGCAGCTGTACGAATTATAACTGCGCACGATTGCTGTTAACTAAAAACCGTTAGGAAGGGAAATAAATAAATAAATAATCGAGAATGAGAATTTTGAATAAGTGAAACAAAATATCTGAAACCATAAATCTTTATATGTGTTGAGAAAAGTTCCTTGTGAAAGGAAAAGAAAAAAAACTAAATGGATGTAGAAGTATGAATTGTTTTAGGAAAAAGAATTACTATAATGAATTTACTTGTTTAAAGTAGATTTTGAGAAACGGGGGGTGAAATTGATATGTTGCAGATAAATCTGCCACAGTGCTCAATAGGACTTCATTTTGAGATTTTGAAACAATTTTAATTTATTTTAATTTTGTTTTAATTCATCAAATTTGATATTTAACTTTCATTATATATATATATATATGTGACAAAACTATAGTTAAATCAAACTAAAACTGACAAAACTAAACTTATTTACATTAAATTTATTTAAACAAGTTCAATATGAAACATTTTCATCTTAAAGGGTATTCGACATAGAGGTCTGCACGGGCCGGAATTTCCAGGCCCGGGCCCGGCCCGGTCCGGCCCGGTGTAAAAATTGGAAGTTCGGCCCGGCCCGTTGTAAAAATTGGAAGTTCGGCCCGAGCCCGGCCCGGCCCGTACAAAAATCAATGAAAACGGGCCCAGTCAGATACAATTTCTACAAAAAAAAAAAAATCCGTTTTTTCTCAGCATACAATTAAGATTCTTTTAATGAATACTACATACATATTTATGGGAACATTTTACAGTATATTTTACATTACTATGATGTTCGCAAAACAGAAAACGCACAATAATAAACATTAACGATTACTTACAGTCATCGTGTCTACAGACATTTCAAAATGGAAATAAGGATTCATTAAAAGATTAATGTAGTTCAGAATAAAGGATTAAAAACAAGATAACATTTGAAGCTGTATATTAAAAAGTAGATTTGTGAAAATATTTCTCTCATTTTTAAGACTTTTCTGAAATCCAAAGGAGCTACATTTCGACACATTTATGAAGTCTTTTCTTTTCGGAAACGCGTAAGATTGGCAGGTATTCTTATTCAAAAGCTATGTAAATGTCGTTTTTTTCATAGATAAAAGCAATATATCTTTCTGAAAATACTGTCAAAGTTAGCGTTTTGAATCGAATTTCCGAAAGCGATAGCACAGTAAAGGAGAAAAACGTACAGTCACGTGACAGGAATCGCTGTTATCTCTGTAAGTAATTTATTAAATATGGAAAAAGCTATTCGTTTCCAAATGCCTTCAATAGGCAGGCCTGTCAATTTTATGCCTTTATAGTTAAAGTTTTTGTCAGAAACATGTGTCTGAAAGCTTTGCATTGTTGAGCAGTGAATATGAGAACCACTTTAAGGTATATTTCCAAAGATACTGTTAAGAGAAGTTCATTATCACTATTAATATTACAAAACAAAATGACTGTTCTACACATCCTGAGATCGATTAAGACCACTTCCTTCCCGGCACGAGTCTGCTGAAAAAAATTAAACTCGGAATCAGACATCTTAACTGTACGATGCCGATCTCTTCGACGGACATGTTACATTTCTGTATTGATGTTGTTAAACTCGCATCGGCTCGTGATGCACGATTATACGTCTCGTGAAAATCATATTCATTGAAAATGGCTCGTATTTTATCTGCTTCGCTTAAATTCTTATATCGGGCCAACAGGCCCGATTAATTTTTTTGCCGGCCCGGCCCAGCCCGTTTATTTTGTCTGTCGGCCCGGCCCGGCCCGGCCCGGCCCGTTGAAAAAATTGTCCTAATTCTGCCGGCCCGGCCCGGCCCGGCCCGGCCCGTTTGAAAATTCGCCTTCATTCCGCCGGCCCGGCCCGCGGGCCGGGCCGGGTACTGGCCTCGGGCCAAGCCCGGGCCCGTGCAGACCTCTAATTCGACATAAAAAAGTATTTTTCGAAACTTCATTTCATCGCCAAATAAACGAAATGTTCATTATTTTTTTACGAACATTCTATCGTGGTTCCGCCAAAAATATTTTTATAAACACATATATCCACATGAGAAGAACACTCTGTAATTTTTTTCAGATTTTTCTGAATATGCCCGTATGGAGACCTTCCTTGTTAGTATTTGAGAAATGGTAACATCCTAAAAATCGATATTCTGTATTGATAAAACTCATTAATATATTGAAAAATGTACGATCGGTCCTCCATACCATTATGAATCGCCCCAAATTCATCCAGAATTTCAAGATATTGTGCAGCATTTATCGTTTGCTATCGAAAAGAAGGCCAATTATTCCTTTGGAGGATATTGCGGCCCAGACCATTAGTTTTGGGGGATACAGCGATGACGGAACCGCAACATGAGGATTTCGGTTCCTTAAATGCGCGAGTTCTGCTTGTTGACAAAACCATCGAGGTGAAAGAATGCCTCGTCAGAGAACCATATATTTCCAATATTGATTTCATCCTCATCCAAAAGCTGCAGCATAGTGTTCGCGAAATTCCAGCGTGCAAAATGGCATCCTTACTCAAGGGTTGGCGCGTCTGAATCTTGTACGGAACATCTTAAAACTGTGGCGCATGGTACGGTGCGTGGTCATTCTTCGGAGTCCAGCACGAGTTGTAACATGGCGAACGGAAGTCTGGGGCCACTGTATGGCTTCAGCATTCGATTCTGTAACTGCAACGCGACGCCGGCCGACATCTCCAATGCGGTCATCCTTCACGTTCCCTGTTCGTTCAAATTTTTCGAATAAAACCTTTATCGTATTGTCTTACGGACCGTTTTGGACATTAAAGTTCCTTTCAAAACTGCGCCTCGTTTGAGCACAACTGTGTTCCATACAGTGATACTCGAAAACAAGAAACATCCTTTGTTCCTTTTAATAAAGCATTTTCAATGACGTATACCCTTTCAAATATACTCACTAGCAGATTGCGTAGTAAAATAACGAATGAAGATGTGACGGATTCGATTTCTGTGCAGTCTCACATACCTGCATTGCCATCATTTCGCGAAATTTTAACTAAATTTGTAAATTGGTTGGATAAAATTCCCATAAATTCTCATAAATGCAAATTCGCCTGCAAACTCGAATTCAGCTTGTTATATTCATGCCCAATTCCGAACACTGTAGTTTGTTATCAAAGAATTTGTTATTTCTATGGCAACAACACATTCCATTAAAATCATATCGAATGAGTTAGAAAATTTTGCCTCATTCAAGACAGAAATTTTACATGAGTACGGCGTTTAGATAAGGCGAACATTTCTTTTAAAATTTATTGGTGTAAGTGTGCCCCGTTGATAATCAGGCCCTGAATATTAGTATGGATAGATTAGAACGTTTTTTGCTCCTACACCCCCTTTGATGCAGTTCACCGACTTAAGATATAGCCTATTTTCGAAAGTGGACTGATACCATCATTTTTATACCGTTACTTTTGAAATTGGTTCATTGGTTCCAGAGATTACCTCCAACAAATAAACAAAGAAACAAACTTTAGTTCTATATAATATTAGTATGGATAGATTAGAACGTTTTTTGCTCCTACACCCCCTTTGTGGTAATGGCATCGACTTAAGATATAGCCTATGTTCGAACGTGGACTAACACCATCCTTTTGACACCATTACTTTTGAAATCGGTTTATTAGTTCCAGAGATTACCTGCTACAAATAAACAAACAAACTTTACTTCTTTATAATATTAGTATAGATAATATGTACGAAGTGTATTGTTATCGTTAGTTAGTGCTCATTCTTGTGCCTGTAGACATGCTTGTTGATATTCTCCAATGGTTTACACAGTCGAAATGATAGTTAAAAATGCACTTTAAAGGTAATGTATCTCTCTATTCTAAAATAAAGTAACTAACGCTGCCACCGCCGCCGCCGGTTTTGAATTTTTTGTGATCGGAGGTATTTCTTCGTTAATACTAAGAAAAATATTGCATACAAAAATATGAAAATCGGTGGTATTATAGAGAAACGTTTGATAAACACGCTGATGCAGACAGTTTTCAAATCGAAGAATTATTTTAAGGGATATTTAATGTTAAATTTGTTCAAAATCGTTCCATTAAAAAAGTTTTATAGGAGCAAAAACTATACATAGGAATTTAATCAATTTTAGATCATTTTATACATTAGAAGTTCCCGGTATGCAGACTGCATTTATCTTTTTAATTTGACTCATTTTTTGAAGTTTTATTTCTATTTTAAATTCAAATTTTCAGCATTTCGAGAGATATTTTTTGCAACTTTTAGAAAAGGATATTATTTTAAATTGTTGCCAAATTTAAAAACAGAGCAAAGAATAATATTTCCTTCAAATTAAAAATTTATTTACACGTGACTGTTATAAACAGAAAAAAAACCTTCAAATGAGAATTAATTGATTACGTATTAAAAGCAGGAAAATATTGATATTTGCTTCATAAAAACTATATTTAGCCGTGAATCTTAAAGAGAAAGAAAATTGTAAAATAATAAATTCATTAATATGCATTAAAAGATGTAAATGGAGGAAATTACGTCCTATTTAAAATTGCCAAACCAAATTATTGCCAAACAGTTTAGATTTTAAAATATAGTTGCTTGAAACATTTATTTCATATTTTAAGATAATCTTTTAAAACTAATCTATATATATATATATTAAGCTATCGTATGTGGCACAGAAATCGCGATTACTTGTTAATATTTAAAGGCAACGGCCGAATGAAACGCATCTCATTGGTTATTGAGCAGCATTTAATGCATCTCCATATCCATAAGGGAGGTTACCATAGGGGGACCCTGTTATGTTGCTAAATGCCGCCAAGTTTGTCGCCAACTTGGAGATATATCGCCAAATTTGGCTACCAAAATTAGTCACCAAAAGTGACGTTAACTTTCCGATATCTCTAATATTTCGCCAAATTCCCATAGACTTCCATTGTAAACCAATAAGGTTTACTTGCTTACAGAAAATCAACAAATTGAAATATTTTGAACCAATGCAGATGTTATTGAAGTGCCTACAAGAGTCGCATTGCTCTTGGGTTGACAATTCTAAGACAGCGCAAATAATATTTCCTTTCTAATAACAAAAGTATTTTCACGTGAATATTAAAAGGAGAAAGAAAACTTAATTAAAATTACGTCAGATTTAAAACGATACATTTAAAATGTCGTTTTTTTGAAAACTTTCTTATAGCGTTGTTAAAAAATACCGGGAGACAAACACTCTGTTTACTTAAATCATTTTATATTAACTTATTTTCACATTTTTCACTGATCTGATTTAATCAAAGACGAAAACAATCCGTTAACAGGGAAATAGCCACTGTTTTTTTTTTATTATAATTCATTCCTCCGAAATATTTTTAAAGCCAAATCAGCGTGGTTTTAGAGTTTGCGGTGTCTGGGGGTTGGCGAGCGTAACTCGTAGGGGGCAGAGTCTCTTAGTTTTTAAAATAAATCCAAAGAAATGGTGTTTCCCTTTCAAATATTTTATTTAACTTTTAAGTAAATTTGAAATGCATAGCAGCGTTTTCTCTACGGAAATCCACATCATTTGTTTCTGTTACAATTCTTGTTTTAATAATTTTTATTTTAAATTATTTTTTTAATAATTTTTGACACGACATTGAATATGAAGGAGAAAATATGATAATCTTCATTCTTGTACATGCAGCTATGTTTCTCGATATCCTCCTCTCTTTGAAACATGCGAATAATTAGTAGAGTACAATAACTTATAAAAGCAATTGACTTTTTTTTCGATAGAAATGGTCTTTCTCTTTGAAATCTTTTTTGTAATATTCAAATAAATATGAAATGCACAAAAGCGCGTTTTCTTTGTTATCATTTGTTTCTGTTTCAATTTTTGTTTTTAAAAATGCTAGGAGGGCTCGCTACGCTCACCAACTCCCCGCGTAATCGCTTTGCGATTCCATTCGGTATCGCGAAACAATCCCTAAACGTAATTGTTTCGTTTTTCCATTCTGGATCGCTTCGCGATTCCTTTTTTTCTATGCATTCAATTTTTAGATTCCACTTGGTAAAATCGCGCTCTTCCCCAACTCCTGATAATTTTATTTCCTTACTAGCAAACCCCGCGGCTTTGCTCGCGCTATAGTTGAAATATGCCAAGTGATAGTTGCATAACTATTTTTCAATTCCTAATATTATTTCACACTCTCCCTATATTTATTTTTTTATATATTTATTTATTTGTATATCTCGTTCAAATTTTCAATCGTTAATAAAATACTCATTATTCATCCTATCAAGTTGAAATAAATTTTTTTAAACTTGTACTTGATGACAATGGATATTAATACAGTTTTTTTCAAATATTATTTAATTAATTAAATTTTAAATAATTAATTTTAGATTTGCATAGGAAACAAAATGGTGGCCATTGTTATTGAAGATCAATGAAAGTATTTTCAATAAGGGGTTACCATAGGGGGACCCTGTTCTGTCGCCAAATACCGCCAAGTTTGTCGCCAACTTGGCGTTATATCGCCAAATTTGGCGGCCAAAATGAGTCGCCAAATTGGCGATATCTCTAATATTTCGTCAAATTCCCATAGTGTTCCATTGTAAACCTACTTGCTTATAGAAAATAAACAAATTGAGATATTTTAATGTAGCTTAAGAGATTACATTAAATTTTTCTTTGATGACCTAAGTTGGAACTGACTGTAAAAACAAAATTTTTTACATTACATGTTTATTAGAAGAACACTTTTTGAAATAATTCAAAAATTACAAATTAAGCCACAGTTTGACTAAACTTCATCATAAAAGTGCAATAGACAGAAATGAGATTTTAATTAATAAGAAGAAATAAAACTAATTCCAATTAAATGATAATTTAGAAAGTATTTTGAGACTTTTATGCTCATTTCATATGCTCATTTCAGTATTCATTTGCGGTTTTGATTTCTTTAGAAACCATCTTGACACATTTACATCTTAAAATTAACCATCATGTGAAATTCCAAGCTTCTTGTCTAACAGTCTACCACCTCTCTGGTGTTAGTGGCATCAACATAAAATGCCGAAACAGAGTTGAAATGGAATTACTCGAAAAATGTTGAAACAGAGACTGTCACCATTAATTTGCCAACATTAACCTTGAAATATGTTTGTATTTCCTAATATTATATAGAAAACGGAATTTAGATATTTTTAAAGGCTTTCTTCTTGTTCCTGCCAACCAGGTGCTAGTGAAAAAGGCAAAAAATAAAGCCCGTATAACATCAGGGACTATCAATCTTGATTCGAAACCAATAACTTCTGTAATCGGTTTATTATTTCCTGAGATTCTATAGAAATCTTAATTTTTAGGAATCTTTTAATATGCTTTTCTCTCCTTCCCTTCGCTTCACCTCTTTTTAATTTCGAATTTATTTTCGATTGTTCTTAGAGGACATTTATATTTTATAAGTAAATATCGTGCTATATTTAAAGTTTCTATCCTCTTCAGTATCGCAGCAATCGCAATTTAGAACATTTTTTGCTCCTGCAACCCTCGACATAAAATATAGCTTATGTTTGAGCAGGTTCTATCACCATCAATTTGCAACCATTATGTTTAAAATCGGTTTCGTGTTTCATACGATTGCATAAAAATCGTAACTTAGAACGCTTTAGATCGCTTCATCCTTTTAAATTAGGAATTTTCGAAAGAAAATTCTTAGAAAGCATTTGCATCTTGAAGTAATTATCATTCCAAATTTAAAAAGTTAAACCACCTCATTAACACAAAAAACGCAATTTTGAACATTTTTTGCTCCTGTAACCCCCATGTGGTAGTGACAACAACGTAAAATATAGGCTATGTTGGAGCGAGGACTGTCACCATCAATTTGAAACCATTACTTTTGAAATCGGTTTATATTTCCTGAGATTGCATAGAAATTGCTATTTAGAACGTTTTTAGAACGCTTTTCGTTCATTTTAACCACTTTTAAATTTCAAATTTTTAAGGAATTCTTCTCAGAGAGTATTAACATCTCATAAGTAATTACCATGCCAAATTTCAAGTTGCTAGCCCCTTCAGTGTCACAAAAATCACAATTTAGAACGTTTTTTGAAATGTAACAGAAAGGTAGTAGTGACGTCGACGTAAAATAGATCCTATTTTCGAGCAAGGGCTGTCATCATTAATTTTCACCCATTACTTTTGAAATCGGTTGGGCACTTTCTGAGATTGCGTAAAAATCGAAATTTAGAACTTTTTTAGAGCGTTTTTTGTCCATTTTCACCCCTTTTAAATTTCGATTTTTTTAAGAAATGTTCTTAGAGATCATTTATATCTAATAAGTAACTATTATCCCAATATCCATGTATCTGGACCATTCAGTATCACAAAAATCGCAATTTCGAACGTTTTTTTGCTCCTGTACCTCCTTTAGGGGTAGTGGTACCGACATAAAATGTAGCCTATATTGGAGCAAGGGTTGTCACCATCATTTTGACACCATTATTTTTGAAATCGGTTTGGTACTTCCTGAAATTGCGTAAAAAGCGTCTTTTAGAACGTTTTTTAGAACGCTTTTCGCGCATTTTCACCAATTTCAAATTTCGAATTGCTTAAGAACTGTTCTTAGAAAGGCTTTATATCTAATAAGTAGCTAATATTTCAAATTTCATATTTGTAGGCCCTTCAGTAACACATAAATCGGATTTTTAGAACGTTTTTTGCTCCTGCACCCCCTTTGGGGTAGTGACACCGACATAAAACATAACCTATCTTAGAGCAAGCGTTGTCACCATCGTTTTGACACCAATATTTTTTAAATCGGTTTGGTATTTCCTGAGATTGTGTAGAAACTACCATTTAGAACGTTTCTTAGAACGCTTTTTGTACATTTTCACCTCTTTTAAAATTCGAATTGTTTAAGAACTGTTCTTAGACATCATTTATATCTTATAAGTAACTAATATTCAAAATTTCATACTTCTAGGCCCTTCAGTAACGCTAAAATCGCATTTTTAGAACGTTTTTTGCTCCTATACCCCCTTTGGGGTAGTGGCACCGACATAAGATATAGCCTATGTTCTAAGTTGGACTAACACCATCATTTTGATACCATTACTTTTGGAATCGGTTCGGTAGTTCCAGAGCTTACCTCCTACAAATAAACAATTTTTTCCTCTTTATAATAGGAGTATAGATTTCAAGGCACATAATCATTAGAGCACACGGAGTTTCATAATTATAAGAATTATGAAATATAAATTTATATATATTGTGTTACGAACATTGTATATGGTTAGTGTTTGTACTTAAAAATAATGTAAATAGTTCAATTAAGCTCTATTCATAAGCTAATATTAGTTTTTGTTGCATTGAATTATCTCAATTTGTTGATTTCCTGCAAGCAAGAAAACCCTGTTGGATTTCGATGGGAGGCTATGGAAATTTTGCGAAATATTGGAAATAGCGTCAAGTTGGCGACTAATTTTAGTCGCCAAATTTGGCGATATATTGCCAAGTTGGCGACAAACTTGGCGACAGAGCTGCCCCCTCCCCTCACCCTTTAAACCCCCCTCCCCCATATAGCGTCAGAAAGCTGTGACCAATCAGATGGGCTTCGCGGTATCTACGCAGATTTTCATTGGTCCATTTCCAAATCGTTACTTTTTTTATATATAGAAGGATTTATTTTAGGTTATTGACTTATATAATTTCTGACACGAAAGTGAATATTAATGAGTAAATGTAATAATCTTCATTCATGTCGATGTAGGTATGTTTCTTGATATCCTCCACTGTTTGAAATAGTCGAACTATTAGTAGTTGGGTACAATGAATTGTGAAAATAATTGATTTGATATTTTTTTTAATGAAATAGTTGTTCTCTTCTAAATCGTTTATCTAACCTTTAAGTAAAGTGAAATGCATAGAAGCGTATTGTCTTAAAATCTATCATTTGTTTCTGTTACAGTTCTTGTTTTTAAAAATATCTATTTTAGGCTATCAACTTAAATCATTTCTGACACCATAGTAAATATTAATGAGTAAATACAATAATCTTCATTCATGTCCATGTAGGTATGTTACGAATTGAACCTGCGTCGTAAATGTATAGCTGGAAGCCAAACATAGCCATGACCATACCACTACATCCGTGGGTGTGGAGTGCTAAAATTTGCCTACGCAAAAACTGCCAGAAAGGCTTGAGATTTTAACGAAGTAACTTGATTTTCTTTCTCTTGGTCATGGAACATAAAATATTGTTCCGCGGAATTATGGATGTCATGTAAATTTAAATATTGAATGTGTGTGCTTTGTCCTGCTGTGTTGTAAAATAAATCAAGAAAATAGAGCACTAGTTCTACATCTAAGCACATTACACCTACTGAATAGTAATTCAGGACGGACTTACACAAGTAATTTTCTACAAGAATATTTCTACGAAGATGGATTAAAGTTAGGATACATCGAATATTATTTCACGATAATGTATTAGCAGGTTGTAAAACACCCGGGTTTTTTTATAAAAAAAACCCAGCCCGGGTGGGTTTTATTAAAAAACCCGGGTTAAATGGGCAATCTTCCCCGGGTAAATTGGATTAAAATGCCAAAATTTGGACTATGATTCCACCTTCCTCACAAATAATAATCTTCAGGGTTGCCACTGTATAAGGAAAACTGGAAAACTGAGGGAATTTAAAAATGAGTACTAAAAACAAGAAATTTTACTAAATTTAGTACTTTGCAAAATTTATCCATTGAAATTTTGAAAATTCTCAGAGAAATTACTCTGGGAAAATTTAATTTTCTGCTCAGGAAAGTGCAAGGAATTCGATTGCCGAAATAAATGGCAATCCTGATCTCAAATACAATCTTTATGAACACTTCATAGTCTAATAGATGGGAATGACTTCATAGTCTTAAATGGGCAATTTTCTCTGGGTAAATTGGATTAAAATGCCAAAATGTGGACAATGCTTCCACCTTCCTCACAAATAATAATCTTCAGTAATAAAATAATAAAATACAGTAAACCCTATGATAACGGAACCTGTTTACAACGGAATTTCGTCTTAAATGTAAAAATGTCATTGTCCTTACAGTCAGAATATCATACCTGCTAAGACGGCAACCTGTTTAACACACAGAATTTTTCTTCTGTCCCTTGAAATTCTGTCTTAGTCGGTTTCATTATACTAAATAAACACAAAATCTTATCATAAAAAGCCCAGACCGGACGGGTACCCAGGTAGCTACCCACTACAACCCTGTGTATTAGCGAATTCTCTTCATGGTGCGAATAGCAATAAATTAAATGATTTCAGATTTTAAAAGGTATGCTTCTCGATATCCTCCACTTTTTGACACAAATGAATAAATATTGAGTACAATAAATGATGAAAATACGTAATTGATTCGATATTTTATTTTAGAAATAATCGTTCTCTTTAAAATCTTTTATCTAACCTTGAAGTAAATGCAAAATGCATCGAAACTTGTTTCCTAAAATTTTTATCATATCCTTACGATACACCTCTTGGTTTAAGAAATAATTATTTTAGGTTATTGATTTAAATGATCTACCACAAGACGGTAAATATGAAAGAAAAAACATAGTGCTTTTCATTACGCTTGAATTAATGTATTGTTTGGATAAATTTAAAATATCACTATAGTCAGTATATATGCACTAAACTAAATATTTTTATGTATAATCAAAAAACAGTGGAAGATAGATTATAATTTTTATACACATCTGAGTAGCTCAAATGCATTATTTTTTATTTCCTCTTCTTTCTTTATATTTTGAACATTGGTAACAAATATATAACAAAATATTTCTGTTATATACTTATGAATTTTAAACTTGCCTCAATTATTAAAGTACATCACGTGATATTTATTACACACAATACATATATTTTCATGGGAACAAATTCGAACATTTACATAAAATTATAACATAAATATAAAATATATGCTAAAAGTAAAACAAGAAAGAAAAAATCATGTGTCAAGCATAGATTATGAAACACTTTCCAACACATTCAGAATAATATAACAAAACTGCAACATTTAATAGTTAAAACGTTATGTCTATTTCAACCATATAGAAACGCATAACACGTTTGAAAAAGCAATTTCAGCTGCTCCCATCTACAATCGGAAAATTAACCAAATTTTTTCAGCAGACCTGTATATGATATATAGATTTGTATCTATTAACTACATGCATGCTAAAATTTAGTTCACTTAAGAAATACATATACCTCAGTTGAAAATTCCCCTTCAGCAACTTCCTCTAATGAGGAGAATGGTACGTGAATACTTTTGTGCAGCTCTGTATATGAGTTTATAGAATTTATATATAACGAGTAACATACAAAAAATTAGTTAAATTGAAAAGCGCATATCAAATTTTAAAACTCACACTCCAGCAATTATTATTCAAAGACTGTACTATAACCGATTTCTTTTGTGTGTCCTTGTAAATGAATTAACAATGCTATGAATGCCCTGTTCTAACGTAGTCGTAGTAAAATTCAGTGATTTATATATGTTTCAATACATTTCAAATAACATAATCTCATTAAATCTTCTGCAAAGGATTTTCCCCCATATATTATAATGGAATGGAATTCGTTTGAGTTCCCCTGTAAATGAACTATTAATCCTGCATACTTCATATACAATACCAAACAAGCTTTGGTGACCCTAAATAACCTTTATCAATTGCATAAAAATCCGAGTATATTTACGGGAGTTAGAGCTGGATAAACGGACAGACAAACCGAATGCATAAGCACTTTTCTACTTTGTTGGAAAGTGTTAAAATGAGAGTGCGGGTAATTTCCATTCCGCAAATTTTTCTGAATTATTTCCAATGGTTAAGATAAAACGCAGATGAAAATATTTAATTAAATGTTAATTATAAAACATTATAAAACATTTGTCACTTAAGATAAGTCATACAATTACCCCATAACTAAAAATAATATCCTACATTTAAAAAAATTCAAATTTTATTCACAATGCTATTGCTACTCATATTAAAGAAAAGTTTAAATTGACCTTTTATTGTTTCAAAAGTTTTAATTTCCTAAACACTAACAGCAAAAGAAATTAGTCATTTCGAAGGAGAAATGTCGGGGACACTCCTGGTTCGAGATACGGGTTGTTTGTAAGGTCTAAAACGATGAGATCTGAAGCATTAACACGGAAAACTGCAAAAGAATAAAAATTAGAAGGCATATGTGTTATTCTTTTTCTATCAAAAATGGATATTGAAAATTTGTACCAGAAAAAATATAAGGAAAAATGTTAAGTTAAAAACTAAAAATTTCGTAATAATGAAGAGGATTTTTAATGTGAATGTAATCAAGCTACCTAACTGTGCCTTTTGAGCCGGTTAGATAGGCCAAAATACTAAAACAAAATTTACATTCGTAACACTAGGCAATATGTAGAATTTAATTAATATCACAGTCTATGAAATTTACAGAAATGAAATTTTCCTTCGAAACACAGCTAAATCTTATATAAATAATTTTCAATCGTTTTCTAAATATATTCTACATCATATTTCAAATATAAAATACATTTTTCCACTTTTTTTAATAGTGTATTATTGTTTACATGTAGCAGGTCGTTCATATAGTCATCTCAGCCAACTTTCTTTCTTAATAACTTTGGAGTAGTGTCTTTTTATTTGCAAAATGTATTTCAAAATATGCAAATTATACACAGCTATAAAACTATGTAGGATAATAAAAATTTATTTTGTAATTAGTCGTTTTAAAATTTGTATAAATTTGTTTTTGTTGTTTACGTTTTATTTTTAAAAGATGAATAATGAGCATTAACAAACCAATCTCCATTATTTTGAAGGTTATTATTACAAGATTCTACAGGCATGCAATACCTAACATTTATCTATTTTTTTTTTTTAGTTTTGTAGAGCTAAGGCAGTGGAAGAAGAGCATTTATGTTATTGTTGTTATCATTTTAGTGTTTATTTGTAATTTTTGCTCCTTCACAAGCGGTCCAGAGATAAATGAATTGAAAAAATTAATTATGCAAAATTACAAAATATGAAAGTAAAAATCTCAAAAAAAATTTGAAAGTGTATATGAAAGTAAAAATACGAAAGTAAAAGGCTTAAATTCAGATTATTATCTGAAAAAGCAAGTCTGAACACACACATTTCTCAATTCAGGCGCTTGTGTCTGAAAAAGTAATTCAGATAATTAACACTTTCAGGGACAACTATTTGTGTTTCTGTAATGTTAAACTCAAACCAGAATTTTTAAAAAGATTATTTCAATAAATAAATGCAGTTTTCCATAGTTTCGCGTTCACCACCTGAACTAGAGCTGAAAAAATAAAGTTATTTTAAAAAAATTATAATACGAGTTTTCATTACAATTAAGTGGTATAAAATATCCCACCGCCCTTCAAAAGCGAAGGTTCTGAATGTGAAACTCTGATATGCCTGAAATTAAGGCATTTAGAAATTCAGACACTTAAGTATCTGAATATGATACAATCGTATCATATGTCTGTTGGGTGTCATACAATTGTGTCAATATGCCAGCACCATCAGAGAATGTTTTCGAATAAATGAAATGCGTTTAAAATACTTCTCCATCCATTAAATTTGGTATTATTTTATAAAAGAAGTAACTTGACTTAACGGAGCCCGTTTTTCAAAATGATATGATTCCCCTTGTCAATTGTTGGAACAAGGTTTTTGGTGTATTATGTAATTTAAAGAATTGCTTTTCACAAAAACTTGAAGTTCTCCAAAAATTACTTTATCTCAGGCGTTTACAAGGGAAATGTCGGGAAGGGTATCCTTCCCCTCCTCTCAAATCTTTGAAAATAATAAGATATAGATCTTGAAATACTAAGATACATGAACGCCGGCAAAAATAAATGCAGAGAGGGCCAAGATTATGGAGCAGAAGTGTCTGCGGTCAGCCCGCTTTTTAAAAGGCAGAATATAAATAGGAAATGGGGGGGGAGGGACTTTTCTTACGGAAAATTCTTAGTTCATTTTTCTCTTAGCGTTTAAATATTCTATAATTATATAGAAGAACAGCTTTTTATAATCAAGCGCAAAGAAAATTTAATTAAATAAATTTCATAATGCAGACAGGAGCAGTGGCCTTCCACTGCCTTCTTCTCTGCTGGCGATTATGCTAAAAGAATATAGCAACTAGGCATCATTGATTCCCCTAACAGTAGAGTATAGTGGTTTTTCTCCACCGGCTCAATTTAAAGTATGGCGCCCCTTCCTTATTGCATGTTGTAAATTCTACATTTTTTTAGGCAACAGTTTTCTGGAACTCCTAGAAATTTTGCGTTTGTGCAACTGACTTTCCATATGCTACACTACTGTTCTCCTAACGAAAACCCTGCGTTTGTTTATGCTTGCACATTAGTTTGTAATTAGTTAAACCAAAATCATTTAAGCACGAAAATCGAAAAATATTTTACAACTATTTGCAGGCTGATTGGCGCTCTAATTAATGGCATTGTTAAATATTGCAAATTAAAGATACGAAACTTTGTTGAGATTATAAATCTATATTTTTTCTTTAATTTAAATATCAAATATAAATATGAAAATTCGCCGCAAAAGTAATTAACGCTTTTCCAGCGATCAGATCCCAAAAGATGCGCAGTATTTGCAAAGAAAGACATGGGTCTCTAATGGCTGCCCTTCTCAAGAATCAGAAATCGCGGCACTTATCAATTTTGTCATTCTGTTCTGAATTTCCTCAAAGGAATTAACTGCAATTTTATTTCACACGAAAATGGATTGCCTTTTCACTTTTGGCTTATTCAATATTTTCCTCCTGCTTTTATAACCATTAAGTTGAATCGATAACTTTTGAACTTTTTTTTTTTTTTTTTTTTTTTTTTTTTTTTTTTTACCAAAGATTTTTGATATGCCTCTTATGCATATTATTGGAAGATATTAGAAGATAAACTTATTTTAAGTGGCAAAAAATAATTTTGTTGGTTATTTTTTTTTAATCAATGATTTTGAAAGCCTTTTTCTTCCTTTAATTTGCAATAATA
This sequence comes from Maratus speciosus, assembly GCA_963932465.1. Lineage (NCBI taxonomy): Eukaryota > Metazoa > Arthropoda > Arachnida > Araneae > Salticidae > Maratus > Maratus speciosus. The sequence continues at coordinate 306,057,671 of OZ010794.1, forward strand.
CTGTATTTTTTTCTTTTTATTATGTTGTTAATAGTCTACTCTATAATTTTGAAAATCTATTTTGAAATTAATTGCTTGGTTTTTCAGAAAAATATAAAACGCATATATCTATGAAAAAAATGCTTCAAAAACCCCTCGGTTTCTGGTTTTTTTTCATTGTATTGCAATATCCATCCGTAGATCGCATTGAATAGGGCAAATTGTCCTAATTTCGCCCCCTTTCCTAATTTCGCCCCTCCTCCTTTACTTCTCCGCTTCTGCGAAAGTGGCGCCACTTATCACGCAAGGCACAGGGAACGGAAGGTGAAAGGGGTCAGTAGTGAAAGTTTCGTTCGCCAAGACGCATACATATATTAAAGACGCCGGATTTCCTATATTTAGAAGACCTGAGTTCTTGTTACGTCGTTTGTAGAACGTTAATTTCTGTACTGTAAGTATTTATTTCTTATTCATTGCATGTATTTTACGTAGGTAAGATACTGACAGTAGCATACAATGAGTTTTAGGACACTCAGTTGACCTTACGGGAGCTGAAGCTCCGCCATATTGGGAAGTAGCGCGGTCCCAATTTCGTCTCCCTTACAATTTTTATTTTCGTCCCGCGGATCAAATTAGGAATGCTTTTTCAGGACAATTATTTCAAAATGAAAACAAAGTTTAATATAAAATAAAATAAAAGTATAATAAACTAAAATACAATAAAACGAAAAAAGTTTAAAATGAAATTCAAAAATAATCTTTTTACTTTAAAAAAAACTTTTCAAAAACTTTTTAAAAACTTTTTTTTTATTAAAAGAATAAAATATTGTATTTCTTGATCGTTGCAGTTGTTGCCACGGAAGAAGTGGGATAAAGTTTACACCGGAGAATGGTTCTATAATCGTGTGTTTGCCTCTCCATTCAACCTCAAATCTGCAACTTCTCGGTGTCGCGTTTATGTTTCCTTTAAAACGTTTTATGCAGTGTTGCCAGATAGTCAAAAGTCAATTTGCCCAAAATTCCTGAAATTTTCCCCAAATCAGTGTTTTTTTCCGTAAAAGTCCCCAACTCGGTTTTTACTCAAAAAGGGAATTTTTAAATTTTCAATTTACCACTATAAAAAATATCTAAGTAATTTAAGCTAAAAAAAATTTCCCCAAATCAAGCCTTTTTAGGAAAAAATTCCCCATTTACAAAAAATAAACTTTTAAACTGGGCTGAATGCATATTCTGTAGCTAATACATGAGAATGAGAGATATTTTGCAGTGACAAGTTATTTCATGTTTGTTTTTAAAAGTATTGTCTAACAATGTTGGACTATTGTTACATTAGCGCCATAGCTTTAGACAATCTTTTATCAATTGGGATTTGAATGAATCCGAGATGGTACGCTGTTTTAATTTTTTTGTCATCCCTATACTGAAGTACATAATCATAATGCAAAGAATTTTCGCTGTATCAATCGATGTGCTTTTGCATATCATAAAAGAAAATATCTGCTTTCCACATATTTAAGTTAAATTTTTTTAAAGTACGGCGTAGGAATTTTTCGTTAAAGCCCTGCAGAGTTAGTCACGTGCAGACTTAAGCTGCTTAAGACTTTAGAGTCTCATGTATTTGTAATATGTGTAAACTGTAATGTAGTAAAGAATGAACACGACCACATCCAAGAGAATAATAATTAATATTTCCGATTTCTGGATTGTATTTTCGTTTTTCAAATCAAAATTGAGTTCGAGACTGATCCAGTTTTTCCACAGGACTAAAAGAAATTAAAAATTCCCCAAGTTTTTCCCCAAAATTTTTGTAGTCCCCAAAAGTTTCCCCACGAACTACTTGTCCCCAAAAAATTCCCCTAGAGGTTCAAAATTCCCCAAAATGGGGACAAAATCCCCAATCTGGCAACACTGGTTTTATGCTAAAGCAACAGAAAATTCGCTGTTAAACCATCCTGGTAGAAAAGTTAGGAACTTACAAATCGCACAATTTTTCAATGAAACCTACGAGCGTGCCTGATCAGCCATTATCAAACAATCAAGTTGTTGTTGCCGTCATCCCTACAGAGATCAGGGAAGTGACAGTGATCACTTCAGCAGCTTCTGACCGAAGAGGTTCAGCGACATTTAGCATTGGATCTCCACATAAAAACAAAGTGAAATATTCCCATGCGAAGAAGAAACGCTAGCCGAAAAAAATACTTCTGGCACCCACTATTCTCAAGGTAAAGGGGAATAATCAACCATGTAAAATGTCCAAACGTGATCTAACCAGCAATTCTGATGACGAAAGTGACTCTTCTGTTGACATTTTTTATGATTATAATACAAGCTATAATGATGGTGGCAATCATACGGAGTGTGCTCTCTACTAGAAATGTTTTTCTGGTGATAAACATGGAGAACAGTGGGTTCAGTGCCTTCAATGCTGCACTTGGTCACACGAAATATGCTCAGGAGCCAAAAACATTACAAAATTTATACATTCCTCATGTTTGGATGGCTAATGTTTCGTTCTGTTATCCTTCCACTGATAATTAGTACATTTTTTTGTGCTTTAGTTTAAAGTAAATTAAATTACTTACTCATTTAGAAATAAATTTTGATTTAGTTATAAGTTAAGCCTCGGCTTATTGGATTTTTTGAGGGGAACGAAACTGGGACGATTTATTTTTCTTTTGCCATATATAGATACTTTTAAAAAACAATTTTTTGCATTATTAAAATTTTTTGTACGATATTTGCCTATGTCTCTATATGCGTGGGTAGTTACTCTATGTAAAACTTAAATTTAGTATGTTCACTGAAAATTAAAACTTCCAATGGCCTAAAAGTGACTGCGGGACGAAAACAGGGCACCTTAGCCTATATAAAAAAAAAATAATCAAAACATTTGAAAAATAATAATTGAAGTTTTAACATTTTGAATGAAGGAAGTTTTCAAAAAAGAGCAAACTGTGAAAAATCAATTTAAAGATTTTATGCTTAGACAAAAACTATTAATTAACTGTTCCGTTTTTCTTAATGATAATTGAATATCTTTGCTTCTTATATACTTCTAAATTACAGATGTTACAGTTGTATTCGTAAGTAAAAAACGGTTTAATGCTACATTTATAATTGTCAGATTGTTTCAAAAATTTGCTCAAATATTAAAGGTACCAAAGTTTATTCTTAGCAAGACAAAAAAATCGATATTTTAATCATGTTTGATGATTTGAAGAGTACCAAGTCCCCTTAATAGACATTTGTTTCAAAGGATGCAAACAATTCCGCTTACAGGAAGTTGTCTGGAACAGTTACATCAAATATGCGTTTTGTAAAAGTCCTCGAAACCAGCTTTGGAGCACAAAGGAGACATTTAACCCTTTAATTTCCATGGTACAATACGTTCTAGAAATTCCGTAGTTCAGGGTCAGGGAATGTGAATTCACACCAGAAAATTTCAATATAAATTTTGCTTTCGTTAAATACGGAATGTCTGTTATGAAATAAAAAAATTATTGGTATTTTAAATTTCTGGTGTGAATTTGCCCACCAAATTTGAAATATTGTATGTTGTATATATGCTACCATGGGCATTAGAATGTTAAGGAAACAATTTTGCTTTTAAAAATGATTTTTTGCCCGCAACAACAAGATTCAAAAGAACTTTTATCACCAAAAGTGACATTCAGCTTAGAAAATGGATTTAGTAGAATTAAAATCAGACAGAAGAAGTATACTTAATACTTCAGTACAGGTTGGTCCTAACATGTACCAGTGGATGATAGTTTTTCGATTCATATCACTTTTTGTTATCTAATCTTTGCAATATGAACATTATGCGCGTGACATCATACGCCAGAGCTGGTGGTATGTTTATCTGTTATTCTAGCCACTGCACCGCCAGAATGCCAGTATGGGCAGGCGCAAACACCGCTACCAGACGACTTTAGCCTTGACCTAGGTTGAGTGCATACATTTTAACTGAAAATTTGCAGATATAGAGATTTTTCTCGCATCCAGAAAAAAATTTTGGAATTTATATTATTCCAACAATATATAAGGTATATGCTGCTATAACAAAGAATTTTTTGCGGTATTTTTAACAAACAAGCATTAATAACTCACAGTCCATGGACTGCAATGCTAAATACCGCCATCAGACGAATTTTATCCTCGACCTCAGGTCGAGCGCATAAGGTTCATTAAGATACTTTCAAAAGAAATAGAAAACTTTTTGTAAAATGTGGTATGATTGAATATAAAAATAGTTGTCCGTCGTGTCCCATACCAACAGGTTTAAATTTGTAGGGAAAAAATTAAATTTTATAAAAACCAAAACCACAGTCATATTTTTCAAAAAATATCTGCTACAAAATGTGGTTGATATGAATAATACAATAAAACTACAGTATTTTTCTTTTATTGCATTCCGGTTAAAATATATCGTAAAATGACAGCAGCATCTAGAATTACGACATCTAAAAATATTGTATTTTCTTGCTTCACATCTTTTTGTTCTGACTGAAATGTATTTTTTTAAATGACACTAGGCATCCCCAGAAACGTCAAATGTTAACTTTTGGTTATTTCTGTTCTTTAACTTCAAAACACATTATTTATATTTTTAAACTTGGGAATTTCGATAAAACAGTTTTGTAAGTCAGACATTTTAGTTTATATTTCTTTAGATATTTTAAATAAAACCCAGTGTTTAATAAATAAAAAAAAAATTCACTCTTTGTGTCTCTAAAAAGAAAATAAAGAAAACTACGTTTTACATAACAAATTAGTTAATAAAAACATTTTAATTAACATTTTAATATATTGATCGTTCTTTGGTTCGTTTTTTAATGAAAATTCTCATTTTTCTAAAAATTAATAAATGTAGTACATTTAAATTCAAAAATCTTCCCTAATTGATGTCTCCGTCAAATTTTATTAAGAATGAATTTTCAACAAACAAATTAACAGCTACTCTGTCACTAAAAGCTAGATTATTTTCTTGCTGTTATTCCGTCAGTTCGAAAAGCATTATTTGTATTTTTAAAAATCGAAATTTTGATAAAATCTTTTGATAAGATGCATAGATTGGTTTATTAGGTAGATTTCGTATGAAATACTACCTATTACATTCTCCCCTATGTTAGAATTTTTGAAAAAAAATTGCAGATCTACACCGATTATGACCCCGATAACCCAAAACCACCTTCAGTAAAAAACTTTATATATATATATATATATATATATATTGCTTATATCATTGAATTCTGTGCCCTTGACAACGTAATTCAATATATAAGCTTTTCCATTTTTTGTCGGTGTCCACTTTTTTCTTTTTCTTCCATAATAATTCTTATAATAAATTATTTATTTTTTTATACTTACAGCTTTAATTCATAATATTTGATGGTGGTAGGTTATGTTTAATTAATGGTTATATATATATATATATAAAGTTTTTTACTATATATATATATATATATATATGTGTGTGTGTGTGTGTGTGTGTGTGTGTGTGTGTATATATATCACTTTCTTCTGGACACGATAACTTCCACAATTCTGCACAAATCTTTTCCAAACTAATACATAAAATCAAGGGGCATAAAATCTCGGTCAAGTTCGTTAATGGACAAAATCGGACCAAGGGCATGGAAAAAGGGAGGGGTTTGGTGAAAACCGAAAAACCCCCATAACTTCTTAATTTTCGTACATATGAAATCAGTTTAAAGTTTTTACTACTTCTAAAAATAGGGCAAAAAATTTATGTATCACAGATTTTTGATAAAATTAAAAATTGGCTCAAGGGGAGCAAAAAAATGGGGGTTTTGGGAGAAAAAATTCATAACTTCGTCAATTCTCAAAATATCAAATCCAATTACTTTTATTATAAATCTCCTTACTATTATCTATAACTTTTATGTTCACAAGTTTTTGATAGGACCAATTCGTACTGCGAAAAAAAAAAAATTAAAACGAAAACAAAAAAAAAGGGGGGGGGGGTTGAAGAAGAAAAAAATCCATAACTCCGTCAATTCACAAGATATAAAATCCACATCATGAATTTGTCATCTATCTTCTTAATATTGGCTACAACATTTATGTAGACAAGTTTTTGATAGGACCAATTCTTACAGCAAAAACAAATTAAAAATACATAGCGGTTGAAGAAAAAAAATCATCTTATTAAGGGTGTATTCAAATCCAAACTGCTTATTTTCTTACTCATTTTTAAATTCATTTTTGCTCTCAAACGCATCCAATTGCTAGATTCTCTTATTCAGAAACTATATAATGTACCGTAATGATCAATTTTTTGATAAAGGCAAAATATGTTTCTAAAAATTATGTCAAATTGGGCATTTTGAACAGAATTTCCCGAAACGATTGGGTAAGGAACGAAAAATATTGTCATACTGAGAAAATAATTGTTTATAAATCAAGTTTCAATTAATTGAACGAAAAATAAAAACACAGGTCGCTTATAAATCTCTTCAAAAATCACGTCAGCGTTTCATATTTTATCCTATTAAAAATGAATCTGAAAGTGTGCCAGAAAATTTCGAGTTGTTGAGCATGGAAAAGTACATTTTTTAATACCACCTTAACATGATTCTGATAAAACCAGCTATTATATAAAAATGAAATAAAAACTCGTCAAAAGCGGCCAGATAAAATTGTTAAAGTGTGTTTATCTCTAATTATGATTTAGTTTTTCTTCGTGAAATTAGTATACTTAACTTCGAAATCTACCTCCGCCTGAAGGAATTTTTTTTAGACTGTTTTTTAAACAAAAATAATATTTTAAAAGCATTATTGTTTGGGCCGTTGTGAATTTCAAGGAAAGAAGGGAAAAGAGTATTTTAGGTAGCTTTCATTACAAAAAGCTACCTATTGCAGCCGTTCGGAGGAAAGCGATTTCAAAAAAATTTGGTATATTTTTATCGATCATGACCCCCAAACCTCGGAACCACCCTCCGTTCAAAATTGCTATACATACATACATATATATATATATATATATATATATATATATATATATCTGACCTTTGTCACACTGTAACTCTCGTATTTATGGACCGATTTGGATGTAATTCGGTGTGTACATAGTACATACCAATGTCTCGACCGAGTTCGTTGGCCAGCTTCATCCGCCATTTTGTTTTAAAATGGCGGCCATTTAAAAAAATTTAAAAAATTTAAAATTTGAAATGAGGTACCAAGAAATTGAAAATGGAAAAATATTTTTTTCTTATGTATTTGACCTTTATACAAAGATTCCGGAGCAGTTTTTGTTTCGTCTATATCTTAAAAAATGGCTGAGTTATAGCATTTTGAATTTCTAGCGTGGCTGACATTTTGAAACGTCCTGAATTTTGTCACGCGATAAAAGGCGTATTTATGAACCGATTTGGATGTAACTTCGTTTATACATAGTACATACTAATGTCTCGACCGAGTTCGTTGGCCAGCTTCACCCGCTGTTGTGTTTGTAGATAGGAGGTGAAAGAATATTGTAAAGTTATTTTGGATATTGAAATTCCAATTAAAAATTCAGAAATCATTATTTTAGGATCAATCGTATAGTGTTGTAACATTTTGTTGCGGCCACAAAAGACCACTTCGACATAACAGTCATTAATTAAAAAAAATCTGAATTTACTTATCATACATTTGGTAATTGAGAACAAAAAAATAAAAGGTAAAGGCATTACCTGCATTGACCTGAAAGAAGAGAAAATGATGGAGACATTTGCAGAAAGGAAATAAACAGATGACAAATCTTCCTTGAAAATTTTTTGTTTATGAAGCAATTTTTTCTTGCAGAACATAGCGCATTATCGTAGAGTACACCTCTTATTCTTTTATATGTACGTTTTTTATGATGGACACATACAATCTACGTTCTTTCTAAAGAAAATAAAATAAATTTTTCCTTTGGGGTCATTCCACGTAAAATGAGCGAAAATTAAAAAAAGTCGTGGCCACATACTAACCAATTTTAATAAAATTCGATGCACAGGTTCAATTCATATTCAAGTAATGCTCTGCAAAATATCTTGACAAAAGATAATTTTTTTTAGCAGTTTTGGACATTTAAAAAACTTGTGATATAGAATGGCATGTGCGCAATCGTCCAAAGTTGCAAGTTTGAAGTTCTGTATCTTGAAAACTGTTTAACAGAAAGGAATTTTTCTTATAATTTTGCAAAACTCTGAAAAATTATCTTCTTATTTACTGAGTAATAATAATCTAGTAACACCCTGATTATTTATAAATTGGTTGCAAAAATTGAAAATTTGTGAATTTTGAGAAAATTAGAAACGTTATAAAAATCAAAGGAATTAAAAAACCTCTGTGAAATTAATGCCTGATGTAGTATGTCATATTTAGATCGAATTCCCCAAGTTTTAAAGTGGCCATTTATTTCCTTCATCTTCAAAAAAACTTAGAAACTTTAAAAAAAATTACAAAATCATGATTTTTCCTCTTCTGTATAAGCAAAAAATAAATGTAGGACAGGCCCGATGTTAACAATATTGCACAGACATAAAGATTAATAAGTCCATGATACGTTAAAAAAAATTCAAGATTGCCTTTTGATTCCTAACATAAGAAAAATGGGTTCAAAATAGTAATGTTTTCTACATTCCATTCGCTATACCTCTTTGAATTCGCCCGCGTATCTTAAAACATTGCGCGATTTCATGGGAATAGTGCTGCCATCCAGTTTTTTTTATCTGACTTTAGAGTATAGATATATAGTTTTTCGTTTAGCTCAGTCAGTTCTTTCTGTTCTAATTTAAAATTCTCTTGAGGCAAAAATAAACTGAAAGCAAGAATAAAAGTTTCTGTATTTAAAGTATACACATTTATCTGTAATATGAAATAATTTAAAAGTTTAATAAAGCTTTCCTTGACTTAAAAAAAAGTGATAGAAATATTGCATTTTACCCTCAACATATTTATTATTTATTTTTTTCTCATTAAGGAATAAAAAAGGCAAGAATGAAACTTTTGATATTTCAAATATATACTTTTAGCTATAAGGTGTAGCAATTTGCAGCTTGTCAAGGCTGTTCTTCGTGTGCAAAGGATTAATAGAAATATTCCTTTTTTCCCTCAAAATTTTTCAAAAATAATTTTTTTCTCGATACGAAATAAAAATACAATTACTAACTTACGCCAGTCTGTTAATTATCATTCATTCATAATTATAAATAATTTTTAATATATTCTTTCCATTCCTAAGGCTAATAATCGAAATTGAAATTTTAAGCATGTAGACAATACCACGATTTTAAATTCACTTTTAATGTAAATTTTGATACTTAAATTAACAATCCAGAAATCTATTATTTTACATTTACGCATAAATAGATATGATCTACTTATAGACTGATTTTGATTAAAATCTGTGACATGTGTGCCACAGCTGATTTGCTCATTTTGCATGGAACGACCCTTTGGGAAGTGTGGAGGCACAGGCATTTAGATGATTTTTTTTAGCATCACAATTCTACGACTCGAAATAAAAGCACCATTTGAATAAAAATAATAATAATGCCGTCAACAGAATTTTTATCCACATCTTACTCAAGAATCAGAAGTAACTGATCAAAGAATCTCGCCACAAAAAAAAAAGACGAAACTATGCAGCCGATGACACAATCTTGAAGAAATATTCTTGCACTTTTAACCTTCCGTCTACCAGACGGGTCCATTGGACCCGACATGTACATTCAAAATATTTATTCAAACCAGAAATTTCTTCAAAACAAACTAAATGTATAAATCAGACAATAATAAGTTAAATAAACAAATTAAATAGTTTTAAGTAAAAATTCTGGTGTAGAATGTTTTTATAAAACTTGAGTAAAATTTCCGGTAGTTCTAGGGTTAATATTTCTTACTGTAGATACGAAATCCGTTTATTATTTATTTTTTTTTTTTTTTTTTTTTTGTAGAAGGGTAAGAGGCATCCACCCATTCTCCGCGTTCGTTGATAGAACACTCATGCAGGCGCGGACATAATATTTCACAGAACGGCAAAAGGCAGCCATTCTGCATTGAAGTCCCAACTCAACTGAATGCGCACGAGCTCTCCGAAAAGAGGAGTAAAGGGGCGTTGCTATAATCCTTGAAACACGCCAACTTTGGCGGAACGAACATACAGGCGTCCTGCATTGGCATAAGATGCAATGCTAAAGTATATGAAAAACTGCTTTAAAAAAAGGAAATTTGATAGATTTCACTGAGATAAGATGCCAAACTGTAGTAAAGTGTTACGAATTTTGAAATTACGAATTAAACTGATTTAAATATTATTGGCTAAAGGGCGGAGCTACAAAAGAATATGACTTCACAAATAGAAAGATATGGAACTTTCCAGATAATTCTTTTACCGGAAGTACAGATTTCAAAACGACGTTTATAATTTTAAAATTAATGAAATGCTATGCCAGAAAGAAAAACTTACAGGGGAAGGTTGAAAAAAAAGGGAATTAAAATAATTTTGGAATGCGAATATTAAAATTAAATGAATACAAGATTAATAAAAATAGTTTCTAAATGAAATTAAATAAAAATATGGCAGTGGTTCTAAGTAACCACAACATCCGCCATCTTGTTTAAAAATGGCGGCCATTTAAATTTTTAAGAAAAATTTAATTTGAAATGTGGTACCAAAAAATTGAAAATTGAAAAAGTATTTTTTTCTTATGTGTTTGACCTTGATAAAAAGATTCGGTAGCAGTTTTTGTCTCGTCTATATCTTAAAAAATGGCTGAGTTATAGCATTTTGAATTTCTAGCGTGGCTGACATTTTGAAACGTCCTGCTTTTTGTCACGTGATAACGGGCGTATTTATGAACCGATTTGGATGTACCTTGGTGTGTACATAGTACATACAAATATCTCGACCGAGTTCGTTGGCCAGCTTCATCCGCCATCTTGTTTCAAAATGGCGGTCATTTAAAAAAAATTAATTTAAAATTTAAAATGAGATACCAAAAATTTGAAAACGAAAAAGATTTTTTTCGTATGTGTTTGACCTTAATACAAAGATTCCGGAACAGTTTTTGTTTCGTCTATATCTAAAAAAATGGCTGAGTTATAGCATTTTGAATTTTTATTGTGGCTGGCATTTTAAAACGACCTGATGTTTGTCACGCGATAACAGGTGTATTTATGAACCGATTTGGATGTAACTTGGTCTGTACATAGTACATACCAATGTCTCGACCGAGTTCGTTGGCCAGCTTCATTCGCCATATTGTTTCAAACTGGCGGCCATTTAAAATAAATTAAAAAATTTAAAATTTAAAATGAGATACCAAAAAAAATTGGAAAATGAAAAAGATTTTTTTCGTATGTTTTTGACCTTAATACAAAGATCCCGGAACAGTTTTTGTTTCGTCTATATCTAAAGAAATGGCTGAGTCATAGCATTTTGAATTTCTATTGTGGCTCACGTTTTAAAACGACCTGATTTTTGTCAAGCGATAACAGGCGTATTTATAAACCGATTTGGATGTAACTTGGTCTGTACATAGTACATACCAATGTCTCGACCGAGTTCGTTGGCCAGCTTCATTCGCCATCTTGTTTCAAAAGGGATGCCATTTAAAATAAAAAATTTATTTTAAAATTTAAAATGAGGTATTAAAAAATTGGAAAATGAAAAAGATTTTTTTATGTGTTTGGGCTTGATACAAAGATTCCGGAGCAGTTTTTGTTTCTGAAAATTTGTTCTTTTGTTTATATCTTAAAAAATGGTTGAATTATAGCACTTTGAATTTCTAGCATGGCTAACATTTTGAAACGATCTTGTATTTGTCACGCGATAACACACGTATTCGCCTATTTCGATGTAAGAAGGCATGTGGATAGTATACATCAATATCTCGACCAAGTTCGCTGGCCAGCTTCATCAGCCATCTTGTTTCATTAAATTAAAAAAAAATTATATTTAAAGTGAGATGTAAAAAAAATTAGAAATTGAAAAGGTTTCTTTCTTAAGTATATGACCTTGATATAAGGATTCAGGAGCATTTTTTGTTTGTCTTATCTTAAAAAATGGCTCAGATATAGCAGTTTCAATTTCTAATGTGGGTGACATTTTGAAAAATCTGATTTTTTGCCTGCGACAACACTCGTATATATCAACCGATTCCGATGTGAGTGAGCATGTACACAGCAATTACTAAGGTATCGCCCAAGTTCACTGGTTAGCCTCATCCACCCTGTTGTCTTAAAATGGCAGGCACTTTAAGGAATTTGACAGCCAAATATAAGTTATTTTAAATAAAGCAGCTTGGAAAAAACTGACTAATTTCGTGAAATTCTCATTCATAATGATTTAGTATTGATAAAAATTAGTATTGAATCTCCTATATTCGGTTTTCACTAAATTGAGCTTCGTGTGTTTGAATAATATAAGTTGGCTTTTTTAAAATAAGGAATATGAAAGCTACCTCTTCCTCCCGGAACTGGCCGGAAAGACTTTTTTAAAACCAATTCGCTAATGAAACACTTTTATTCATTTTTACAAATTATTACTAGTAGATTAGTTTTTTTTTTAAACTTCCTGCTTCAACTAAAACTTAATAAAGATATATTTAAATTGAAACCCCATGATTGAAGTATAATATGAAGCTTTCAGCAAAAATATTAAGTAAGCACTCTCTAAGAAAATTTCTTTATTTTCTTGTTTAAAGCCATTTTATTCTGGCTGAAATACCGGGTGTTTCAAAGGTTCGGTGCAAAAGTGAAACGCGACAAAAAAAAAAAAAAAAAAAAAAAAAAAAAAAAAAAAAAAGATTTATGGGTCGGAGAGGCATACTGTTTGCAGTTAAATATTCAGCGTGGTACGGTATTTTGTATGACACCAGCAAAATGATTAGTTCAAAATCTTGACAATAGAGGGCACTACTACGGATAATTCCATAATAATTCCATATTGTTAAAAAACGCAATATTTAATACAAAAAAACTAAAGTGCTGCATGTACACTTTTTTGTATCCAAATCATACATTGTGTGAGCAATATGGAATTATTCCATGAATTAGCTGCAGTAGCGCCCTCTATTGTCGAGATTTTGAACTAATGTTTTGTTGGTGTCATACAAAATCCCATACCACGCTGAATATTTATCTGCAAACCACATGTCTCTCCGACCCATATATATATATATATACCGGGTGTCCCAAAAAGGACTGACTGATTTTAAAATTCAATAACTTGCAAACGGTGACAGATATTTAAAAAATTCTTGCAGGAGGGTTATGCATAAAGTCAAAAGTTTTATTACAGTGATTTTCGATTTTAGTTCGAATTACAAACAATAGATGGCGCTGTAAGCAATAGTCGCTAAATACAGGCTCGATTTCTGGTCCTTTATCTTGTTCCATGCTGAAAAAGGAGATGGAAATGTATTATCCGGGCCACGAAGTACCAAAAATCGAGCCTGAATTCAGCGTCTATTGATCGCAGCGCCATCTATTGTTTGTAAGTCGAACTAAAATCGAAAATCACTGTAATAAAACTTTTGACCTTATGCATAACCCTCCTGCAAGAATTTTTTAAATATCTGTCACCGTTTGCAAGTTATTGAATTTTAAAATCAGTCAGTCGTTTTTGGGACACCCGGTATATATATATATATATATATATATATATATATATATATATATATATATATATATATATATATATATATTTTTTTTTTTTTTTTTTTTTTTTTTTTTTTATCGCGTTTTACTTTCGCACCGAACTTTTGAAACACAGGTATATGTTTTAAATGACAGTCGTTTCTATCAAATATTTTTCAGCCTTCTGCACAAGTGTCAAACTTTTCTCATTTTTATTCCGTGATTTCAAAAGGCGTTATTTATATTTTTAAACATAGAAATTTCGAAAAAAAAAATCTTATAAGATACACAATTTAGTTGATTTTTCTTTACACTCTTTTTTTTTAAGTCAAATCTGAGAAATTATATTAATTAACCATTGTGAATTAAAGAAAAAAAGTACACTTTACATAAAATCTCGCTAATAAAGGACTTTTTTATTCAAAATTTTAATCCATTTATCATGCATTAGTTCGTAAGTCAAATAAAACTTCATAAATATAAATTTAATTTCAATAATTTTCCTTCATGTAACTGTCTTTACTAACACTGCTTTCTCAAGAAGGAAAATAACGACTTTTCTGTCATTAAAAACTGCTGTATTTTCTTCTGTCATAACATTTTATTCTGGCTAGCATAAATGTTTTAAAATGACAGGCATACCTATCAAATATTTTCCAGATATCTCCTCGAATGTCAAGTATAAACTTTTGGCATTTCTGTTTGTAATTTTAAAAGTTATTATTTGTATATTAAACATGGAAATTTACTAATCACCATTCTCCTCATTTCCCGTCATTACGCTCGCTTGTCATTTTTTTTAACCCTTTGGAAAAATGGTTATTGTCCTCGTCAGGGTAGGAAATCAAAAGCATATCTGAAGGTTTTTATTGGTTTAATCGTCATTTTATTCGTTTTCTGATTGGTCTATACAGTAATCTGTATTTCCCTTTACTTTCAACAGAGATGGACAACAGAGTGTTGCCACTATGACAAAAAAGTAATAAAAACTACAAAAAAAATTATTAACTCAGAAACAAATTGAGATACAGCTTTCAAACAAATTGCATTTAAAAGTACATTTTTTTCTCTATACGACGATATAAAAAGTAATATTGAGGGATGTTTAGAAGTTTAAGAAATAAATTTCATTTAAAATTGGCCGTCAGATTTCTTGGAAATCTGACGATGGAAAAAGCCTTTTCCCGAACAGCCAATGAAATGCTTGGATACGTAAGTTTCATGTTTATAATAAGTAAGGTTCAGGAAATCTGAGGAGTCGCAGGCGAGCGCATTTTTTTGAGCGCTGGAGTTCTTCTTGAGAAGCGGTATGAACAGGTTCTAAAAAAGTATGCCTGTTGTTTTTCCCCGCGCGGAACGATGTTAAAACAAACGGTATCTCTGTTACTATTAATAAAGGAGGTGAGTTGATGAGATCCATTTTTCGCCCGTCAGCCCCTTGATGTGACATACATTTTTTTTCATTAGTATGCCTCATAATAAATAAGAAAAAAAATATTTTGAATGAAAGTTCTAAAATTGATGGGAAAAATAAAATATATAATTAAGCAAGTTTTGTGTACTACGTTAATGAACATAAACACTATTTTTCATTAGTTTTAATCTATATAATCAATAGTAAATACAACACTAAACGTAAAATTAAGATCAATGGAGCTTATTAAGACTATTATTTCAATATATGAAATATCGGAAATAATCAAGAACCGAATATAATCATGCAATTTCAGACACTTTCGGCTATGTGTTTTAGATTAATCATCCTATTTGCTTTCTTTACCCGAATCACTACTGAACCATCCAGCGGCGGCATCTTGTAGTGTATGAGCAATTAGGGTGGTCACAAGCAACATGGGGAAATTTTTTTTAACGTTTTCGTCGGGGGACCCTCCTAAAAGTTGCCAATTAGTTGGAAAATGAGATTGGCAAAGTTTCAGCTCAAATAAATAACATTAACCCGTGCCTCATCGAGGTTGAATTCTTGAAAATTTGCAATTTTTGGCAAAAAATTGTCGTTTTTCTTTCTTTACGTGAAAAATATTTGTCTTAGAAACCTGATTCTTGTTTTATTTCATAGAAACTGTTGTTGCCTTGAACTTTTACTCTCATGAAAACTTATATTTAATGAACATTTAGTATTTTTCAGGACAGCTAGTGAACCATACCCCCAAACTCTGCATTTTTGAAACATAGGTAAAAAATGACAAATTAAAAATTTTATTACTTTTGATAACTTATTTGTGTTATTTTTATTAATAGGCAAAACTAAGTGAACAATTTTTGCAACTTTAAAAATATTTCACGAATTATAATTGATTATTAGTTATCTAGTTCTGTGTCTAGTAAGAAAGAGCTTCTCGATTTGTATTGCAGTTGAACCTTTGAATTTCTCTTTTTATTACAAGGCTGTTTTTGTTATCTGTTATGGTTATCTATTTTTAGAATTGACGAAAAATTCCGTAAAACCCATTCCCCTTCTTGATATGATGGCAGAAATGTAAGATTTTTTTAAATTGGCCACATGTCTCATCAAATCATCGACAGTAAGCAGCCAACTAATTGTCAAGTTTTATGTATTTTATTTTATAATATTCACAAAATGAACTGAACGCCAGAGAAGCTGCTAGACTTAGAATACATCCACTAGCTAACCACAGACATCGACTCTGCAAATAACTGTTTCGTAAGCAAAAAACTGACCTCATCAAAAACAGATTTTAAAATTCCCGTTTAGAGAGAACTGTTGTTCATTGGGGTGGAAAACTGCTTCACCATGTAGAGTGGATAAAAGTTTTAATTAGTTGTGGGGATGAAGAACAGTTACTACGAGTTCCTCAACTTGAAAATAGTATCGGAATAACTCAGGCGAAAGCTGTATTTTCAACGGTTGAAGAGTGGGAGGAAGTTGGTAAAATCCAGGCAATATTTTTGATACAACTGCAGTAAACACAGGTCGCCTCAGAGGAACCTGCAATTTCTATAGCAATTGTTAAAGGAAAAGTCTTCTGTATTTACCATGCCGCCACCATAATTTAGAAAATTTCCCAAAAGCTGTTCTTGATTGTAAAATGGGCATTATCGCTGCCCCTCAGCCAGATATTAAAAAAAAACAATTCTGATTGGGTGGTCTAAATAAAACCAGAGTAAGTATACAAATGCTATTGAAGATGAAATACTAGGTATAAATAGTTAATTCAGAAGAAATTTCAAATTTTCTTACAGGAACTTTTAAAAATTAACAGCTCAGGGATGATTATAAAGAGTTCATCTAACTTTGTTTAATTTTTATAGAAATCCTTCCTGCAAAAGACTTTTTTTCAGAGCACCTGGTGCTTTTAATCATGTCAGATGGATGGCGGCACAGGCCATTCATTCTCTCAAAATATATTGTTTCAGGGATCATCCTTCAATAACAAATTTAGAAAAAGAAGGTAACAGAGATCTTTTCTTACTTTTAATCAATATTTATGTAAAAGCGTGCTTCAATACTTCCACTGCCACTTTAGCCCCAATTCAAGACCTGCAAATAATAAAATCACTTGTTCACTACAGAAAATTTGATAAATAGGTTACAGACAAAGCACTCGCTAAAATAACAAACCGCCTTTGGTATCTTAACTCGGATCAAGTTGCATTTTCATTTTTAGATAATACTTTGGTAAAAATGTCAACATAAGCCACCTTATCTAAACCATTACCACTTAAATCCTTTCCGGCGCAGTGTCCCACGTCGGGACCACCTAATTTTAATTCCAAACTTACAAACGGCACAAAGAATATTTTAATAAAATTTTGCTTTTACAATGAAAGGTTAAAGGTTAAAGTAATGTGTTTTTAATTTCTAAAATAGTCGTTTGTAAATTTCGGGGTAGACAATCATTTCATCCTTTTACGAACAGAATTTTTCTGTGCCGGAAAGGGTTAACGTGACAGTTGTAAGGGAAAATAATTTATTTTTTTTATTATGCCTCCTTTCTTGTAACACAACTTTAATAATAAAATGCAATTGAGCATTATTTGCTCTCATTTCTATACTTCCTTTGCCCTCCCTTTTTTTTTTTTAATTCTTTCAGTTTAAAATTCGATTTTTTTCCTTTTCTTTGGAATTTTTTTTAATCAAACACTTTATTGGACTTCACAAAACGAAAAAAAGAAAAACAAAAGGTGGAAAGCAGATGAAATGGAATGTTACAATTTTTTTTTTTCGCTTTTTCATAAAAAGTCAATTTTTAGGATTCAGGTGAAGTCCAGTACTGAAAAATGCGCATATTTTTAAATCTATACATTTTTAGAAAAAAAATGGTGTGTGGTTCTTGAAAACAAAATTTTTTTTATAAAATGAGACCTTGTAACAAAATGACTGCCTTCCCTTATTTTTATAGCATATAGATGGCGCTGTTGCCACTGTCGGCAAAATATCCTGAGATATTTTGCCAAACATGAAGTGATGAAGTGAAGTGAATGTATGTAATCATGATTGCGCGGGTTTAAGTAGAGTTTCGGCGAGTGTACGAAATGTGTCTCATCTAGAGATGTTTTTTTATGGAAATATGTATGTTTCAAAGTTATTTTGCGCTTTTCGCGAATCTGTATATAGTTTGTGTGTTATCCTTATTAAAAATATGATTGTTTAAGTGTCGAAAGAGTTTATCCAAACCCACATCGACACAAATTGACGCCCAACGTGAAAAAATCTCCTTCTTCAAAAACGAAATAAAAAGGAACCGCTATACCAGGTTCAAAATATTGTCATCCGGACAATAATGACAGTGGATAATTGTGTATTTGTCATCCTGACAAAGTAAGTGATTAAAAAGAATCTCCAAATTCTAAAGTTTGAGAAACCATTCTCAATTCTGTGAATGTGAAAGCCTAATTTCAAGAAAAGCGTTTTCCTTCTATAGTGTATTGCCGCCCTGGCAAATGAGTAAAAAGAATCAGCTAGATTCGTAATTGTGTGAAATCATCATTTCAAGAATATGGCATATGGAAAAAAGAACCACTTCGTTTCTAATGTGTGCATTCTTTTTGATATTAAATCAAGTAATTAGTGCCATCCTTATGGAATAATTGTTTGTGGGTATGCTTCAAGCTTCAAAGTTCTCAAGGCGAAAGTGTGCTGTTAAAAGTGAAAAAAAAAAAATCTTTCAGTTTATTTCATAATTGTTGTTTGTGATCATCGAAAAGCCTTTAGACAGATCTAAAATGTTTTCGAAATAACTTTCAGTGTTCTACTATCGCCGATATTCTGTGTGTTTAAAAGAAATCTGAAACCGCCATATGAATCAGCGAAAAGTGATTAGCTAAAGAAAGATAAATCTTATTTTATTTGTTTTGTTACCGGTAAAAAGTTGAATTTTTTTTTTCTGTTTATTGCTGGCCAGCTGATGGTTTATTTATTTTTAAATGCTGTTTTATGTATGTGGTTTTTTTTTGTTTTTGTTCTTTTGAGTATTATGAAAGATTAATTTTCTGAAAAAGAGATTTATATAATTTCTTTTGGTAATATTTTTTTCTTTTCTTTTTTCAATGCAATATTATTTGAGTTTTATGATTATTTGTTCTAACTGTGCACAGCGTAGTATATTAGAAAAGAAAAGTGATTTCAGTAATCGTCAATAATTATTTAGAATGTTGTTTATTTTAAAGAAGTAAGTACTTTATTTTGATATTTTTGTTGCTTTCATATTTATTTGTGAATGAAAATTTTTTTCACATCAAATTATCGATGGTATATCATATACTTAAAATTTTATGATTTAAATATTTCTGACAGTTTTATACGGTAAGTTATATTAGAAAAAAAAAAGTTGCATATTAACTGATTATAATATTTTTGCATTAATATTTACATGAGCTCATGTTTAATTAGAGATAGATTTTAGTATGGTATTAAATTATTTTTGTATGTTTCAGCAATTGTTTATGAAAGTTTATGCATATTTACCTGTAAGGGGAAGGTAGTTATTTTGTTATTTGATTATTTAATGGGTCAAGTATTGCATATAATTTTGTAATTTAAGCATAAATTTAACTGATTTTAGGAAAAATGGCGTTTCTTTCTAAAGGAAAAAAAATCGATTTATATAATTTGGCTACCGAATTAGAACTTCAGGTAGATGCAGATGATAAAATAGTAGTCTTGCGTGAAAAAATTATGAAGTGCGCCCTTTTTAAAGACGATGAACAATTTGTAAAAGAGGCATTGATTGCTATCGTGGAAGATAGGAAAAAACAAGAGAGCATAGAAGAACAAAGGGTTGAGGACAAACGTATCGCAGAGGAAAGAGCTTATGAGTTAGAAAAACTTAAGCTGCAAGCTCAAAACCATACCGCGACAACTGTCCCACAAAATCAAATGGACCAGGTGCGTATAGATATTAAAAACATCCTACCACCATTTAATCCGGAAAAAGATAATATGTCGTTGTTCTTGACAATGTTTGAACGTCAAATGAAAATGTTAAATGTCTCCAAAGATTTTTAGGTCTCACAATTAGTCGCCGTACTTCCGAATGACATTGCTAAACTTATAGCAAGAGAGCCTGAAGAAATGTTCAAAAACTATGCACATATTCGTGACATTTTGTTAAAAAGATTTAAATTAACAGCGGAGAAGTTTAGGGTATTATTTAGCCGACATCAAAAAAGAGAGAATTCTACTTGGAAAGATTTTTACTTTGAAATTAGAAATTATTTTGAAGGTTGGTTATCCGAATTAGAAGTTAATTCATTTGAAAAGCTCTCAGAACTAATAATCGCTGATCAGATTAAAAAAAAGTGCCCACCAGAATATAAAAATCATTATTTAGATGGTTGGGACAAACTAAATGACCCTGTCTTGTTGGCCGAAAAGCTTGACATATATGAAAATATTAGACCCCCTTTTCAAAAATCAGCAAGTAATTCAAAATCGCGTGAAACACACAAACATGTTTTGTCAAAAATTCAAATGGTCAGGAATTCTGGAAAAATCAGGTAACCAAAAATGAAGCTAGCGAACATTTTGGAAATTTCAAAAATACTTCTACCTCAAAATATACGAATTCACGCTTTGTAAACGATGATAAGCGTCCAGTTATAAGCTGCTATGGCTGTGGGAAACAAGGTTTTGTAAAAGCAAAATGTCCTAATTGTTCCCCATCTACGCAAGTAAAATCAGCAAATTTTAGTTCCCTACATCTCCAATCTTGTTATATTAATACACAGGCAACACCCATGTTGTATATAAAGGTAAATGGTATTACAGGGGTAGCTTGCGCAGATACCGGAGCTACACATTCCATTGATGGGGAAATGTTGTTCAAGCTTCTCCGTGACAAAGGAACTTCGTTCGAAGAGACCAGTGTAAACATAACGCTCGCTGATGGCATACGAAAAGAAACTAACGTTCTTCAAGCAACAATCACTGTTGAAATAGAAGGTCGTAGAACTAATACAACGATTTTTGCGTTACCCGGAGCCACCGGAAATAGAACATTGTTAGGCATAGATTTTTTGAATAAAATGGGGATTGTGTTGGATATGCGAAGCCAAAGTTGGTATTTCCAGAACAATCCAAGATATAAATTTCCTTTTGTTGATGATCCTTTCAAAACGACACCTGAAATCTCAACACCAAATGTCAAAGCTAACACAGTTATGTTACGAGAAAATGAAAGTCAAAACCTATCTGCAATACAACGAAAGAGACTTAATGACTTGCTTGAAAAATTTTCCAATACCTTTCAACCAGGGGGAGAAGCAACACCCGTCGTCGAACATCACATAAACACTAGAGAACATCGTCCTATATCATTACCACCTTACAGATTATCACCGGCAAAGAAAGAATTGTTGAAAACAGAAATTGATGATCTTCTTGCCAAAGGAATTATTGAGCAATGCGAATCTCCATATTCTGCACCAATCGTGCTCATTCCTAAGCCAAATGGTAGAGTACGTCTATGTGTAGACTACAGGAAGGTCAATGAGGTGACTATACCGGATACCTATCCACTCCCTCGTATGGACGATCTTTTACATCAGGCAAAGACTGCCCTGTTCATGACCACTCTGGATCTGAATGCTGGTTACCATCAGGTGAGTGTCTATGGGCCTGATCGTGATAAAACTGCTTTTGTATGCCCTCTCGGAACATACCGCTTTCGAAGAATGCCTTTTGGACTCCGTAACGCTCCTGCAACGTTTCAGAGGACGATGGATAACTTTCGCAACGGACTCCCAGATGTAAATATTCTCTCTTACCTTGATGACCTCATTATTTTATCATCAAGTTTTGAACAACATCTATCTGATCTAGAAGCTGTTTTTCAAAGATTAGACAAATGGAAACTTTCTGCAAATCGAGAAAAATGCAACTTTGCATGTTCCAGAGTAAAGTACTTAGGACACTGGATAACTCCAAATGGCCTAGAAGTTGATCCTGGGAAAATTGATGCTATTGTGAGGATCCCGCCTCCCAAGAATATAAAACAACTGCAATCGTTTCTGCAGACATGTTCATGGTATCGCCGTTTTATACAAGATTTTGCAGAAATATCCAGACCGCTTAGTAACCTCACTAAGAAGAATGTGCAATGGCATTGGGGTGCCGATGAAGAAAATGCATTTCAAGCCTTGAAGCAATGCCTGGTTTCATCACCAATATTGAAACAGGCGGATGAAACAAAACCCTTCATCATTCGAACCGATGCAAGCAATTATGCTCTTGGAGCAGTACTTCTCCAGGGTAAAGGTGCGGAAGAGCATCCGATTGAGTACGCCAGTAGATTACTGACTCCTGCAGAACGCAACTATCACACCACGGAACGGGAAGCTCTTGCTGTTGTCTGGGCTCTTAATAAATTCAGAGGATACATTGACGGAACAGAAGTTACTGTGGCATCCGACCACCAGCCTCTCCGATGGCTCATGAGCTTAATGTCCCCTTCTGGAAGACTTGCCAGATGGGCTTTACAGTTGCAAGAGTTTAATGTGAAAATAGAATACATTCCAGGTAAAGCGAACGTCATACCTGACATGCTTTCTCGTCCTGTGTGTGATCATATCAGTAAAGAAGATTGTGATATTTGCACCATAATGATTGATATCCCTGCTAAAATGCCTAGTGATCTACGTGCTGAACAAATGAAAGATGAAGAATTAAAGAAAATTATTAAAAGTTTCGAAGATGAAGAAAAAACTCTAGACTACACTAACTGGACTGAACGTGGTTATGTTATGAACCAAGGAGTTTTATACAGGTATTCCCCAACTTCGGAATCTGAAGAAGCACAACTAGTAGTCCCCTCACATGAAAGGGAGAAAATTTTAAAAGAACACCATGACTCACCTACGGCTGGTCACTACGGTGCTGAAGGTACATTTAATAGAATATCCAAAAGATATTATTGGACTGGAATACGTTCATACATTGCAGATTACGTCAAACATTGTGCTGCATGTAATAGGTATAAACCTTCTAATCAAAAACCATCCGGTTTGTTACAAACACCAGTGTATTCACAACGATTTGAAGTTCTATAAATTGATCTTTTTGGCCCTTTACCAAAAAGTAAGAATGGTAAAAGATGGATATTTATAGTAGAAGACTGTGCAACAAGATGGGTTGAACTATTTGCCCTTACAGAAGCTACTGCAGCACAGTGTGCAACTACGTTGCTCTAAGAAGTTATCCTTAGGTATGGTCTACCCAGACGTATAATATGTGATGACGGACCACAATTTGTTAGTAGTGTAATGCAACAACTTTGTTTTCTTTTAGGTATCAAACAAAACCCAACTCCCATATATCATCCTCAGGCAAACCCTGTGGAGAGAAAAAATAGAGATCTCAAGCCGAGATTGGCTATATTAGTAGAGAATGACCACTGTTCATGGGAAGAGAAACTTCCAACAATACGTTTTGCAATGAATACTGCTAAGTGTGACACCACTGGAGAAACAGCAGCATTTTTACAATTTGGGAGAGAATTAAGAACGACAGACGATGTTCAACACGACATTCGTGCTGTAATTCACAATGACAACTTTGTACCTGAAATTACACCATACCTCAAGAAATTTGCAAACTTCACCAAAGACATTAAGGACAAAGTTGAAGCCAAGCAAGATCAAAGAAAGAAATACGCTGACCGTAAAAGAAAATCAGGACATTGTTTTGCTCCAGGAGACAAGATTTGGGTTGACTTACATCCAGTAAGTAAAGCCTCTAGCAATAAAACTGCAAAGTTCATGCCTAAACGTGACGGACCATACATTATTTTAACTCAAAAATCACCCACCACATTTGTTATAGCAAGCATGGACAATCCAAATGAACCGCTTGCTACATGTCATACGTCAGCTTTGAAACTGTGTAATGACTCTGACATTGTGCCTATTGCACCTATTAGGAAACGTGGCAGACCACCTAAAAAAGTTACTGGTTCCTCACCGGGACGTCCGCGGAACCAGAGGGAGAGGTTGTAACAAAATGACTGCCTTCCCTTATTTTTATAGCATATAGATGGCGCTGTTGCCACTGTCGGCAAAATATCCTGAGATATTTTGCCAAACATGAAGTGATGAAGTTAAGTGAATGTATGTAATCATGATTGCGCGGGTTTAAGTAGAGTTTCGGCGAGTGTACGAAATGTGTCTCATCTAGAGATATTTTTTTATGGAAATATGTATGTTTCAAAGTTATTTTGCGCTTTTCGCGAATCTGTATATAGTTTGTGTGTTATCCTTATTAAAAATGTGATTGTTTAAGTGTCGAAAGAGTTTATCCAAACCCACATCGACACAACCTGCATTATGTTTCTAGGTTCAATTGTATTCATTTCATGAAGGAAAAACAGCATTTTTTGCGAAAAATCACGTTTTTTTTTTAATTTAAACCTTAATGAGGCACGGGTTAATATTATCCAAATGAGCTGGAACTTAGCCAATCTCATTTTCTAGTCAACTGGCAACTTTTTGGGGGGTCCCCCGAAAAAATTCGAAAATTGATTTCTTGTGACCACCCTAATGAGCATATTCAAGACTTGTTTTTTAACTTCGGTTGAGTTGTGGCGCCAGTAAGGCGGAAAACATAACATGGAAGCAACATGCGTACAACATCCTTCGACACTTGCGCCTACTTTACATTGAGTGTACCATTGTGTGATGTTGTTTCGCTCTGCTTTTTCTTTTTCATTATAATAATACTAGCGTATAAACCCGTCAAAAATGACGGAGTTGATCCGCGTTAACAATTAGACAAAACAAACAGCAGTACTTATTGCAACAATAATAATAATTAGCAAAGTGAAACACAATTATGGAAGATTTCACAAAATATTAAAATTAAATATTCAATGCGTTAAAGTTTTATTTTTTTCTTTAAATATTTTTATAAAAATGAATGAATCTGAATAATGAACATCCCACCGCTTTTCTTTAGGGGTGAATCAAGGCACGGAGTTAAGAAATACAGATACTGTATTAGAACTCTGTGGGATCAAGTCAGCGGGTTTTACTCATCTACGGAGTTTTACGGCTCATTTCTAAGTATGGACTTGGCGTCATTTATCATCAATTAATATAAACAAAGGAACGTTTGTTAAAATTTGTAGAGGTTTTTTTTTCTTTTCTTTTTTTGTATAGAAAATACGCAGGACACATTGGTTTAATTAAAGAT
Organism: Maratus speciosus; assembly: GCA_963932465.1. Classification (NCBI taxonomy): domain Eukaryota; kingdom Metazoa; phylum Arthropoda; class Arachnida; order Araneae; family Salticidae; genus Maratus; species Maratus speciosus. The sequence goes on from OZ010794.1 coordinate 306,082,953, forward strand.
AAATTTTTGAAATATTCAGCTATATAACTTTAAAATTTTATTTGGTATAAATAAAATCAAAAGTTATTATTATTATTATTTCTTTCGTAAAATTTTAATTTAATTTTATCCATTTTTAAGAATTTAGCTTATATCCACTTGAAATTGATTTGCATTGTAAGTAAATTTTTTATATCAAATGTAATTAAAATGTAAGGAATATACAATACCATGTTATGCACTACATATATATTAATTATATCAATGCAGATAAAATTTCGATTTTTAACATAATAACATTTGAATAAACAAAATTATAATTTAATAAGTGAAAAGATAATTTTTAGCCATACTAATGCAATCATAACATCTTATATTTCAGTTACATCTGGGGAAAAAAAAAAAAAAAAAAAAAAAAAAAAAAAAAAAACATTTATAATGCAAAAAAAAAAAAAAAGCAGATAAATGTTAAGCTAAATAAAACTAAATTAAAATTCTATCAAAGTCATCATCATAATAAAAATAATATTCATTTTATTTATACTGAATGAAATTTTAAAATTATATAAATGAAGCTTTAAAAAATTGATCTCGAATTACGTCATTACGTCTGCATTTTTCTTTTCTTATAAGAAACTCTAATTTCAATCGATATCGAAAGATGGCGCCAAAGCAAAATTAAACTCATCTTGCACTCTTGTTATCCGTTGTTTACATGGAAATAGCAGGTTATCCGTTATTTTTAATTTAGAATTAGAAACATTATAATTTAATAGATTTTGAACGTTTTAGAGAAAATAACGAAGAATAGATGTGATATAAAGCAGATTATGTGTATATTTCCATACGTTGAACAATCGGCAAACTTACGGTCCCTTGAATATTTATGCCTAACATGGCCGCGATAATTGCTTTTCTCGGGGATGGGTTCGCCCCGGACGCGTTACACTGCGTTTTATTATATAGAGCTAATAAAATCGCACGGTTTTAGAGAAAATGAAAATTTAGCACTATCTGCAAAAATGTTCTCAAATCCATACTTTTTTATGCATTCATGAAATTACTTTTATTGAAAACAAAATCTATAAAAAAAATGGAAAATTTTCTGGTAAATATTTTTTTAGTGTGTGTGTGTATGTGTTACACTGTAATAAAAAAAAAGATGTAAATCTACAAAACTAGTTTTTTTTAAAGATGTAGAAATCTGTTACTAAACTGTAAGCTTACTAAAGTTTTACCTCTACACTGTACAGAAAAAAGATGTAAATCTACAAAACTTTCTTTTGTAAAGCTACAGAAATGTATACACTTGATAAAATTTTATCTGTAACAGGGGATAATTACATGATTTTTTTTTCAGTTACATAAACAGCTCCAGGCATCTCCGTTTCCTAGGAAATTCTTAGTAACATTGCAGATTTTTTTTTTTTTTTTTTTTACAGTGTAAACGTGAATTTGTTACATGATTTTTTGTTGTTGTTGTTGCAGTTACATAAAAATTTCTAGGCATCCTAGTTTCCTAGAAAACTCTTAGTAACCTCATAGATTTTTTTGCAGTGTACAGTGTGTGATTGCACACACATAAAATACACGACAATCCGTTAACAAAAAGGGCTTTAAATATAAATCGCTGAGCATCAAACTGGCTCAGGAAAAACAAAATTGAAAAATTAGTGGGGAAAAAATGCGTCGGAATAAAATGAAATATTTATTAAACTGCACAACAAATAGTGAAACCACGAGTTAAGAGGCTACTTCAGACAAACGAAAAGACGCCTTCGCTAATGCTAATCCTATGGAAGAAATTTATAAAGATATCTCAGTCACATTTCAATATTTTTAAATGATTTTTTTTCATTGCATAACTGAGATCGATCTGTACGCAGGCCGTTTTTTACTTTTTCGATTTTGATTGCAGATTTTTTTTATGAGGATGCTTTTGCTTTCGAAACCGGTTCCGAAAATGAAAGTGTCCTCATTAAAAATACCTGTAAATAAAATGAAAAAAGTAAACAGCGGTCTTTGTACAGATCGATCTCAACTATTCAATGCAAAAAAAAAAAAAATCATTTAAAAATATTTAAATATGATATATCTTTATAAATGTCTTCCATAGGATTAGCATTAGCGAACGGGTCATTTCGTTTGACTGAAGTAGCCTCTTAATGAGACCTAACAAGTAACTGACACTTCTGAAAAAATCTGAATTAAATAAGCATTTTTTCTTGTAAAATTCTGCAATGTAATATCATCTAGGGGTAACTTAGACGCTTATTTTTATTTTGGAGTCAATTTATACACCACTAGTAGGCCGAGGACATATTTAATGAGGAAGAAACTTTTGAGAACACAAAAAGTGCCATTTTGCGGCATCTATCTAATTTCTGAATTAAGGTAGTGATTTTTAAAAATCAATTTGTAATGCAACCTTAAACTTTTTCTTAAAGATATACTTATATAAATTAGATAAGAGGCATATGATACATTAGGACCATAATTTCTAGTTTATAGTTATTTAATTTAGCTTAATGAAGTGTGCCAGTTATTGGTTCCGATAATTTCATTTCACCAATCTCTTACAGAGATATTAATTATTGTTAATATTGAAGAAAGTTGAAATTTATTATTTGAACTGTTTAAAAAACATAATAATAAATTACATATTCTAAATATGCGAAAACATATTCTAAACTGACAATGATACTTGTCAAATATTTTTCAGACATCTCCACAAATGTTGAACGTAAACTTTTGACATTTCTATACCGTGATTTCAAAAAAGCATTATTTATAATTTTTAAAAAGTGAATCAATATTATAAAGCAAAATCACTCCAGTGAGAAAAGCTGACGTGATATTGATTATGGTATCACTTAACCAATAAATTTCGCATTTATTGAAATTTTTTAACTTCTGAACATCTTCCAATTTCAATTCTGATACCGACTGATAGTAAAGAAAGATATTCTTTCAAATTCAGTTTGAAAAATCTGTCTCAATTTACTGATTTTTTATGATTTTTTAAGTAATTTTAAAACGAATATTTTTTTAATATATCTCTAAAGCGTGCAGCCCCTTTAACGAAAGATTAATATGTTTGAACTTAAAACATTAAATATAAATAGTTCAGCATGTGTTTCTGACTAATATTCTATAACGAAATTCACAATCCACCAATAAATAAATAATTTAATATAAATACATACAAATTTAACAGACATGTAATCAAACTACCCGTTTAAACCACTGAAATTATTAGTTAGAATGAATGCAAATTCAGACGTACATTATGTCATTAAGTATGAAACGTCCGATTTGACAGCAGTTTCTTTTATTTTGAAATTCTGACTTCACACCAGAAAAATTTGGAATAGTAATTTTATTTTATTTTATTTGCCGAATATTTATCACCATTCATCATACAAAGTAACAAGTGGGTAAGTGTGATCACAGATCGCACAGAGGGTTTCGTTTAATATTCCTTTCAAAACACTTTATCCTTTTGAAAAATCTGTTAGTTCCACATTTCACAACCAGGGGGCGCACTTGATTCTAAACAAACCTGTATCCGAACGAAAATCCGTTTTACATACTATCTGTTGATATATTAGTCGAGAGGATTGGGCCCATAGCACCCGAGATAAGTAGGCGCACCTGGCGGAAAAAAATGGAACTAAAATATGTAAGACTATGGTGCATAATATAAGAGAATGGTCAAAGGGGTGTCGGCAAAAGTTGGAAAATTTCTCCCCGGGTTAAAAGGGCGGAGGTTAGAAAAATTGCTTAAAATACACAAGTTAGAGCCCAGAGGGGTAAATAATAAAAGACTTTTTGAAAATTTTATGATTTGCCGTGTGGTCTGAGGCACTCAGCTATACGTATGCAAAATTTTATGTCACCAACTTAATTAGGGGCTCTCTTAGAAAGAATTGCTTCAAATACATATGTGGTAGCTCAAAGGGTTAAACATAAGACTTTTTCAAGATTTTATGATTTGTCGCCTGGCCTCAGGTGTTCTGCAATAAGTATGCAAAATTTCAAATCTCCAATTTAATTAGGGGCTCAGTTAGAAAGAATGGCTTAAAATACACAAGCTGGAGTTGAAAGGGTTAAACATAAAACTTTTTCAAAATTTATTATTTGACGTGAGATCTGAGGTGTTGAGCTATAAGTATGCAAAATTTCACGCCTCCAACCTAAATAGGGGCACACTTAGAAAAAATTGTTTAAAATGCACATGTGAGAGCACAGAGGGTTAAATGTACGACTTTTTCAAAATTTTATGATTTGTCGTTTGATGTGAGGTGTTAAGCTATAAGTATGCAAATTTTCACGCCTCCAACCTAATTAGGGGCTCACTTAGAAAGAATTGTTTAAAATACACATGTGGGACCCCAAAGGGTTAAACGTACGACATTTTCAAAATTTTATGATTTGTCATTTGATGTGAGGTGTTCAGCTATAAGTACCCAAAATTTCATGTCTCCAACATAATTAGGAGCTCACTTAGAAAGAATTGTTTAAAATACACATGTAAGACCCCAAAGGGTTAAACGTACGTTATTTTCAAAATTTTATGATTTGTCATTTGATGTGAGGTGTTCAGCTATAAGTATGCAAAATTTCACGCCTCCCAATTAATTAGGAGCTCACTTAGAAAGAATTGTTTAAAATACACATGCGGGAGCCCAAAGGGTTAAATGTACGACTTTTTCAAAATTTTATCATTTGTCGTTGGATGTGAGGTGTTCAGCTATAAGTATGCAAAATTTCACGCCTCCAACCTAATTAGGGACTCACTTAGAAAGAATTGCTTAAAATACACATGTGGGACCCCAAAGGGTTAAACGTACGTCATTTTCAAAATTTTATGATTTGTCGTTTGATGTGAGGTGTTCAGCTATAAGTATACAAAATTTCACGTCTCCAAACTAATTAGGAGCTCACTTAGAAATAATTGTTTAAAATACACATGCGGGAGCCCAAAGGGTTAAATGTACGACTTTTTCAAAATTTTATCATTTGTCGTATGATGAGAGGTGTTCAGCTATAAGTACCCAAAATTTCATGTCTCCAACATAATTAGGGGCTCACTTAGAAAGAATTGTTTAAAATGAACATGTGGGACCCCAAAGGGTTAAACTTACGAAATTTTCAAAATTTTTTGATTTGTCGTTTGATGTGAGGTGTTCAGCTATAAGTATACATAATTTCACGCCTCCAAATTAATTAGGAGCTCACTTAGAAAGAATTGTTTAAAATACACATGTGGGACCCCAAAGGGTTAAACGTACGACATTTTCAAAATTTTATGATTTGTCATTTGATGTGAGGTGTTCAGCTATAAGTACCCAAAATTTCATGTCTCCAACATAATTAGGAGCTCACTTAGAAAGAATTGTTTAAAATACACATGTAAGACCCCAAAGGGTTAAACGTACGACATTTTCAAAATTTTATGATTTGTCATTTGATGTGAGGTGTTCAGCTATGAGTATGCAAAATTTCACGCCTCCAAATTAATTAGGAGCTCACTTAGAAAGAATTGTTTAAAATACACATGCGGGAGCCCAAAGGGTTAAATGTACGACTTTTTCAAAATTTTATCATTTGTCGTATGATGTGAGGTGTTCAGCTATAAGTACCCAAAATTTCATGCCTCCAACATAATTAGGAGCTCACTTAGAAAGAATTGTTTAAAATACACATACGGGAGCCCAAAGGGTTAAATGTACGACTTTTTCAAAATTTTATGATTTGTCGTATGTTGTGAGGTGTTCAGCTATAAGTACCCAAAATTTCATGTCTCCAACATGTATAGTTTCTGAGAACGGGCTCTGTGACGGACAGACAGACAGACAGACAGAGGAGCGAGACGAATAGGGTTTCGTGAGATGAACGAAATCCTAAAAATGACAGTTAAAAGTTTCTGGAGAGAATTTGGAATTTCTAAATAAACAAGTAATAATAAAAAAAAAAAAAAAAAAATTAAGTCAATTCCTACTTAGGTCATCAAAGAAAAATTTAATCTAATCCCTTAAGCTAATATTAGTTTTTGTTGCATTAAAATATCTCAATTTGTTGATTTTTATAAGCAAGTAAACCCTATTGATTTACAATGGAAGTCTGTGGGAATTTGGAAAAATATTAGAGATATCGCCAAGTTGGCGTCACTTTTGGCGATTAATTTTGATCGCCAAATTTGGGCGATATATCGCCAAGTTGGCGATAAACTTGGAGGTATTTGGCGACAGAACAGGGTACCCCTCTATGTAACCCCCTTTATAGCTATGAAGATGCATTAAACGCTGTTCAATAACCAATGGCCGCCATTTTTTCTCCCATATAAAACTAAAATTAATTATTTAAAATTTAATTAATGAATTAATATTTGATAAAACTGTATTAACATCAAGTGTCATCCACTATAAGTTTTAAAAAAGCGTATTTGAACTTGAGTGGATGAATAATAATTTTATTAACGATTGAAAATATGATCAAGATATATATAGGGAAAGTGTGAACTAATAGTAGGAAATGAAAAAAAAAACACCTTCAAATCGGGCATTTTATACATTATGACCTAATATTTTAAACGCATTTCACACTACATATTTCTAGACGCTGAAACTAGCGCTTAGTTTTTACACATTCAAGAATTTTATTTCTAACATTTGCATTTTATTGCTAATTTTAAAAATTTTATTGCTAAGCTGCCTAAGAAAACATATTTTTTTTTTATACATTCTAAAGCAGGGCGCGAAATTTCCGCACGCCAGCTCGCCATTGGCGAGCAAATATTTAAGGTTGGCAAGTAAGTTTCGTCTTTTAAAATGTTGTGCTTCAAATCAAACTATATACGCTCAGCGGCACGCGAAAGCGTTTTAGGGGAAGTGTTGGCCTCCCAAAGAGAAAATTCTTGAATTTGGGACAGAAGAAATAAAGAAGCTCTCCATGTATTTGACCCAAGTCACTTTAATGAAAAAGTGGATATTGTATTGGCAGAGTGGGCAGAATTCAAGTTTATGCTCCTTTCACTAACACTAAAAGATATGCTGGAGAATTTTTACAGTGAAAAGTGTTCAGCAAGATTCCCCAATTTGCTCCAGGTTCTAACATTTTGTGCTGTTCTATCAGTGAGCTCAACTTCGTGTGAGAGAGTCTTCAGCTGTCACAACCTACTCAAGATGCATACAGGAACTCTCTGAAGACTTAGACACTGCATGATTTGCTCAGAATTTCTATTAATGGACCCACCCTGACAGAGTTTGACCCTACATCTGCGATCGACAAGCGGTATTTCAGTGCAGAAAAGCAGCGCTACACAAACATGTAGTGCTAAAATTACAGCAACTTTTTATTTCATAACTTTTTAGTGGTATGTGACAATTTCTGTAACCATTGAAACTTTACCGCGACCTTACTTTGAGTTAATATATATATATATAGCCATTATATAATATTATATATATATATATATTGCATTAAATATGTTTCGATTTTTCAATTTCTACATTTTTTTATGATTTAGGTCACCAGAAAGTTCTTCATACTACATCTGTTAACTTTTTAAAAATATTCAATTTTTACACGAATGTAAAATATTTTGGATATAACAGAAATCTCCTTCTAACAATGGTCAATTTAAATTCAGTTTGTCATAAATAGTTCATTTTTTAGACAGTTGGGGTGGACGACGTTGCTGTCTGAATGAACGTAAAATAGTGGCGAGCAAAAATTTTAGTCTGGGTCCTTTTCAACTGAAACTTCATGCCCTGTTCTAAAGTAATACTTGTGTACGCGATTTCCACACAATATATTTCTACGCACTCTACTACTGCGCCGCCAGATAAAGTGAAACATGAATTCGAGCGCCGTCTCACAAGAAAAAACATGAATATGGGCGCCGACGTGAACATGTTAAAGAATTCGGTTAAAAATTCATAGATTAGAATACTTTGTTTCTTCAAATATTAATTTCAAAAATATATATACAGTGAAACACCGATTTAACGTTATTCAATCGACCATACAGAAATGACGCTATATGCGGGAAAACGTTAAATCGGGGTAAGACAAATCAATACACTGAACATAAAATAAAGATCAATTTAGGTAACATATCTTTTCTTTCTTCCTTTAGAATGGTTTAGATATAAGTTTTCTAAATTATACTTTAAAGAAAACTGTTATTTTACTTTACGTCCTATTTTTAGCATTACAAATCGCATTCTCAACGTATGTGGCTTTTTTTAAGCTTTGCTCTTGGCCTTCACAATTTAAAATGAACACTTTAATGGTTTTTGAAGTTTGAATGTATTTTTCGCAATGGTTATTTTCATCATTATCCGTGTTATCCGATTCTAAGTCAGGCCGCACTCTGAGATGACTCAGGCAACATGAAGCGCGTCACAGGAGAAGAAACAGGTTGAAACAGAAAAGAAAATAGCGTTCTTTTTGATGACGGATTTTTACTGGTTACAGCAAACGAAAATTCCCTCAGAAATACTGTTAGCGCCGTCCTACTACAGAAAACAAATTCCAATAAAATGCTATGAATGGGATTAGTGGGATTTTGCGAATATGCGTGGATCGAAGATAGGAGGGGTTTCAAATATTGGACTTGCAATTTGTAAGAAAGGGCAAAAAAGAAGAGAGATTGCGGGTTTTACGCGGAAGAAAGTATATTTTGTTTCATCAAAATTTCTATTTTAGGACAATTTCATTCAGTTTTCTCGCGAGAAAAACGTTAAATGCGGAAAATATTTCAAAATGATAACGTTAAATCTGGTATTTTTTAACACTACAAGTATAGGAATATATTGGGACTGGTGAAAAATGACGTTATATGCGGGAAATTGTTAAATACGATTTACGTTAAATCGGTGTTTCGCTGTATTATAAAAATTCAGGAATTTTGATCTATAAATTTTTTAACAGAAATCGGTTTGTAGAAACTTCAGATTTGCGAATCCATTGTTACAGCTTATTCCGCCAACTACCCTCATTGCAATTTGGTTTGCAACGATTGCAAATGAATTTAACATTAGGAGTTCCAAACTTTAAACCTTCAAAATTCCCAATCTGCTCGACCGAATGACTTCCCGTTTGGTATTCTAAGTAAACTTTATCGTAAATTCCGAATACCATGTCAGAATTAAGTGTTCCTATTGAAAAGTTTAAACTTCTATAGTACAAAAACTTTTACAGTAGGGGAGACCGGGGTTAGTTGTGCCAGGGGCAAGTTGTGCCATCGAGCTTCCTGACTGAGCCAATAGGTTGCAGCACCTGTCGCGTCATGTGAGTGAAGAGGTTGATTGTCTCAGTGTGCTGCGTATGTTTTGAAGAATAGCGTTACGTTGTTTTCGAGATAAAAATATTTATCTTGTTTTCTATCGTAAAAGTAAATTTTGCGACCTACGTTGGAATCGTCATTACCACTAGCGATACTGAAGTATGTAAACTTCCTTTACATTATTTAAATGCTTATATTTTGAGCAGTTATTCTATGTATTTCATTTGTTAATCATGCCAACATTTCGGAAACTAATGAATAAAGTTCAAAATGGCGTAACACGGGGCTAGTTGTGACGAAGTCTAAGAGGCACGTTGTGACAGTGTCACTACTTACCCCAGCATAATTTTCCCTCATAATTTTAACTTCCTATGTTCCTCAGTAACTGATTGACCGTTATCCGTCAGAGATGAGAGTGTTAAAGACCAGAATGACAATGAAAAAAATTAGTAAATATGAAACTATTAATAAACCAAGCACTTCAGCAATAACTTTAATCTATGATGGTGAGATTGCAGGGCCGTTTTCAGAAGTAAGAAATTTCATTGAATTAGATGATTCTATGACAATTGATAATATCAATGTGTTAGTGGTAAGTCTTACAGAAATAAGACCACTCCCTAAAGCAGGACCTCAAAAAGGCAAGAAATCTATTCGTAAATGTTTGAAGCACACCTGTAAAAGAGAAAATTCGAGCAGAATAAAAAGCAAAAGAACGCAGAAAACAAATTGCAGAAGAAAAAGCAAAAAAGAAACTGTATGGAAAGGCCAAACAGTGCATAAAAAAATTACACCCAGGTTATTGAATAAAAGAGAGAAGCAAGTATTGGATAGTTCTGAAGATGACGGAAATTGCTTATGTCTAGTTTGCTTGGAGCAATACAAAATTTCTAGACCCGGAGAAGACTGGGTGCAATGCATGACATGTAAAAGATGGGCGCATGTCAAATGTACCAAAAATGAACCTTTTTATATTTGTATTAACTGCAAATCAGACGGTAAAACAAACGATGACAATGCGTGATTAAAAATATAGGATATAGGCCTACACGTTGTAGTAGGCTACCGAGTCAAAGATCAATATGGCCAAAGATCAGTGTTGGCTTCCTTTTTATTTCTTTAATGATTAAGACAGTTTTTTTCTTTTTATTGCTAAGTGTCCCTAAAAGTATCTCTATAAAGGACTAAGAGTTTACAAGTGTTAGCAATTTAACTATATTATTTTCATTTGATTTACAATATTATTAAAACATGAAAAGTTTGACATGACACATGCATCACTTCATGACATGACACTTTCATGAAAACATGAAAGTGTTTTATTGTGTTAAGAACGTTATAAATGAATAAATTTCCCATTCTTGATTTAACATATCCCATTTAATCGTCTTTCTTATATAATTTGTGAATGTTACAATGTACTTGTATGTGTCACAATGTGCCCCAAGCATGTCACAACTTGCCCCGTAGCAGGGGTTAGTAGTGACAAATTTCGAGGTTACGCAGAATTCATTTTCTGTTATGAAAAACGTTAATAATGTTAATAGTAGTTTTATAAATATGTTACGCAAGATTTACTCTAATGATATCATACAGTAAATGTTTCGCCTCAGTTCAAATCTTACGGCTAATATCAAAAGTGTCGAAAATGTCACTACTAGCCCCGGTCTCCCCTACTTTTAAAGTACAATTTCAGTATGAAGACGACCCTTAACATTATAAATGGAAAGAAGTCATTAATTTCAGTCAAATGGCTATTTACGGGTTGTTGTTTTGTTAGTATTTTTGAGGAGGGGAAGCAATTTTTATGAAAACCTATGGAAGGTTCTCTCTTTTTTGGACTTAAGAGAAGAAGGCGACATTTACACAAAAAAAAAAACAAAAAAAAAAAAAAAACGAAGTGTAGTGTAAATTTCATTAATGCTTTTCGAACAAATAAAAATAACAGCTACCCTGTCGCTAAAAAAGTTTTTTGTTGTTGTTATTGGCATCACATCCTTTTATTTTATATTAAAATACATTTTTTTAATAAAAATGTTATATCTGTTAAATAATCTCCAGATTTTTCCACAATGAGAGCATAACGAGAACAATAAACTTTTGACTTTTTAATTACTTGACTTCATAAAGCATTATATAGATTTAAAAGCAACGTTAAAAATGCCAGAATATGCAAACTTTGAGCAGACCAGTTTCGGTAGCCTTTAGCGTACCGTCCTCAGTGCAAAGAATAACGCAAACTTGCTCATTTATATAGAGGAGAAGCGGATTCAACTGAGAAGTTCATTAACCAATGGGGAAACAGGAAAATACGGGTACACTATATGGCCAAAGGTAACCAGTCACTTGCGATTTTAGACGTTTTGTTAAATATCTATAAAAATACATGAGGAATTAATCTGAAACTGCAGGCGTGTAAAGAGTATAGTTTAGGTCATATTTCTGCGAAGATTTTTTCCCGAAACTCCACAGGGAACCGTCAACAAATTGAAAAAGAACGAATATCTTTTGGATAACCCTGTAAAAACTAATGTAACAAAAGCGTTCAAACTCGAGATTGTTAATAGGTGGCTTATTGTAATATACTGTGTTCATTTTTATGAGGATAGCATGTATACTCGTACAGAAACTAAGGTTTTTATAAAAAACAGCCCCAAATTTCGCCAAGTTTTTTGCTTATAATTTGCAGAGTTCTTAATATAAAACAAAGTTCTTTTCAGAAAATATGGCAAACAATATTGTACACAATACTCTGCAATCAGAATTAAAAAATAATAAAAATTGGATGAAAAATGAGCAGGTTTACTAAAAGATGTTTCACCGCGCATGCGCGAATGCAATCAAAATATAATGTGCGTAACGTATTAACTAAGTATATAGAGCAACTTTTGTGAAAGTCTCAAAATCATAGCTTGAAAATTCTGAAAATTATCCTGGATAGAATAAGCTCGAAATCCGTTGTTCCTAAAAGGAAGCAAAAAGATGAGGGGTTGTATCAAATATCTGTTGATTAGTGCCAAGATAGCGTACACACTATTGCACGTACTACTATATTTAGATACAATCCCTCATCTTTTTGCTTCCTTTTAGGAACAACGGATTTCGAGCTTATTCTATCGACGATAATTCTCAGAATTTTCAAGCTATGATTTTGAGACTTTCATAAAAGTTGCTGTATATACTTAGCTAATATATTATGTATATTATATTTTGATTGCATTCGCGCATGCGCAGTGAAACATTTTTTAGTAAACCTCCTCATTTTTCATCGAATTTTTATTATTTTTTAATTCTGATCGCAGTGTATTATGTACAATGTGGTTTGTCATATTTTCTGAAAAAACCTTTTTTTTATATTAAGAACTCTGTATATTATAAGCAAAAAACTTGGCAAAATTTGGCACTGTTTTTATAAAAACCTTAATTTCTCTACGAGTATACATGATATCCTCACAAAAATGAACACAGTATATTACAAAAAGCCACTTATTAACAATCTCGAGTTTGAACGCTTTTGTTAGATTAGTTTTTACAGAGTTATATAAAAGATATTCTTTCTTTTTCAATTTGTTGACGGTCCCCTATGGGGTTTCGGGAAAAAATCTTCGCGGAAATATATTACCTATACTATACTGTTTACACACCTGCAGTTTCAAGGTTAATTCCTCATGTATTTTTCTAGATATTTAACAAAACGTCTGAAATTGCAGGCGACCGGTCACCTTTGGCCATATAGTGTACCAGTAAATAGGAGAATAGTATAGGTAATGCCACCAAAAGCGTGAAAAATACTGGTGGTAATTATGCAAAAGAAGATTTTATTAAATATTTCCAACAATCTGATGAAGGGGGAATAGCGAATTCACTATTAACAATATTGTCATAATTTAATAGTGAATTCGTTATTCCCTCTTTTTTCAGATTTCTGGAAATATTTCATAAAATCCTCTTTTTCTTAATTACTACCAGTATTTTTCACACTTTTGGTGGCATTACCTATACTATTCTCCTATTGGCTGGTACCCGTATTTTCCTGTTTCCCTATTGGTTAATGAACTTCTCACTTGAATCCGCTTCTCCCCTATATAACTGAGCAAGTTTACGTTATTTTTTGCATTGAGACGGTACGCTAAAGGCAACCGAAACTAGTCTGCTCAAAGTTTGCATATTCTGGCTTTTTAGCATTGCTTTTAAATTTATATTATTCTGCGCCAAGCAGCATCTTAATAATTATTCATAAAGCATTATTTATATTTTTAAATACAGAAATTTTGGTAGAATCATTTTATTGGACACATAGTTTAATTTATTTATCTTTAGAATTTTCTTTAAATTTTGTCGATAAAAAAGTATTTTCTTGCTTTATATTTTTTTATTCTGACAACAATATATCTTCTAAATTGACAGTGATATCTATCAAATATTTTCCAGACAACGTCCCTACAAATTTCAAATGAAAACTTTTGACATTTCTATTCGGTTACTTCAAATATTATTACTTATATTTTCAAATATGACAATTTTTGTAAAACCATTTTATAAGATATACTATTTAGTTTAATTCTTTCTGTGCTTTTGAAATTAAACTAATATTCGAGAAACAGCTTTTATTGCGAATCAAACAGAATAATGTAGAAAAAGCATTTTTCGCATATCAATTAGCTAATAAAATATTTTTTTATTATTATTTAATCCATTGATCATAGACTGATTTGTTTTTAATAATATCTCGATTCAACTAAAACTTAACAGGTATACATTCAAATTGAAATGTCTTCCGTAATCGAAGTGTCCTATATATTTTAAAAAATATGCTTTTTGAGCAAATATTTTTTTATATTCTAAAATATATATTCTAAAAGGACAATGATATCCGTCAAATATTTTCCAAACTTTACCACAAATGATAATTTTAAATTTTTGACAATTCAATTACGTTAATTCAAAATGCATTATTTATGTTTCTAAATAAGGGAATTCTGGTAAAATCAGTTAATTGGATACATAGTTTGATCTATTTATCCTTAGATCTTTCTTCAAATTTTGTTGCTAAAAAAGTATTTTCCTGCTTTATATTCTTTTATTCTGACAACAATATATATTCTAAATTGACAGTGATATCTATCAAATATTTTCCACAAAATGTCCCTACAAATTTCAAATGAAAACTTTTGACATTTCTATTCCGCTACTTCAAATATCATTATTTATATTTTCAAACATGAGAATTTCAGTAAAATTGTTTTATAAGACATACTAATTAGATAATTTATTTTTGTGCTTTATAAATTGAACAAATATTCTAGAAATCATGTATATTGCCTTATTGCGCATTAAATAGAAATTTTAGAAAAAACATTTTTCACATACCTATTCGTTAATAAAACACATTAAAAAATAATAATCTATTGATCATAGATTGATTTATTTTTAATAAAATCTTAATTCAACTTTAACTTAACAGATTATACGTTGAGACTGAAAAATCTTCCGTAATTGATGTGTCCTATAAATTTTGTTAACAACGCTTTTTCAAGAAACAAAAATAACAGCTACTCTATTGCTAAATAAAAGTATCTGCCTCCTTTATGTCCTTATTTTCTGACAAAAATAAATGTTCTGAAATGATAGTGATATTTATCAAATATTTTCCAGTACAAAAATGTCAATCGTAAACTTTCCGTAACTTCAAAAAGCATATTTCCAAACACAGGAACTGCGGGAAAACCATTTGTAATATACACAGTTCTTTTTTTTGTTGTTGTTGTTTGTTTTGTTTTTTGTTAAGTGCAATGTTATTTGAGGAACAAACTTCTTTGACTCTTTATAACTTCAAGGGAAAAAAGATCAAAAATTTCATCACAAAATTTCATAAACCGATTTGCTAACTTCCAAGCAACTATTTATTTATAGTGCTATTGAACTTATAGTACTATGCCAAAAGTAAGAAAAGAAAAAATCGTGCGTCATTCATAGATTATGAAACACTTTTCCAACACTTCCAGAATATTTTAGCAGAGCTTCGGCGTTTAATAAGATAAAGAATATATACCTAAGTAAACATTTTAGAAAATGCATAACAGGTTTGAAAACCAGATTTCAACAATTACCATCTATAGCCAGAAAAATACTTCAATTCCATTGTGCAGCTCTGTATATGATCAATAGATTTGTCTATATCCTACATAGTATACTAAAATTTAGTATAGAAAGAAAGCGTATAACACAATTGAAAATTCAGCTTCAGCAATTCTACCAATAGATGAAAGCGTACTTGAATTCTTCGGTACCATATATTACCTACAGATTCTTACGCACGCCACATATTGAACTAAAATTTAATTCAGGCAAAACCAGTCTTAAAACTGTTTAAATCACACTTCCAGAAATTATCATCCATAGGCGGCCATGCATCCAGTTCTTTGCATAGCCAAGTATTGGATTTTATTTGTATTCTGTAAACGTCTTTTAATCTATACTTAACTCTTTAACCGTTGCGGGCATATATATACGCCTCGCTATGCAGATGCGTTAATTGCCCTAGGCGTATATATACGCCTTTCCGAAGTACGATCCTTTGCATTGCGCTGCAACCAGTAGCTACGCGTACCTGTTTGAAAAACGGTGGCACTGGGGAGCGTAGGTTTTCCTCGGCAGTTAAGTGGTTAATATTATGAAGAAGCAACGTTTGTTTGTTTTGCTTTTATGTAAGGGATAATCTCTGGAACTACTGAACCGATCTCAAAAATAATGGTGGCAAAATGTGGCTCCAACACAGGGTATATTTTTACGTCGGTACAACAAACTCAAGGGAGTGCAGGAGCAAAAAACGTTCTAAAACTCGGGGGGAAAAGCACTGTTTCCTCATACCTGTCGCCGGTGAAGTGGTTAAAGGGTCACAGGACCTTTGAGTTTGTCGAAAAAATCAAAATTTTCAAAATGCCAAAGTACAAATAGTATGCAATTAAAATCTTCTTTTTTTTTCGCTTTCTGCCTAAAGTATATATTCTTAGCTATATTATCCAGAAAAATAAATGTTATGTATACAAAATTAATATTTAAATTTTAAATTTAAAAATTCCTCTCACTAATGCGTGAACTATAATCATTAAGTGCTGCGCGCATGATTAAACTCTAAATTATGCATATAGAAAACAAATCTTGAACAAAATAGAATCATAACACGCCTACTTCTAAATTAAAACCAACCTTTATATAAAAAGATTTTTTTTTATTTAATTTTAGCAAAAAAAAAAAAAAATTCAAGCTTTCCAAGCTCAAAAAAAATAAGTAACCAAAATATGTGATTTTTTTTTGGTTTTAGCATGAAAACTATAAAGAAACACATATTTGGTTAATTTTTTAAAGGTATAGCTTATGTAGTTTAAAAGTAACAGTGCGCGCAAACTCCAAATTTACTAATCTGAGAAAGCACGTTTTAAAGTTCCACTATCAACGAACTTTCAATTGTACTCACAGTCAGGGTTCTCGCTGGCTTTTGACCAACATTAGCGATTTGGCGAATGCGAAATAAAAAACAGTAGCCAGATGAAAAGAAATGATAGCAAAATAGATTCAGCATGAAACACTAAAAAATCTACCCTTAACCCTTTATTATATTCCTTTTTTTTTTAGAATGTTCTAAAATAACCTCTTTTTTTTTTTTGTTATTGCTTATAAAATAGAAATTAGAGTATCCGCTACAAAAACTATTAAAAATAAGTACATTCTAAATGTCTACTACATATGTAACTGTTTCAGACATTCTTTTAGCAGTCTAAATAAAAATTAGAAACAGCTATCTTTGATTTCCCGTTCTGAAAATATACACTAAAAATTGCTGTGAGATTTCGACTCTTAGCCAATAGAAAAAATTTAACCGGCCAATGATTCGTTTCATACAACTAATACAGGGTAAATGGCTAATTTCAACAGCGCATATCAGCAAAACTTTTCTCTATTTGGCGCTTTATGCGAGTAATTTTGTTTGTGTTTTTACTGGCACGACGCCGGTGCATAGATAGTGATTAACTGACAATAGAGAAATGCCTGTCGCATAATCATTTCTGTGTCTTTGGCTGTTACGAAACTGAATTGGTCTTGAGTTAGTATCTCTATAAATAGAACAATGTAAATGACACGGTGCGATTGAATATGTCAAAGGGACATTAATCGTTCAGCAACGCGGATAAGAATCGCTACTGTATTGGCACACAAACACACACAAAGAGCAGAAATTGAGCACTCGCAATTTTGCGAGTCTGATTGCTCTTTTGCTCGTCAAATGGAGCATTTTGTCACGATTTGGCGCAATGGCGAACGGCAGCGAGAACCCTGCTCGCAGTCTATAAATGATTATAAACCAAGAAATAATGCAGGTTTTTAAATGAGGTTCTTTGAATACTGTTGAGAATTTTTTTTTTTATTAAGAAAAAATCAAAATCTGAAACTTTATTTTTTGAAAGTTTAAAGGCCCTGTGCCCCCTTAGAAACACCTAAAAAATTCATATCAATTTCAATGTGGTTGAAATAGTGTAGCATCATTAAAATACGCTGCAAAGAATTTTTTCCCATAGGCCAAGATGTAATGGAACTATTTTAAGTATCCCTGTAAACGAACTATGACACATATCATTTTCACACATATCACATACAACACATATCATTTTCAGTACTGAACATGCCATGGTAAACCTCCGTACCGTTTATTAACTGCCGTATATTTCCATGTATAAGCCAAGAATATGACTTTTCAATGAAAAATCCCCCAAAATCGGAAGTTCCGTAGTTCACGAGTAAAACGGCTTTGACAGACAGACAGACACAGGAGTGATCTTATAATGGTTCCGTTTTTACTTTTTAAGTACGGAACCCTAAAAACAGAGCGAAAAATGATAAATAAACACAAACGATCTCATATAAAGCTGAACCTTTATCAGGTGTAAAAACACACATGGTTCGAACATGAAAACCCGAGATCATGCAAACAGGAAGAAATTTGGAAGGTGTCTAAAGAAGAAAACAGATCTGGTGTCTTTATTTTGTCATTGTTTATTGTATTCTTATGCAAGGTTCTCAAATTTTAATTATCTGACGTTACTTTTTCGGTGCTATTTTAGGTGTTTTCTTAATTATATAAATATGTAGCACCTATAGCCGTCGTTCAGTCCGTCTGTCTGTCTGTCCGTCCCCATATAACAGGGCAAAAACTACCCAACCGAATGATATGAAATTTTGATTATATAATTGTTGTAAAATTTTGTCGAGTCATTTCAAATTTTATGAAAATAGGATGTATAGTTTAATTAAAGGGACAGTCAAAAATTTTCCGTTACATTACAGCCAATGGGAAAAATTATTTTAAGTGAATTTGAAAGATGTTATGGCCTTTCGAACAGAATGAAATTGATATGCACTTATGAAGTGCACTAAAATATACATTCAGTACGACATATAGTTGAAAAAATATTTATAAAACAAGTTATAGTACGAAAACACTTTATTTACCACGCTTGACGTGCAATTTCCAACTTGTTATTGTTAGATGCGTTCGTAATTATATAAATCTACTAAAAAATAACTTTTCAAAAGTAAAAACAAAAAAAAAGAAAAAAAAAAGAAAAAAGAAAAAAGGTGAAAGTTGTGGCTAAAAAATAATGTGATATCAAATTTCCAAGCTTATGTTATGGTACTTATTTAACATTTTCCATTTAAAAATTTACCATATGTAAGTCGAGTACCTACGTATGTGTTGATAGAAAGCCTTTTCTCCTTTACTAAATACATCATAACGTATTTCTGAAAATTAAAATTTTCTAAATTGTGCATAATGGGCTTGGCGGCCATCTTTCCATATTTTACACAAATTTCTAAGCACACAAGTTCGTAGTTAAAATCGGAAGTTGGAAATTGTTGCTACAGCAAACATTTTATGCTTTTCATTTATGGAAATGAGTGCCCAGAAATTTGTGTCTTAAAATAAAGCTGAAGTAACTTCAGTAGTTTTTTCCGGAGGGGGTTTAATTAATTAGTTAAAGCAGTAATAATCAATTTCTTTTTTTCAAAATAAAAGACTTTCTTAATTTATCTGTCTGTAGCTAAAG
This sequence comes from Maratus speciosus, assembly GCA_963932465.1. Lineage (NCBI taxonomy): Eukaryota > Metazoa > Arthropoda > Arachnida > Araneae > Salticidae > Maratus > Maratus speciosus. Next base: position 306,102,330 of record OZ010794.1, read on the forward strand.
CTAGAAGTTCGAAATTCTTAATAATGCAAACATAATACGAGCTTGTGTGCTTAGAAATTTGTGTAAAATATGGAAAGATGGCCGCCAAGCCCATCATGCATAATTTAGAAATTTTTAATTTTCTGAAACACGTTATGATGTATTTAGTAAAGGAGAAAAGGCTTTCTATCAACACATACGTAGGTACTCGACTTACATATGGTAAATTTTTAATGGAAAATGTTAAATAAGTAATACCATAATATAAGCTTGAAAATTTATATCACACTATTTTTTAGCCACAACTTTCACCTTTTTTCTCTTTTTTGCTTGGCTTTTTTTTTTACTTTTGAAAAGCTGTTTTTTAGTAGATATCACTTCTTTCTTTTAAACAGGTTATATATAATTTAAATAATTCTACTCGCTCAAAGTAAAATTAATCCCCGTATAGCCTTTATAAGCAGAGAGCAAACACAATAGTATACATTTTGTTTACCTATCATTCATTTTTTAAAGTAATTGATAATTTAAAAGTAAGGAAAGTCAATTTCTTCTTTCAAAGTCTCGGTGTTTCTCAATTTATATCTTCTTTAAAATTTTTATGAAGGATGAAAATTTAGATAAAAACAGATAAAGTCGAAATGAAATATATATTTACAATTAGTCTGTCGGTTAATTGTTTGTTCGAACTTTTTTTTGTTGACGGTTTTGTAAAATAAATTTTCCTTTACAAATACCTACGGCCGATCCGAGAATGAAGCCCCGCAGGCATCTAAAGAATCGAAGATATGTTTAACGATCTGTAAATCCAGCAATTCTAGACATAATGAAGGAACATTTTTGATAAAAAATCTAAAAATTGAAAGATGTAAACTGTACATATAACTTCATCTTCATTTAAATCGTGTTATAGAGAAGAAAGAATAAATATGTAATTTTACTAAAGTCTGTTTATCCATACCTATTTGCATAAATGTGAGAATATTAATTTCATATAAAAATTCTCCTAAATTGATTAGCTTTAATAGTCTATTATTAAAGCCGCATATACATTAGAATTAAATTTTTTCCGATTAAAAATTGCCTGAAATCTATAGTATTATCTTTCGTCAAATTTGTTTTATGCTTTTTTTTAATGCCCAGACTCCTTTTCTAAACTCTGACAAAAGATCACAAACATAATAAAGTTATCCAAATACTTATATCTTTCTATCGTATTTCCTTTTTTGGGGGTGGGAGGGGCGGTGAGGAAGAGCGCTTAAGAACTTCTTTTTGTTCTTAGAATTCTGAATTAATCATTCAAAAGATCTACCTACATAAGTCTTGTTGCAGAATTTTCATTAGCTAAGAGTTGCATCAACTTCTACATCATGTAAATCTATTAAATTACTTTTGTAAAATACTAGATAGGAGTCATTGACATTTCCAGACCTTTCGCCTACATTTTAAACTTGAGTCATTTACAACTATTCATTAATTTTCTATACGAATTAAAGAAGCCGTTGTTTCTATTCTAACGGTACCTTTCACTATTGCTTTCTCTAATACCCAGATACTCAAATTTAACCAACTGCGCTTAGAATCATGCTCATAACAGAGAACATTTATATGTAAGAGTGGTGACATACGTACTCATACTCAAGTTTTTGTCCAAATTACGGTAACTCAGTTTTCAGTAATAGACGTGGAAGATTTCGATTGAACTAACCAGAAAAGTTAACAAACATTGGCTTCCTGATTCAATGGAGGATATTCCAAATATGAGTTCGAGGCTGAAAAAAGTCACGTGATACCGGTAATTTACCCAAGGAACTTCTAACTAATAAGAAGGGAAGATGCTACTGCTTTTGCCTGATGAACTGTTTCATTGGCTAGCGGGGATTTACATTACATGACTACGGAGCCTTCCCTTCTTTACGCTAGACTTTTTACCTTTATCACGTGATCAAAACGCAGATGGAATATCCTCCATTTTATCAAAAATCGTCTTAACCAACCAAAGTTAATGTCCGGGATCCAGATAAATTTTTCTCTGTTAGTGAAATTAGATTGACCAATCAGATACCTCCATCCTTGGAGGCTTTTCGGTGTTTACTGCAAACATCAAATAGTTCGCAAAAATGCAGGCTTCTGATGGATCAATCTCATCTCGCTAATAGCAAAAAATATATCTTGATCCCGGCCTATTCAACGCCCCTTAAATATTCGAGAAAGCCTTGACACGCGTCAAGTAAACGTCACACAAAGCAGGCAAAACAAAGAAGAAAAGTCATTCATTGACTCGTTCATATCCACGAGCCAATGAATGATTTTGTTTCTTTGCTTTACCTGCTTTGTCAGACGTTTTCGTGACGCGTCTCAAGACATTCTCAAATATATAGGGTATATTGGCCTATTTCACCGCCATGAAGCTATGAAAGGAGAGCAGCAGACATGTCAATCTTCCCGTGTGAAAAACTAGATGCCGAAAACGAGTTCTATCCCCCTCTTCTGCCCTTTTCTCTTTAGATTTTGATCGATAGCAGCCCATTTAGCAGTCTCCAGCGCTAGATGCCGCTATATATGGTGGACGCAGGAGGGAGGGTGGTACCGTGAGCAATGACATAAAAGGCCAGTTCATGACGTTTATACGTCACACAAAGTTGGGTCATCTTTACACGATGATTAGTACAAAGCGGCGCGCCCATTTTTTGTGTCCATTGCCGTGTACAGATAATCAACTCCGTGTGACGTTATGAACTGGCCTTGTATGTCGTTGGTCACAGTTTAGGAACAGCTTCAAATGACATCATTTATATCTACCCGAGGTAAACGAAAAAGACAGGCTACCGCGGTGCTACAGCGTCTAGAATAAATAGTGTGGAAATCGGCTATCCCAGTAATACTTTAAAAAGTGCTAAAATATTGGATCGCTTAAATGTCAAACGATGCTGAAGTCCAATGAGTCGATCACAGTGACATCTGCAGGATATTTTCTAAAACTCCAAGACGATTTGGTCTAGACGCTATTACATTTTTTTTACATTTTTTTAACATACATCTGACCTGTGTGCTTGGCGTCAAGACCGCTGTAATAATACGATGTTTACTTTGAAATCTGAAAATATATCGCAGATCTCGCTGCGATCGGCTCCCTGGATTTCAGCGTCACAGCACATTTAAGGGATACAACATTTTAGCGCTGCTTGGATAGCAAATTTCCACACTATGTATTCTAGACGCTGTAGCGAAGCATACACGTGTCTCTTTCTTCTTTAAAAAAATATTCCGCAGATGTCACTGCAAATGACTCTTTGGAATTCAACATCATTGTACTCTTAAGGGATTCAATATTTACGCGCTTTTTTAAGTATTACTGAGATAGTCGATTTCTACTATATATAGTCTAGACGCTATAACTGAGCTATATAGTGTCTATAAGATATAGTTCAAAAATCGGCTTATTAAAAAGTGCTAAAAAATTGTATCCCATAAATGTTGAATGAAGCTGAACGACGAATGTCGATCACAGCGACATATGGTAATTCCAACGTAACTATTGCAAAAGAAATCAATTGAGAAAATGTTTCGCTCAGTGAAGATCTAGAAAATGTTGCTGCGATCGACATTTGTCATTCAGTATTGTTCAATATTTATGGGATTCAATTTTTAGCACTTTTTAAAGCATTACTGGAATAGCCGGTTTCCACACAATGACCGTGATCCAGATAGATTTTTCTCTGTTATCGTAACGAGACTGACCAAATGAATGAGAAGCCAAAATTTTGCTAACTTTTCACTGTTTGCAAAAATGTACCTGGATCCCGGCCTATATTTCTAGACGCTATAAATGGGCTCAGGAATTGTATAGAAAGCAAACTCCATATTTTAATACATTAAGGCCGGGATCCAGATAGATTTTTCGCTGTTTAGCGAAACAGGATTGACCAATCAGAAGCCTGTATTTTTCTGAATTTTTGCCTGTTTGCAATATTGCAGGCTTCTGATTGGTTAATCTCGTTTCGCTAAACAACGAAAAATCTATCTGGACCTTGACCTAAATCAAGCAGTCCGCTCAGGAATACAACGACAAAGAATTTTCGAGGCAAGATTAGATTAATCTCATAAAATAGTATGAGGTAAATATTTTCAAATTGGATTTTCTTTTTAAAAATATCACGAAGTTGCTACAATCTTCACTGATAAGTATATTTTTATTAAAAAAAACTATAGATTTTATTTAAATTCATCGCAAAGTTTTAATTTGATAGTAGTTTAAAATGAAAATTTAGATAAGTTAAACAACAGCAAACAAATAAATGCAAAATTTGGTAAGTATTGATTTAAAAAGTATAAAAAAGATGTAGAAAATTGAAAAATGTATGCAAAAAGTGTACGGGTGAGTTAGCTCTCCCTAGTATTATGGAGCTCGGTGGATTTTACGGATGATTTACCAATGAGAACGCTTCATATGCGTTTATGTAGCGTTCTCATTTATCAGAAAATAGATAGTCTTTAAAAGCAGAGGTAATTTTTCACAAAGTTTTTAACAGTGTATTGTAAAGAATGGAGGGTATTCCATCTACGTTATGATCACGTGGCCAAGGTAGAAACTTCTAGCTTAAAGAAGGGAAGGCTCCATAGAAGTAATGTAAATCCTCGCCAGCCTCTTTTTCACTGGCTGGCGAGGATTTACATTACTTTTATGTACAGTTTATTTACATTTACAGTTTATTACAGTTTATTTACAGTTTATTATCATTTTACAGTTTATGGGGAAAGCAACAGTAGCCTCCCTTCTTATCAGTTAGAAATTCTTTGGGTAAATTACCGGTACCACGTGACTTTTTTCAGCCTGGAACCCAGATTTGGAATATAGTCCATTAGATAAATATTTCAATATTTTCGAAACGATATTAAACAGTCTGGGCCTAAATTTTTGCAAACTTTTCGCTCTTTTCCAAAGTTTCGCAAAATGCAGGCATTTTATTGGACAATCTTGTTTAGAAAATAGCAAAAAATCTACCTGGATCCCTAACAAAACGTTGTTGCCACCAATGTAAGAAAAACTCATTTATTACGAAAACGACAAAATATTTTATGCTGTGTTATTTGGATTATTGTTGTTAAATAACGTTTGTTTTTGATAACGAAATTAGGAACAACTGTGACTCTATAACGAAGTAGCGACATGCGTTCAATAAAAGTTTATTGGTAGAAGTGACAAAAACAAATCGTTAAAGGTCTTTGCGAGTGTGTCATTATTGTCAGGCTAATGCTTCTTGAATTATTTTCCTAGTCTGATAGAGCTCATCCATGCGCGTATCGCCTAATTGAAGAAAGTGGATTGCCGTACTTTCGACAAAAACTTGAAATGAGCATGCCTCCTGTTCATGTATTATCATTCTTATGTATAAAGGCTCTCTGTTATGGTGTTGTTTTTGAGCTCTGTTGGTTAAATTTCGATATTTGTGTTTTAGGCCGGGCTCCAGATAGATTTTTCGCTTTTAGCGAAACAAGATCGACCAATCAGAAGCCTGCATTTTTGCAAAAAGTGAAAAGTTCTCAAAACTGCAAGCTTCTGATTGGTCAATCTCGTTCCGTTAACAGCGAAAAATCTATCTGGATCCTAGCCTTACAGAAAGCAATAGAGAAAAGTACTGTTGCTATGGAAACAACAACTTCTTTAATATCGAAATGTATAGCAAAGGAGTTCAGAATCAATGCCTTAAATAGTTTCGAATATGTACTGTTGTTATGACAATCAATACCCTTCCTGGATGTGGAAATGCAAAATTGTGTTCCACATAATTGGCCGCAATCTAGATAGATTTTTCGCTGTTAGCGAAACGAGATTCATCAATCAGAAGCCTGCATTTTTGCGAACTTTTCGCTGTTTGCAGAAATGCAAGCTATTGATTGGTGAATCTCGTTTCGCTAACAGCGAAAAATCTCTCTGGATCCCAACCTAGATTACCACAAACATTGCACTTCATCCATGGCATTAAGAAAATGATTCAAAACTTTCATGACATAGGCCGGGATCCAGAAACAGCAAAAAATTCTCAAACATGCAGGGTTCTGATTGGTCAAACTCATTTCGCTAGCAGCGAAAAATCTACCTGGATCCCAGCCATAGTTTTCTTCGATGAAATCAATGCAAAAGGTTAATATAAAAGTGTAGTGATATAATAATTAATCAGAGTCCGATGAAAAACATCCCAAGCCTTTATTACTAAAGACTACACATACGGTAACACAACATAGAAAAGTAACTTCGAGAAACTCTAACTTAAAACCAACAACAACCTTCCCGTTGCCACTTACAAGAATAGAATGTACTATAACGTTATAATAACAGTTAATGTGCGATTACATTCTCAACACCTCCCCTTAATCGCACATAATGCAACACCTATACATTAAGTTACATAGCTTAGGCTTAGGCAAACTTTTGGTAAAAATATCATCCAAATGATTTTCACTAGATGCATATTCAAGATGAATGTTATACAAATTCAAAATTTCTCGAATATACTTTAACTTGATGTCTAAATGCTTTAGCCTACCACAATTATTTTCGTTAAGTACTGCTTTAATAACTGATTGGTTATCCTCAAAAATATTTACATTTACCTTTGTACACTTCAAAATTTCTGTAGTTACATCATGCAAAGGAATCAGATCCTGTATCGCCCTTGCCAAGGCTAAAATCTCTGCCTCAATTGATGATAATGCAATAGAAGTTTGCTTCTTGTCACTCCAAGCTATAGGACAGTTATTAAACATAATTATATAACCTGAAACAGATTTTCTATCTCTTGCATCTGATCCCCAATCTGCATCTACAAAACAAGAAATAATAGGATCATCAATATTATATTTTTGAAACACTAGTTTGAATTCAGCAGTTCCTTTGAAATAACGCAGTATTCTCTTTAGACCAGTGCCACTCCATGCAGCAGCATTTGGCAGTTCTTGTACTTGACTCAGACAGTTCACAGAATATAGTATGTCGTATAGTATGTCATGGATAAATACAGCAAAGCACCAACAAGTTCAAGATAAGGACCATGAAATTTCTCACCTCTATCAAAATCTGAAGATGTTGATTTTGGAGCAAGTGGAGTATCACAAGGTTTGCAGTCAGACATTCTGAGCTTTTCTAGAAATCTTTTCACATATGCTTCTTGACTTAAACAAAGACGATCAGGTAAATAATCTAAGCATATTCCAAGAAATTCAGTGGCAACTTCTGCTTTAGACATTTCAAACTCACTTTTGAGTAGATCAATTACAATATTCACTTCTGATTGATCATTGCCTGCAATTAAGAGATCATCAACATATAACACCAATATTATGTCACTATTGTTAGTATGTTCCACAAAAATACAATTTTCATTACCAAGTTGCTGAAAATTTAGTTGAAATAGAAACTGGCTAAATCTTCGAAACCATTACCTAGGAGCTTGTTTTAGCCCATATAAACTTTTAAGAAGTTTACAAACCTTACTACTATTGTCGTTATATCCTATTGGTTGCTCCATGAAAATAGTTTCATCCAAATCTCCATTTAAAAAGGCTGTTTTCGCATCTAATGCAAATATTTTTAACTCTTTTTGAAGAATAACAGCAAGTACTAATCGAAGTGATGACATGTTTATGACAGGTGCATAGGTTTCACCATAGACAACACCTTCTCTTTGAAGAAAACCTCTAGCCACCAATCGTGCTCTATAAGCACCATCTCTTTTTCTTCTTAGAATCCACTTGCAGGATATTGCCTTTTCATTTTTTGGCAAGTCTACCATTTCCCAAACTTTATTTTTGTTCATCGAGTCAATTTCATCATCCATTGCTTTTCTCTAAGATTTTTGCTCTTCCGAAGTCAATTTTTCTAAATCTTCATAGGAGACTGAACTTAAGCTTGCTGTAAAGGCTTCGTAAACATAGTAATCTTCCAGCTTAGCAGGTAATTTTACATTCCTTTTTGGTCTTATACTTTCCACTTCTGTTTCTGCCAAAGCATAAATTTCATGCATTGCTGATTCATCTTTCTCATCATCATCATCTACATTAGTTTAATCACGAACTGTATCTCTAATGAACACTTTCTTTTCTTCATTGAATTTCACATTACGAGAAATTACAATTCGTTTAGTAGTTGGATCAAAAAGGCGATAACCCATACTGGAATATGCAACAAAGATCATTCTTTTAGATTTTGAATCAAGCTTTTTCCTCTGGTTATCGGAAATCCTCATGTAAGCATCGCATCCAAATACTTTGATGACATCAAGATCAGGTAACTTCCCATACTTTAATTCAAACGGGATATAATTTTGTGTACTCTGACAAGGTATTCGATTCTTCAAATAGGCAGCTGTTTGAACAGCATAACCCCAAAAGGTTTTGGGAAGTTTTGCATCATATATCAGAGCACGAGCTTTTTCCAGCAAGTATCTATTAGCTCTTTCGGCAATTCCATTCAGAGAGGGAGTATAAGGTGGTGCTGGATCCATCAGAATACCAGCTTTTCTACAGCAACGTGCAAGTTCACCAGAAACGTATTCTTTAGCATTATCGCATCTAACTTTGTGCATTCCAGGATTTTGTTTAAAGAAAGAGTTTAAGATCTCTACTATATCACTTTTTTCTCAATAGATGTACTTCACAAAATCTAGAATAGTCATCTATTATTGTCACAAAGTACTTTTCTACTGTAATGGTTGGGGGATCTATAGGGCCACAGATATCTGTATGAATCATTCTCATTGGCGTGTTATCATGTTCTCTGGTACCTTTCCTTATAGGCTCATTTGATTGTTTAGCTGCAACGCATTCCTCACAAAAGGCTTCAGATATTGGAAGGCCCATTTCCTGAAGAACCTTATTTGACGAATATCCTAACCGACGGTGCCATAAACCTGCATCTTCATTAATAGAAAGTGCTACAGCCTTAACAGGTAAAAATTCACTAACATACTACCCTTTATCATTTAATTCAGCAATTACAAAACAATCTTGACCTTTTTTAACAATAGCTTTGTTGTCTTTGAAAATAACACTGTAACCAGCAAACTGAATATTTTTGACAGATATCACTTCTCCATTCAGATTTGGGACAAACAATACATCTTTTAGATTAATTTCTCTCCCTTTCAATGTTCCAGAAACAGTCCCTATATCAGTTATGGTTAGTTTATCATTTTTAGACGCGCATGCCACCGTTCCAGAAAATGGTTTTAAGTCACTAAACCACTCACGTTTACTACACATATGAGACGTGGCTCCAGAATCTAACAGAAAATTATTTCCTTCCATTTTTCCGGCTGCAAAAGTGACTGCAGCTGATTCGATTTTTGAATCCGCTTTCTGTTTAGCTCTACAATTTCTTTTAACATGACCACTACGCCCACATTGATGACAGACAACTTTATTCTCACAATACTTGTCATAATGACCTTTCAATTTTCATTTGTAACAAACAATATCACATTTAGATGCTCTAAAAACAGTATTATCACAAGTAACAGAAACATTCTTACCAGTAGTGCTTCCCTTGAGACTATTCTTATCTTGTATAAAAGCTTCTGCATTTATAAGTCTCTGAGTAACGAAATCCAAACTCAGATTCTCATTTGGCTGATTTTCAATAGAAGCTTTAATGACATCAAATTCAGAGGGAAGAGACATCAACAAGTACACGACGACATCCATATCTTTAATTTCTACTTCAGCAAGTCCAAATCTTTAACATCCATCAATTCATCAATATTTTGTTGCATGGAACATTCTCTCCGTTTTTTCATCGTAGCATGTCTTTTTCGTGCGAGAATTTGATTAACTGCACTTGTTTTCGCATAAGGTAATTTCAGTTTTTTCCAAATATGATGCGCAGTAACTTCACTACCCATAGAAACAAGAACTGTATCATCTAACAAGGTAAGTAGAAAATCGTATGCTTTCTTTGCCTCCATTACGTCTTCTGGTTTTGTATCATCTGCTTCCCTTTCTAAATATATATGCAAGCTCTTTGCTTCAAATATTGCTTCAACTCGTCGACGCCACAAAGAAAAATTCTTTCCATCGAAAGGCACAACTTCGTATTTAATACTGGCTTCAATGGCCGCCATGCTCACAAACACAGAACTCAGCAACTACGTTACCGTGTGTTCTATAAATAAAATATCTAAACCACGCTCTGCTGTTGTGATATAATAATTAATCAGAGTCCGATGAAAAACATCACAAGCCTTTATTACTAAAGACTACACATAGAACACACATACGGTTCACATAGGACGGGTCCACACATCACGGACACAACCAGTGTTGGGCACGCTCACAAAAAAAACGAACTAATTCAAACTCAAACTCAACTTCTCAAAAATGAGTCAAGTTCACGTTCAAATTCAAATTTTTTCAAACGAACTCGCTCAACTCAAACTCATCTATGAAAGTGAGCGAAGTTCACTAAAAACTCGTTTTTTTTTTTTTTTTTTTTTTTTAATTAGAACTTTATTCTCCAAATTAAAAAAATTTTATGAGTAATCTTTTGGTTATTCGATGTGAGTGTCTTCATGGACCCGGCCCAACTTTCCTTCCCGACACTCTGTCCGAGCTGGGTTTGAGGATTACTTTTTTCTAAAGCTTCAGACCGAGATGGCCGGGATTGGGTTTATTTTCCGGCCCAAGTCGGGGCTGTACTGAATTCGTCTTGAGTTCTGAACAGGCAGAAACTTTCAGTCCCAGTTCCAACATAGCTCGTATGAAAATCATTGGACCGGCATGGCTCTGGCCTGTCCAGTAAAAATATCAGTAAAATTTGGCCCTGCCCATTTTTTTTTTCTAAATGTAAGTATTTTTAAATCGCTATTATTCCATAATTAAAATTGATATTTTTTTTTTTTTTTTTTTTTTTTTTTTTTTTAAGGTGGGTAGATGCAATTCTAGGCTTCTACTAGGCAATGACGGAACCTCGTGTTTAACGAAATAAAATAAAAATGTCGATCTATTTAAAATTAGAATAACAGTACTTGTGAAAAGAATGCAATGCATTTACAACAGACAATGAACTTGCTCATAGGGGAATCAGCCCATAACGGATTTTTCTTTTTTTCTATTCAATTCCGTCTTAGAACATTTTATTGTATAGACTTTAAAATTTTGAAATCTCCAAGCCATAGAATGTGGATTAACGATGTTAATGGTAACTGTGATATTCACATATAACCAGATGTATTAAAAAATAAATACCACATCTCAGAAAACTTTATTTAAAATGAAGAATATAAACATGATGTAAAAAGATAAAATAAGTATTTTTAGTTAGGACTTCGCGTACAAAATTATTTTAACCTTATAGGCGTGGGTCTAGCCGAGCCAATTAATTTTTTGTCCGGGCTGGACCGAAGTTTTAGTTTTTGTACCGTGCTTGATCAATAATTTTTTGGAACGGGTCGAGTTGTGCTCGGAGCAGTTTTGGCCAAACTTTGAAAATTTTTACCGGGGCAAAAGAAAAATTGTCTACGGATCTACTCTATACGAGGTGAAACAATAATAAATTTAGTTATGCGCCAATAAAATTCGAACTATACGGAATGACTGTCAATTTGCAACAATGAAACATTTTAAAGGCTTAATTAAAAGTAACAAAAATTATTATAAATAAAAAAGGAATTGCGGGATTTAATAATAATAATAATACCCTTTTATTAATAATCACAGTTTACCATTATTTAATTTACGACTACACATTGAGAAATCAATTTAGATATCCTAAAAAGATAGTTTAAATAATGTTTATTTTGTTTATTTCTTATTATTCTATCTTAACTCATTCTCAAATTCCCTGTTCAACAGCGCGGAACTTTCTGACACATTCTGTTACTAATTTTTAAAAGTAAAAGCATAAAATTGGCAAGTTTGACTGCTGAAGCGATTTCGAATCGAATAGCGTTTTTCATTTTTTCATAAATGGGTTATAAGTGATTCTTATGACGTGACGACAAGTTCTTTCCCTTTCATTCGTTGCTGTGTCGGGAATCCGGTTCAAAACTCCCACTTTGACAGTATTTTCTGGAAGATATTCTGGCTTTACCAAAAAAGGAAAAATGTCATTCCTTTACATAATTACTGAACAAGAACACTAGCCAATTTCATGCATTTACGAAAAAAAAAAATGAATTCAGAAATGTCACAGAAAGTAGCTCTTTTGGTAAACAGCATTAAAAATCACATGGAAAATCATATATTTTTCAATAAATTCACTTGCTTGCGCTTTCCACCAAGCACGTAAAATAAGGGTGAATTTTTCATAATTGAGTTCGGTGCCCACGCCAAATTAATGTATTATAACGGAAATTTTTAGGAAAGAATATGAATTGCTGTCAAAAGATAAGGCTTAACTTTCAAGATGAGCATTATATGCTTATAAAAAAGTGTTTATAAAAAAAAAACTATTTTTACTCTTATGCTTATTTGTTTACGGGTATTTGTGAGTGAGATCTTAAATTCTCTTCATTAATGTTAAACCTACTGACATGGAATGCATTTTTTTAAAAAAATATTGCCCCACAAAACGAATATCTTTAACTTTTTCTTTCTCTCTTTTCTCTGGGTAATTTTCTTAAAGGATTTCTCTTTTTCTTTTTTTGCTTACAAGCAATCGAAATTTTATTACTGAAATACACATATACATATATATATATATCAGGAAAAACGTTAGCATGTTTTAAGTTTCTTTACAGCTTTCATTAATTTAAAATAAATTAGATGTTCTGGGGTTTATAAATTTTACACAGTTGGTCATGTGTTACAATCTATGGGCCAGATTTTGGGTCATTGCTTTTTAAAATTAAATGGGATAAAATAAATCTCAACTGCATTCTTCATAAAATGCATTTATTTTTATTTTGTTATATTTTTTACGACTGAGAGACATTTGAGGCAGTAATTCACTTATTTTTATTTATCTTTCAATTTATACCTTTAATTTCTTAAATCACTGTGTTAAAAATTGTGAAAAGGAATAGAATAGGAAGAAAAAGAAAAAACGAAAAGAAAAAGAAAAGATTCTTTGAAAAGACGCTATATTTCCTTTTTCTTTTCTTCCTTTTATATTAGTTAAAATTAATGCAGCTTTTTAAATCAAATTCCATATATCGATTTGTAATCCCTTGCTCATACAAGATTTATTTTAAAGATATTCTTGTTACTGTAAAATCCATGAGAGTATACGGCCAATTCAGTCTCTTTGCTTTTATTGTTTAAATAAGGGGTATGCAGAATTGGAGGGATAGTGCTGTCACAAAAGCTGTCTACGACCACCCGCTGCTCGAAAATCGTCACGGTGCCAGGGAGGTAGAATCACTACGTTTTATGACACCCGTGTATCGAAGAACTACAGATAAAGTTACAAACAATCAAAGGCCCGGAAGATCATGTACCTCGAGGCTCTATACCCGAACTGAGTTCTGTTTTTTACGCTTTTGGGAAGAATTCACCGAAAATAATCAGCTTGAATGTAAACATTTTCCCGCCCTTCCCACAATGAAATAACATGTAGTTTGAAAGCCAATAACATGAAGATTTCTATAATAGAAAAACTGTCTCCTTCGTTTTGTTGTGTCATTGTGAAACTTGGTGATTAAGAAACGTATATATATAAATATATAAAGAAATTATCTGTCAAAATTTAACCATGGCAGAAAGTAAAACACAACCAGAACCTTACAATTAAATAAATTTAGATAAATATTTTTTCCTCAATTTTAAGATATCCTTTTGCAGAATAAAATCTATGAGATTTTATATCAATGATACTTTAAACGAAATTAAATGAATTTTTTACCTGAAGACTTTATCTAATTTTAGTTTGAACATTTTAATAACCTTCTTTGTAGAGTTTTTCATATTAAATAATACACACCAGATAAAACATGAATAGTGAACAATGAAATTGATAAAACATGAAATTGTATAGATGTTTGAAAAAATAACTTAACGAAAAATAATTTATTTATATTTAAGCAAAAGAATCTAGTAAATAGACTTTTTCTGTTAAGATTAAAAATTCAAAGTTTAATAAAGTTAAAACAAACACAGACTAGGTTATTAAAAAAACTTTTATATATTTGTATTGTTATTTTTCGATTACTGGATTAACATACATGTGATTTTGATTTAGGAAAATCCGCTTCTGTCCCATCAACCCCCCTCCCCCCATCCTTCCTTCCTGTGGTTGGTTGGTTGTGTTTATGACGGCCAATTATCAACACGAGGGATATAGGCCCTGAGGGAGGGGGGAGTGCCCTCCGTGGGAGTCTTTCTAAGGGAACCTAACCCGTATTTACGCATGAAAATTCACGGTTCGAAGAAAGCCGCGAAACTCCGAACGATTAGGCCGACGGGCGCGATTGGGTTTGAATACAGCACCTTCCGTCTACCAGCTGCGAGTCGGGTGTGCAATATACTTTTTTGTTGCGAGTCGGGTTGAATTCTACTTTTTTGCTGCGGGTTCTGCAACTTTCATTGTTTAGACATTGGTTTAGACTACTGAGGGTCTGGTTCGGTTTGACCCAACATTTCAAAGAATGCCAAAAATATTTTTTTTTTTATTCAAAATCTATAAACAATAAGATCTTCATGATGGATATAACCGAAAAGTACACATCTATTCAGCGAATACTTTTTCAATTCTTAATATATTTATACACTTATATCGCTGCATATGAGGCCCTTCCAATCTACACACATACAACGGGTGTGTGCAAAGACTATCACAAACTCTATATATGTGTTTTGTGTGTGTAAAAACGAATTGTTGATCCCATTTTTCATATTCCGAGAGAAGAAAAAATGGTTCTTAACTGTACCGTAAAGAAAGAATAATCTATGATCACATTTCTTATACATTTTATTTCTCATGCAGTAATTTGAATATATAATCTTCAACCTTAAAAATGTATTTATTTTCATCTGAAACATAGTTTTGCTGAAACCTTTTGTAAACATCCAAACAATCCAATTTGAAAAAAAAAAAAACCAAAAAAAAAAAAAAAAACTAGACCCTGCAAGAATTATTCTAGGCTAACCCAATTCGGAAAAACAAAAAATAATAACATTAAGGCCAGAAACAGAAATTTTTGGACAACCTGATCCGACGTAGGAAATCTATTTAATGATCCCACCATCTCTACTATCCAGAGGTTTTAATATATTTGAATAGTTAAAGAATGAATTTTATGAATATTTGAATATTAAATATTTGTACTCTTTTCTATAAAAAAAGAAAAAAAACCCCATAAGATTGGCAGTGGAGGTATAATTATAGATTACTTTTCACAATTGCAGTAAAACATAATTTCCTTTCCTTTCATTTCGGGTTCGATTCGGATTGCTGGTCGCCGAAAATTATTTTGGCGCATTCAAGTCGGATTGCAGATCTAGCTTTTTTTTTTTTTTTTTTTTTTTTTTTTTTTAACACCCTGTGGGAAACAATTTTTTAATTATGTTTTTCTTTTTATGTTTTTACGTTTAATATTTATCTTAAACAGACACTTCAGGAGACCAAGTAGAGTTCTGAGCGGGTCGGGTTGTACCCGAACCGAACCCAAACATTTCATTTGAAGTCAAGTCTACCATCAACCCCACCCGAATCCATCAAAAACATTTCTGGACTTGCAGCCCAACAAAAAAATTTTCGATGATCGCAACCCCACATATTTCAAGCCGCACCTGTTCCGAACTCGAAATACTTCAATCCGCAACCCGATCGAATCGAACCCGAAACGAAAGAAAAATAAATCATTTTTAATGCAATCATTGAAAACAATCCATAATTATATGTTTAATACCAATTTTATCTTTTACAGAAAGAAATGTACATATTTATTATTATTCTTTAATATTCAAATATAGTAAAACCTTTGAATAGCAAACAACTCGGGATCGTTGAATAGAGTCCTGCATCGGATCGGGTTGTACCTTTTTTTGTTGTTGTTGTTCTGGACGGGGTTATACTACTTAGAATTCAGCACGGGCCGAAATTCCCAGACCCGGGCCCGGCCTGACTTATTGAAAAAAATTCGGCCCTGACCGCACAAAAAAATATTGACCTGGCCGGGCTCGGTTAAAAAGTTAAAATTTCGGCCCGAGTCCGGCCCGGCCCTGTATAACATCTAAAAGTTAGACTCGAGCCTAGTCCGGCCCGAAAAGAGTTAAAATCTCGGCCCGAGCCCGGCCCGTCCCGAGTGAATTTCTACAAAACATTGATTTTTAAGTCGATTTGGTTAAAAATTTGTCTCGTACGAGGAGTTCAAGCCAAAAATATTTATCTTAACTTTTTTTTTCATATTCATAATATTCCTTTTTATAGAAGTGCCGCAGGGTGCGATATTCATTTTTTTAATGAATCTCTATTTCTTGTATGTAAATGTTTCAGTCATCATGAATATTGTTAATACATGTATTGAAGTGTTAAAAATCTGAAAAATACTATAATAAAATCTAAGGCGGAATTGCTTAGAAAAGAAAAAAACATGCGTTGTAGACAAGTTTCCTTCTTAGCAAGTGTAAATGTGTTATATATTATAAATGTATATCCATTCTTTTCTTGCGTATTAGTATATTAATTTTGCATGGATGAACACTTTTTCAATTTAAAACAAGATTCCGTCATAGGCGTGTTCTTTTTCAAACGTTTTACTATATTTTAATAAGCGTAGAAATTTACTATTCTTTAAAAGTAATGAATTTTAATGTTTAATAGTAGTATAATGGCGATTTAAAAATGTATGGATTTTTTGAAAATTTTTTTGGGCCAAACCTAATTTTACTGACCTTTGAACTTGCCAGGCCACGCCGAGAATGATTCTCATACGGGCTGGGTCGAAACTAGGACTGAAAGTTTGGGCCTTAAAGACTAGGAACGAAACCAGTCCTGGCTCTGTACAGAAAAAATAAGCTAGGCCGGGCCCGACCCAAACCTTCAGGAAAAAAGAAGGGCCCGAGCCTTCAGAAAAAAGTATGGCCCGAGCCTTCAGAAAAAAGTATGGCCCGAGTGCCGTGAATGAAAATAGGACCGAACACCCGGCCCGGGCTTCGGGGACACGGGCCGGCCCGTACAGATCTCTGATTCTATTTTCTTTTTGTGGGTTGGTTTCACTCTATAATAATTCTTAGGGATTTAAGTTTTTTGTTAATCGGGTTGTTGGGATTTTCATAAAAAGTTTGAGCAGAATTATGTTCCGGATGAAAATACATAAGCATTTTATCCGTATGAGCGTATATTCAATTTACTGCTTGTGAAATAAAATGTACATATGAAACGCAATTAAGATTATTCTTTCTTTATGGTACAGTTAAGAACCATTTTTTCTTTTCTCATAATATTGAAAATATCATTTAACAATTCGATTTTGACATGCACAGAACACATATACAGCGTTTGCGAGAGTTTATGCACACTTAGACGTGTCTATAAATTATAAGATGTGTAGTATACAGCAGTAAAAGCGTATAATACAAATACATAATTGTGTTAAAAATTGGAAAGTGTTTGCTAAATAGAAGTATCCGTTTTCTGTGTGTGTGTCCGCTATGTATGTCTTATTGCATATAGATTTTTAACCTTTTTATTTTCGACATTCTTTTGAAAAAACGGTTCACCCGAATTCAAACCGCAAGAGTCAAAACCCAATCCGAAACAGACACGAACCTGAAACAGAAGTCAAACAGAAACAGTGAACAAAGAAACAGTGTACTATTCTTAAAGACAATTTTAATTATAGAATAATAGTAATTTAAAAATATGTATTTTAGGGAAAAATTCTTGAGCCAAGGAAGCTGTTCCTTAAACAAATTTTTACACGGGTCAGATAGCGATGGGTCAATCATTTTCATTCAAGCAGGGTAGTGGGGGGCCGGTAAATTTCAGTCGGTGAAAGAATGAAAGGAAGAATAAAGTGTCTGGTTCGGCATAGATCGAGCCTGCAGAGAAAGCAAGACCCTGGCGCGACCCAGCAAAAGCTATGATCAGATTCGACCCGTCCTGAGTCCGTGTAGGTCTCTAAATGGCATTTGAATGGAAAAAAACGTGTTCTTAACGGCTGGAAAATTTTTAAATAAATTATGAAAAAAAGTGAGTTTGAGTTTAAATTTCGTTCAAACTCACGGATTTTTTGAGTTTTCGTTCAGCTCACGTTCGTTTATCAAAAAGTGAGTCAAGTTCAACTCAAAGTTCACAAAAATTGAACGAAACTCATGAGTTTTCGTTCAGTGAACGCGCTCATACCCAACACTGGACACAACATAGAAAAGAAACTTGTTTGTTTGTTTGTTTTAATGGACCCATACATCAGACTTGTGTGCTTGACAACAAGGCCCGCTTAGAAGTCATCGTCGATATACAGGGACGAGATAGCACAATGAATTTACAACACAGAGAATTTTTACATCCGGGAGCTCCACAAAGAGTGTGCAATGGAGCCAGCGGGAGTCGAACCCGACGAGCCTCCTACGCTCTAAAGCGATTAGCAGCGTGGTGTCTTAACCACTCGGCCGCGGAGACCTCAAAAGAAACTTCGAGAAACTCTAACTTAAAACCAACAACAACCTTGCTGTTGCCACTTACAAGAATAGAATGTACTACAATAACGTTATATTAGCAGTTAATGTGCGATTACATTCTCAACAAAAAGAATAGTATAAGATTTCTAAAATGTTTTGTCGGGTTTATCGCTATACAGAAGAAAAACACCAATAGGCGCAAAGAACATTTAACACCGCTTCGCGTGGCTGTTGCCATTCGTGGGTAAAGTCCATTGCAAAATAATAATGGACCTTATGCACGTGACGTCAGACGCCAAAGCTGGTGGTCGCCTGAATGCCAGTATAGAGCAGTTCACATCACTTGACTTTTGCCATAGATCAATGAAAACTGCTGTAGGACCCACAAACAGAAAAAAGCATTGATAAAGGTAGCGATAGCTGTCTTACAGCAGCAGCAAAAAACCTGTTCGTGACGTCAAAAGCACCACTAGCGTGGCTAACGAAAAAAGACAGGCTACCGCGTAACTCCAAAGGTCTGTAATAAAAAAACATACGTAGAATGTACCCAGGGGCGTAGCTACCGTGAAGCAGTTAGAGCAAACTGCTCCAGGCGTACGAATCCTAAGGACGCAAAATTAGAAAGATCGGAATATACATTTGTAAAAATATTTTCACATTTTTTTCATTATTAATCAGAAATTATAGATGAATATTGTTACAATCATCATATTTCTATGATATTTTACCTTGTGTTTAACCTCAATCATTTCGATTTAAAACATATTTTTATACACAGTTAACAGAAATTACTTCTATTTGCGAAGTTTTAATTTTAATTCATAACTTATTGCAGCCTCAAGTAACTTCTCCAACACCATTTCAGCATGCCGGATTTTTTCCCCCTGTAACTTTTTCGTGGACGACAACTGAAGATTTTCAAATCTTCAAGTAATCAAAACTTATTTACAGGGCTCTCATTGGTCACTTTATTGGCTACCACTATTTCCAAACAATAAACTTCCTGGTGCATTTCTATTGAAAATGTTTTAGAAATTTATCATGATGATTACTGTACGGAAATAATGGTAGTCGAAGAAGTCACCACTGAGAAACCTATGTTTACGACGTAACAGCCTTAGCAATTTAGTTATTTTACGATTTGAAAAAAAAAATAGTTTGACAAGTAGAAGAAAATCATTGACTATATTACAAACGAAAAAAAATAAATGAAAATTTTAAAGTGTTTTTATTTTTGTGTGTCTTTGCAAACTAAACATTCATCGATGCAGATTACAAAACAATAAGAGCCGGATTTAGGCATATTCCACATCAGTTCAAGGTGACAAACTTTAGATGGGGTATGAGGGGGAAACGGCAAATTAAATTTTGTGCATATTGCTTTTGAGATTTTGAAAATATGGTAAATCTGAAATGCAGAATTGATAAGCATTTCCTTCAAAAAGAGAGAAAAAATTAGGTATCAAATTTAGTGTTCCTTAGGACATGATTATCGCTGATGCAAATTTATATCATTTTTTTTTTTTGAAAAATATTTTTCCAGATTAAACCTTATTTAATCGCTGAATTTTATGATTAAATAAGGCAAAACATTTTTTGAAAATAGTAATGTAAGTTTGCTGAGGCCGTAATCAGACTCTGCCCACACACCAACCATCCGATATCGCATAATTAGTAGTAGTCAATGAATTTTGGAATAATAAAATGAAAAAAACATCTGGAGTTACTCCAACTGTGTGTTCAAAAAAGTATAACAATGAATAAAAACTTAGATCCTAATGTTATGCAAAGGTGAATTATTTCCACTAGTGATAAAGACTTCGTGTTTTAAAGAAAATGTGCACTTTCATTCATAAGGCTTAAAATTTTTTCAAATGGCCTAATTTTCAACAAATTTTCATTTTGCATATGCTGAAACAAGGCCTATAAGTTTAAAAAATAAGAAAAAATAGGATTGTACCAAATTAAGTTAAATTCTGGCACACTCAGGCTGGCCCGCCAGGCAACTGACCTGCGGGTTGGTGAGACCTAAACCATGTAATGCTGTGCTCCCCCTGAGTTCAAATAATAAATGTTACAAAATTTTCTATAAGCATTAGATTAGAACAGTCGTAAATTATTGAATAATTAAAAAAAATCACTTTTTTGGAGCATTTTTTCTATTAATGATTTTTTATTTTATCTTTGCAAATCAGAATTGAATTTTTTTTTTGGAAGTTTCTTCGTTTCAGAGGACCATGCGTCGTCTCTATTTCAAAATATATATACAAATTTTTTTATTTAGTTTTTTGTAAATTCATTTATTATGTATTTGATTGAAATGTGTAGGTGTCATGTATTCGTACAATGCTGTGTTTGTAAATTAACCTATATAAATGTTTATTATATTGATTTTTGCGCTTGATGAAAGAAAAATATATAAAGAATATTTTTGGCCAAAAAAAAGATAAATCAAACATTCGTTTCGTCAAAAATTACACTTTAATATGAAAACGGGACTGTTTCAATGTTGTCTATGAGTGTGATGACCAAAACGGCGGTCTGCTATTTTGTATATACGCTAAATCAAGACTGTTCATGTTCAACCGTTTGAAGATTCTTTTTGCGCCCCTTCGATTACACCCTGTTGCTAGGTTTATTTTAAATACAGTATATTCTGCCTAAGGCGGATTCTGCATAAGACGGAAATTTGTGTTACATAGAGCTTTAGACAGATTTTACTCTATAAAAATCTATATAAAATTTTAAAGATACTTTGATTTAAAATGAAATTAAATATTCACACGTTTCTTTTATTAATAGCAGCATTAAGATTTTTTATCCTTCCGCTGCAAAAAAAGTTTAAAATAGGTTTAGATAAGCTTTCTTATTTACTACTAAAATTCTTCTATACTTAGAATCCGACACTAGTCATTCGCAAGCTAATTTTATACCAATGGCAACGTTCATTACAAATTTCTCATTTTTAGTATTTTTAAATGCTTTTTTCTTTGCATTGTATATATGAGGTCAATGTCTAAACGGTTATCTTTATACTGTTTCGATTTTTTTTCTAAGAACGCTTTCAATTTCGGATCCAGTTCCGAAATTGAAAGCATCCCCAGAAAAAAAAAAAAAACTCGAATGGTAATGGATATTATTGGTTTCTAATAGCAAAGTGGTACAATAATGAATTTCTAAAATGTTGCGCCCTTCAAAAATCCAAGGTTGTATTTGACAGTGACCGAGTCCGACCCTGCGTGCAATAGCGGCTCCGCAAGGGGTCACAACAACTTTTCTACCAGAATATAGGTATATAAAATTTGATTTGTTTTAATCGTGAGATTTTCTACGATTAAACAAGCAGAAATTTTTTTTTTGAAATTTTTTTTTACTAATAGTAAAGTGATTTTGAACCCCTTGTTGAGCTGCTACTGTCTGTCTAGAGAAATATTGTGGTATATATGATAAACGTGAGCAATAAAAATAATTTAATTGAGATATAAGAGAAAATATTGGTCAGTTATCGTCACAGAATGGTTGAAAAATAGTTTAGATACCAAATCCGTCGGCCGATTTCTTCGAAAATTAATGCAATTCTTGTGACAGATTTATAACATACCTGCCGACATCATCAAAAGATCACCAAATCGTGCTCTGGGAATCTGAAAACGTGGGGAAATTCTAACATACACGCATACATACACACATACATATTGAACCATTGTAAAACTTGTGAGAATGGATTCAAGAGTATTTGAAAATGTAAAAGTCTACCATTATTTTCATTTTTTAGTGTGATTTCAATGCTTTCCTAATTCCTTCCTTACATTGTATATGTATATGGAAAGAAAAAACTGTAATATTGAGTTATATACACTGGCGAGCAAAAATTAAGGACGAAGCAGATAAATTAGCATAAAAGCCCAACAAGGCAACAGAACGGACTGAAATGCCAATCAGGAGATACACCTTGGACCGAAGCTGTTGGGCATGCGTATATATAGCATATAACGTAAGAGGTGGAAGTCGCAAGAGTATAAAGCACAGATGCGGTGGACACCCAGCAATTCGGTGAAATATATTGCACGGTGTACAGTGATTTCAACGACGGTTTGTTGCTACTACTGTGTGATATGGCCAACAGCCAATCCAGGAGATGTCATCTGGATGATTTTACCATATGTCGCATCATTGGGAGGTTCGAAGAAGGTCGAAGTGTGACAGAAGAGTTTGCGATCGCTCACAGCATCGTTTTACGAGCCTGTAGAACATTTCAAACGATAGAACAAGCTGTCCGAATGTTCAGCAGTGGTCGTCCACTTTCAGCAACAACAGAAGAAGACCGCTGCGCTATATTGTCCGAAGGCGAAAAGAAACAGGCAAAAGACAGCTGGAGAAATCGCAAGGCACATGGAACAGACTATTGGACATCAGATATCACATTTTAGTGTAGTCAAGAGACTGCACAAAGGTGGTCTATACGCACGTCGAACATTGCGGTGTGTACCATTAACAACTACTCATCAGAGACGGTGGTTTCTGCGGCGCCAGGAACACAAGAACGGGACATAACAGGGGTGGGGTCGAGTACTTTTTATGGATGAGAGCCGATTTAGTCTGAGGAGCAATTCTGGATATATACGCATCTGGAGAAAGCAGGGAATACGCAATCACCCATCCAACAGCATCGAAAGGGACCGTTTTGAAGGAGCCGGAGTTAACGTTTGAGGCGGTATCACGCTTGTGATGTAGTAATCACATTTATTATTTATTTTTTTAATTGTTATGCAGCATTATTATCTCACGTTTTAAACTATTTATTTTCAACTCAAAACATCGTTCAAATGGCTTTTTTTCTTTCCTTTTTACCGCAAGTAACAGAACTTTTTATTTCAGCTTCCCCCCCATTTCCTGTCTATTTTTAGAAACAGCGCGTGTTGCAAGTGACGTCGACCGCGTCATATTAGAGGTGTGTCTTCGATTGTCTTTTGAACGTAGTTTCGTTTTCGTGCTGTCATTCGTTCTACAATTCATACGCAATTTTAATTTAACAAATAGATTTAAATCAATTGTGGATGTAGTTTTGTGGACCCCTTTTATGTAGTATATATACCAATGCACCCAGTTTTTTAACAGATTTTTAAGAATTACGAAAGTTTTAAGATGTATTTTGACAATGTGATTTGTCTTTTTCAAATCGGGCCTAGTGCCTGTTTGAAGGATTGCGAACGTGTTTCAGCGATCATGTTATTCTAAGGTGCTCATTTAATAAGTAAAAATTTGTCGCAGATCGCCGATGGAATTTAATTCAACGCTTTTTCGAATTTGGACTTTGTATTTTCAACACATTCTCTAAGAAAGGATTTTAACCAGCTTTAGCCAGCATTCATTTTTATCATGGTATTACTTCAAGTTTTTAATAATTCTACATGGAACGATTATCTGATATGTACAGTGACCAGACATATTACCTCCTGCTTCACCTCTCTCCATTTCTTAAGAATAAAGTTGGATTTAATATGAATATGTGTCTTCATTGAACAAGCCTCTTGTGTCAACTGTTTGTCCTTTAAGTAAGACAATTCCTTTTTATTTTTACTGCAACTCAATTTATTTATTTCACGGGATCTCTTTAAATTATTTATACCACAACGCTTGACAGCCGTTGTAACCTCCACGTCTTCCAAGGAGATTCAGTAACTGGCAGCCGCTATTGAAATGAGATTATCTTGCTAAACGTGTGTCTTTTTAGATGTGCTGTGGTTCCAGACTTCCTCTTCATGGACGACAACGCTACACCTCATCGTACAGTGGCTGTCGCAGAGCTCCTGGGGAGTGAAACTATACAACGCGTGGATTGGCCTGCAATGTCCCTGGACCTAAATCTCATAGAACACGTGTAGGACCTACTCAGGAGACGCTTTGCAGCGTGTGACCAGGCGCCAGTAACAATTCCGTAGCTTCTATTGGTGTTACAAGCGGAATGGGACTATGTCTCAACAGCTCCTTGACAACTACGTCTTCAGCATGGACAGACGTTGTAAACCTTGCATCGCAGTCACGGGTGATCATATCCCCTATTAAAGACTGAAATGAAGAGCTGAGTGGATGAACATGTTATGCTACATTTTCTAAAAAAAATATATATATTTTTTGGATGAAAGCGTTATGAGGAATCCTATCACATGGTGAAGATAAAATACTAAGATTCTATTTAGTTCTTCTATTCTATCTAAGACATTATTCATTAATATTTAATAATGTCAATAATATTAATAATTTTTAATATTTGAGAATTAAATATGAATAAGTTATTCTGAGAGAGTTTAGTACTATACCTGTTAATATTTTAAACACATGGTATCAAACAGAAAATAAATCATTAAAATTTACAGAAAAATCTTTCACTTCAAATTTCTTCAAATGTAATTTTTGTTACTTAACATGTTCTTCCACTTAGCTCTTCAATTGTTCCTGCCAGGTGCCTGTCAGATAGACATTTCTGTCTTCTCTGCAGTTGTGATCCAAGTTACCTTTTCAATAAAGTGTTTTTGTAACCTTTTGATTTCTTGTTTAGATGGTTTTGATCACTTGTACCATATTTTAAAACTTCTGTATGATGTTTCATTCGGAAAACCATCTAGTTTTTAATTTTTGCACACCAGTGTATAAGGGTGTCAGTTAGGGTTCTCGTTGCAGGGGGACCAAAATGTTTCATTTGGGGAGAAAACAGAAGACTGAAATCGCCAAATTGCAAGAGGTGTTTTTTTCTTTCGGAGACACTCTCAGTCATGTTATTGTACGATTAAACTTTTACTATGTAACTCATTATTCTTGTTTTTATATTATTAGTGTTTCTTGGCGGCGAATCTATTACTACCATTATTTGAATTTGTATAGTTTTTCTTTAGTGATTAGCGAAATTACTCAAATTAGCAAAAGCCAGTGAGAAACCCGCTGTCAACTTTTGTCGTTGTCCATTGGCTAATTTTCTAAACCATTAGCTGTGGAAATATAGTTCCAATAGTAATAAAGTTTTAAAGTTGTTCTTCATCCTCTTAAAAGTAATTTATGTCAAAATAGTCATTTTTTAAAAGTTACGAGATTTACATTTTTATTCGGTCCCTGGGTTCTATAAGTTATATTTAGAAAAATCTTCTCCGTATACGGGTAAAATAATAAAAAAATTTTTTTAGTATGACCAAAACTTATCAAGTTATGATATTTTTAATTTTATGGAATTTCAGTATTTTCTGACACTAAAAACAGTTTCATCCATATGCAAAAAGTAAAAAAAAAAAATCTTCACAAAAGCGTTTTTTTTTTTTAGTAGTACTCTACAACAGGGTTGGAAAAAAAAAAAGCGGTTTATTTGGTTTAAACCAGGTTTTTTTGGTTTAAACCGGGTTTTTTTTAAATACAATTTCCTATTGCATACAAATGCATATCTGTTGATAAAATAAACATTTTTGGATATTATATAAGTAATATAACTTTTGAAAATATTTAAATTAAATAATTACAGTCAATTATATAGAAAATTGAAATCATTTCTAATTTAAACATTATTAGTAACAGCTATGTCTTATGTTCAAAGTAAACTAATGTACACAGTGAAACATTGGTACCTTTTAAAATCGTATGAAGAATCCTTAGATTAATAATATAATAATCAATAAATAAATATTTGATGCAGTTTCATGAATATAATATATTATTCTATGGTTGTTATTATATTTTTTTTTAATATCCAAATACTTCTGGTTATTTTGTTTTCTAAGTGATAACTCCAAGTGTCCAAGTCAACATTTTTGGCCATTAGATTCAGCAACTAACAGAAAAGATTGATTGGTATTACTGAAATGCTATAACTAGTACTCAATGTTTGCAAGCTGTGTTATTCAATTTGATATCTTAAGTTACTCTTTTAAATTCTTTAAGGATAATCTTTCCCAATCCAGAAAATTTTCTTTTACAACTTAACCAAAATCTTAAAGATCATTGTATTTTGTTATTAACTGAGGCTGTAAATAATCTGCATTTTTTAAATGAAAATATTTTATGCTAAACATTGAATATTATTTATCTATTTTATCTTTTCTAATTTCACATGTTTTAAGAAAAATCTTTAGGGTACCAGATATGTTCATCAGCACATGCTAATTTTCATTCTTCTACATGCATAGAAACATGACCTAGGCTCATTATGTCTCATGTTGACTGCTGAGATGAAGTGTTAAAAGCAGAAATGACTTCTATCAATAATTTAAAACAATTAAATTACAAAAAAGAGAAAATATTATATTAGATTTTTTTTTTAAAAACCAAATGGTTTTTCTGACAAAACAAACAAACAATTGGTTTAAACCATGGTTAAAACCACTTGGTTTAAACCGTGCCAACCCTGCTCTACAATGCTTCGAAATCTTTGAGGGCAGCAGATTGTACTGGCTAATTGGCCGATTTAAAACCGAAAACGATTTTAAAACGGAAATCCCGCCCAATTCGCAGAAAATATTGGTAGGTACTCCATACTTATAGAATAATTATTCATTTCATTATTTATTTTTAATTATTCGTATTTAATACGTGTTGAAATATTCTGACTTTCAAATAAAAGTAAGGTTTTAAATCGAATTAAGATTGGTATATAAATTTTAAAGTAAAAAAAAAGTCGCTGAACTCTTTCGGGTGACAAGAGGGCGCACCAACTTTACTTGCTCCAGGGCGCTGAATATGTAGCTACGCCACTGAATTGGGAATTAAAACGGCCTATAGAGGCGCTGCTCGCAGCCTTCGGTTACAGCGCCTAGAGAAACTCCCATGGATAAGAGAAACGACATGATGGCAATAAATTCTGATTGGTCCAAAGCTGTTTTCAACCGCCGCGGGCGATCGACTGCAGCGCTTCCATAGACATTACACAGGACGAAAATAGAGAGTTTTTAAATTTATGTAATTCATAATATTTTGACGCTTGTTTAGATTTTTAACACCAATTTTCAGGCTCAGAAATGTCTATATTATGGATATAAGCACAATTTTGTCTAAGAATTTCGCAATTTTCTTGAACAAATATTTTTTTCTTCCTTAAGTTTCGTTTTCATTCTGTCAGCACCAGCATTATTCTTTCTTTTTCTGGTTATATTTTAAGATATATATATATAATTTGAATTATTTTTATTTCTATGACTGAAATGTATATATATCCTTGCTTTGTTTCAGTGTAATCGAATCAAAAGTATTTTTTTTCCCCTATTTTCTGTCCTCAGTAATGAAAATAGGTGTTGGCGAAGAATGAAAAATCGCCAAGCGCGAAATCCTCCTATGAACTTATCTTGGGACTAATAGAGTCGTTTCGTAAACTTCACATAGATGATTTGGAGTAATGGTTAAAGTACATGTCTGGTAAGATAAAGGTAGCGGGTTCGATCCTCTTGGCTTCCACTTTTAAAATTTTGTTTCTTTATTGATTTGTTACCAGTTACTCTGCTTTTTTTTAATCGATTCTTGTCAATAAAACTAAATTTATTTATATATTTATTTTTGATAATTTATTATCAGTTAATAAAATATTATAATTTTTTAAATCGGTTCTTCTTAATAAAACTAAGTTTTTGTATTTAATATCACCCAAGGGCTATATTTTAATAATTAAAAACAAACATATATTTTAATGCAATAACATCGAATAAAATTACAACTTAAAATATGTTTATGTCGTAATTTTAATAACATAAAAATATCTAATCACTAGAAGTAACATAATATAGTATTCATTTTTATTAAATTAAGAATAATGCTTCATACATCAAATACGCATATAAATTCAAAACAATTTTGGGAGGATGGGTACGTATGTATTAAGTTGGAAATTAAAAAATAAAATAAAATAAATAAATATATATATATATATATATATGATAGGGGAGGGATGTCAAAGGAGATTAAAGGTGGAAATTTTCTGAAGTGTTAATTTAGAAGATCATTTTTTGTTCTTCTTATCTTACTGCACAATGCCAAATAGAGAAAAAAAAGGGAGTTAAAAAAATTTAAACGAAGTTGCGCTCTCCATTCGACAAATAAATCTGTGTTATCAGTCATCATTGTGGAGCGATCGATTATAATTAAAAATGTAATATATTTATAGGAAAACTAAAAACGATATTCGATTCTAAAGAACTGGAATATAAAATTTCATGCATGACTACCTGCAAATTTCATGCATTTTAAGACACACCATGAGATCCTGAATGTGTGACTTCGTGAAATATGTTTATTTATATAATTACTTATTAATTTCCTAGGCATCCTTAAAATAAATTGTGTATGGAGATAACCAATATACATTTTAGAGGGGGATTATACTTTTTTTTTTCATTTTGTTTCCTATGCATTTCAGGAGTGTAAGAAATAAATTAAGTTTTTTATGTAATGTCGGTTGAAGTATATATTTATGAGCAATATGTATATGCAAATATATGTATGAGCTAAGTTCTAAGCCTTAACCACAAAATCCCCCCCCCCCCCCCAAGAAAAAATATAAACATTTATGGCCGTTTAAATTCCCATAGTTTTAAAAATTAACACTAAGAAACTCCTGAAAATATAGAAATAATTTTTTTTAATATATTGTAAAATAATATTAAAATGCATAAATATATGAATACATTTTATCTAAGTGCAAGGCATATTAAACCATTGGACTGAATTTCCGGATGCGACACCGCAGAAAAGGGAAACGTTGCCTTCTGAGACAGCAATAATCTATAATTCAAGATGTAATTCGCTTATAAGAAAAATAAAAAAAAAACTGTTACATTGAAAATCCTTTTAATAATCGTACATGAAGAATCGTGCTTTTATGTTTAAAAATGATTCAGAAAGTTTCGCGTTGTTCAATGATGGAATTCTTCTTTGGAGAATCGCCTTAAGGCTGTTCTTAACTGCTCTGCTCAACAAGCGCAAAACGTTTTGACACATTTACAAATTCATTTTTTAATGGAAAGGTATAAAATTGCAAAGCCTGGCCATGGAAGCAATTTGCAATCGAGCTGTTTTTTCCATTTTTTGATCAATCAATTACCTATTAATAGGTAATTGATCAAAATTGCTTATAACTCAATTGAGTTATAAGCAATTTTGATCTCGTGACAAACACTTTTTTCGACCTTTTTGAGTGCTCTTTCTTCCTTCGCGCGGAAATTCGGTTCAAAACACCCACTTTGACATTATTTTCTGAAAGATCTATTGCGTTTGCAAAAAAAAAAAAAAAAAGAAAAAGAAAAAAAAAACAACTCAATTACATAGTTTCTGAACAACAACACCAACTAGTTTCATGTATTTTCGAACAAAAATAAATTAAAACTTATGTCAGAAAGTTGCCCTTTTGGATTTGAGAACACCCTTAAGTAAATTAAGGATGGAGACAACCAATGTAAATAGAATACAAGTATTTTTTTTTAAGTATTTCACAATTTTTTTCTCTTTTTTCCTCAGGAATTTCGAAGGTTGTTTTCAAATTCAAACTAATTACTTTCTACCATATTCACGAGGTTTTTTCTATCCGCAAATGTATACGAATTTGCAAATATTCTTTTCCAGTTGTGAGAAATCGAATAGCTTTTCCCGTTTTTCGATAAATAGAAAAGTCTTCTCCTAAAATGGCAATAAGAATTGCACATTCTGTCAATTTGTAAGGCACTACAGTCATGAAAATTTCGTCATAGTCGACTAATTTATTGTAATTGAAGGTGTGTCAAATTTTTAGAAAAATGGAAAACGCAGTGCCATTGTTTGGCGAAAGAGATCGGCATTTTTGGGAAAGCACAATACCAAAAAAAAAAAAAAAAGAGACCACCTTTAATACATTGTTAAATGGCATATGTTCATAGTGTTTTTTATATTTTGGACAATATATAGGAGATATGTTCTAAATTTGAATATTCATAAAAATATCCATTTTAGTTGAAGGATGCTAAATTTATAAAGTTTTAAAAATAAACGCTAAAATTTCGTTATCAAAATCCCGAAGTTCGAGGAATATTAAAAAATGTTACTGATTATTAATGCGATTATGAATTCTGTTTTTGTAAGATCACTTAGTGATCCTGTTTCTTTTAATATATGTTTGTTTAATACAAATTATAGGGATGGAGACAATTAAATGGAGATATTAAATTTTTGAGTGCTTTTAAAATATATGCTATATATAAAAATGTAAAAAATAATTGTTTTAAAAAATGCTTGGGGTTAACATTTATATTTTGTATTTTTCGGCCCAAATAGATTCACAGACACACAAAAGTTAACATAGATGGTTGTTAAATTCAAAAGCTTTAGAAAATTAACGATAAACCATACGCCCCCCCCCCCCCCCTTCCCGCAAGCGAAGAAATGCTAGAAAAATTTTATTGATTAAAAATTTGCATAAGAGCATGGATAGTTTTTTATTCCTTTAAAAATGTATTGTAAAATAGTACTGAAATGTGTAATTTCAGTTATTTAATTCGATGAGTTGAGTGATTTGATTTACCATATTTTTATAAAAAGTCTAATGAGAAAGTCAATAAATAAATATCTATTGTTAGATTCTAAATAATCAATTTAAAATCAATATTAAATGTGTTTATGAATAGAGAAATTTCCCTTAGAGCAACTTTTATTATAATATGCACAAAAACAGAAATAAACCCACAATTTGCAATATTTTGATTCGTTCTAAAATATGAGGAAAATTATTTTTTTTACTCTGTTCCATTTCGCAAGAACGCGCATTAAAATAATAATAATAATAATAATAAAAGTAACCAAAGCCCGAAAATGCGCCAAGCGTGGAAGATGAGCTTTGCATGATTTTTTCTTCCAAGGGACACTTTTCTTCCACAGAGCATGCGCACTTGCGCTCATGACATTTCTCTTATACTATGTTCACACTACGATACTTAAGATATCTTAGGCCGCCGAACTCTCTTAATTTTGAGGTGGTACCCTCCCGGAATTGGAAACCTGTTCACATGGAAAAACTCACTTAAGATAACTCAGTGAACGTCACTGTGTTCTTTGCGCATGCGCTTAAGATAAAACCGCCCGCAACACCCAATCAGTTAATGCGAAGCTTTACAGCCAGCGAGAGTGAATGGTCGTGACAGTCTCTAGCCCGAAGAAAGTTGAAACTCTCTCAGAGAGTTTGTGGAACTCCCTCAGAGAGTTCGGAGGTTTAAGAGAGTTCCGATAACGCAGTGTGAACAGGGTATTACAAGTTGGAGTTTCTCTAACAGCGCCTAGAAGATACAGTGTGGAAAACGGCTACAAAATAGTGCTAAAAAATTGAATCCCATAAATGCACAACGATGCTGAATAACAATATGTCGATCGTAGCGCCATCGTAGTGATTTAAAAACGATAGTCATTCTAAAAGAGACTCTTTAACCTATTTCACGTCATTCCTTAACTAAATTAGCTTATAACAGACCAAAATATCTTATATTTATAGTTTCCGACATTTAACATTCTATAATTTTTGAAAACACAGTGTTTATATTGAAAAGAGTTACGAGATGGCGTTCGTATCAGCATATTGCCGCTGAGCATTGTTGGGGATTTATGGGATACAAGTTTTTAGCACTTTTTAAAGCATTATAGGAATAACCGTTTTCCACACTGTATCTTCTAGGCGCTGTACTTCGGTACAGGAAAATTGTCCCTTTAATTTCCCTGTAACTAATGCTAAAGTGCCATTGAAATAATACTTTATTGTAAATGCATTTGAAAGTTTTATATATTCAACTTTGGATAATTTTTACTTTCCAAATCATATAAGACAGAACACATATGTCACAGGAAATCTGAAATTGTGCAAAAGAATAATCATTCTGACCACACTATCCTGAAGCGAGAAGTTACATCTTTTCTCCACCAGATAGCGCATTCGAGCGCTTGAATCCTCAAATGTACGGTGGTTGTCTTTCTCGTTAGCCTCGCACCACTAGCAGACGACTTTAGCCTCAACCCAGGTTGAATGCATAAATTTTAACCGAAATTTTGTAAATTTAGTGAATTTTCTCGCACACAGAAAACATTTTAAATTTATAAAACAATATATTAAGTATATATTGCTACAAAGAAGAATTTTTTTGCAGTATTTTTAACAACAACAACAAAAAAATTCCGACTATGGGATTTCGATTCGAGTTTTAGTTTCGATTCATTGTACATGTTAATGCCTGTCGCGGGAAGCTCTATTTACATTTACGTTTCATTTATAGAATAACAGAATATTCATTCGTTCGGTGAACTATTAAAAGGAAAAATAATCGGCATGGCTTCAAAGGTATGGAAGTGTAATATTAATTGTTTGATATTTTATCTGGATTAATTTAAGAATCTTTTAGTTTGTCTCTGTGATGTATTTTTTTTTAAATTAGACATACCTACTTACTTTTTTGAATTATTAGATTGTATGTAAAATTCTATTGTTTTGTTTTAATGTAAGCTTTCAGCCGTGATATGTGGATTCGAATTGACTCTTTACTAAAGAAAATTTTATTTAAAAGATTTCTTAACATCTTCCAACATACAGTACAGCCCCGATTATCCGCGGAATTGGGTGGCAAGGATACCTCTGATAACAAAAATCGCGGATAACCCGAAAAAGACTTAAAATGGGGTGCAAGCACGAAAAAAAGAAAATTCAACATAAAAACTATGTTTTAGTGTATAAAAAACATAATAAAACGTTTAAAATACATATAGGGTAGATGCTCCAGTTTTGGCCACTGTACCAGTTTTGGCCACATTGGATCAATTTGTCCAATATTTAGGCTCTGAATTGATGCTAAGAAATAATATGCATTCTTACACCTTAAGCAAACTCTCTTTTATAATTTACAATATCATTTGTTTATTTTTTGATAAAATGTGACTTGCAAAAAAAAAAAAATAAATAAATGTGTGAAACTATAGTGTATGCATACATTTATTAAAATTTTTGCTTAGGTGACAAGTTTTCAGAATCTTTCAACATTAGGCACTTATCAGGTTCTATTTGTTCTAAAACAAATTGCTATTAGGTTTTATGAGGCAAGCTTTCTCTCTATAGCAATTTCACATTTTAAATTAATTATTTTAACAGTTTAATGGGGGGTGGCCAAAACTGGTGCATTAAATTTGCTATATGTACCAGTTATGGCCATGGGGGTGGCCAAAAAGGGTACAACACATGTTCCACTTGTGGCCACATGATTCATTATAGAGGGAATTTTAGCTATTTAATAAATTTAAGAACAACTGGATAAAATAAAATCAATTTAGTTTTGTTTTATATAGTAATGGCTTCAATAATAATAATAAAAACCAAGGCTAATGGTCGTTCTATAAGAGATTTTGTTATTCTCTGTCCAATAGATAATTCACTTTAGAAAGAAGGATATTGTGCTAATTGCTAAAGAAAATAAAGTATTGTGTTAGTATTGATAAAACAAAAGGGGATGTGATGTGTAATGTTTAGATATGATAAATAAACTAAAACATAAATTTTGGAAGATTTTACAACTTTTAAATTAAAAAGTTCAATAAAATTATAGCATGATTTAATTGCTTGTATTTTCTCTAATAATGTTGAATCTCAAGTAGTAGATCTAGGTAACTAGGAATGGAAGTTAAATATCAATTAGAAAATTGGATTTTAGATATTGTCAGAATATTATTTCCTATAAAAATGGGGCAACTTTAAGATTCTGTCCAGAAAATTGTAGCCGGCAAGATAGAAACTCCATTTCACGATGGTAGTGGCTGAGAGGTTCTGCTCTCGAAACTGGTAGACGGGGGGTGCTGGGTTCGATCCCAATCGCGCCCGTCGGCCTAATCGTTCGGAGTTTTCGTGGTTTTCTTCGAACCTTGGATTTCCAAGCGTTAATACGGGTTAGGTTCCCTTAGAAAGACCCCCACGAAGGGCACTCCTCCCCTGGGCCTATATCCCTCGTGCAGATAATTGGCCGTCATAAATACAACCAACCATTTCACGATGGAAGACCAAGCATGAAATGGTAATGATTCCCTGATAAAATCACACCCTAAAATAACTTACAAAGAAGCAGGATACATAAATAAGGCACAAGCTAATATAAATCAAAAGATGATTTCAAGAAATATAACTCTTTGGTGAAAATCAAACCAAAATTAGAAAATCCTTTCAAGAAATATAACTCTTTGATGAAGATTCAAGTGTTCTAAACAATCCACAATTCATGGATAATTATAAAACTGATTAAATAGTTAATCTTTATGTCCTGTAGGCACTGCTGTCCCTTTTATGAATAAAATTTAAATATATTTTTTGTTTTTTAGTTGAAATTTTCAGTTAAAATCAACATAAGTATATTTTACTTGATGTTTTTATCAATTCATAAAGAAATTTGCAAAATTCTCTTAATATAGCAAACAAATATATAGGGTAGATGCACCAGTTTTGGCCACTGTACCAGTTTTGGCCACATTGGATCAATTTGTCCAATATTTAGCCTGTGAATTCATGCTAACAAATAATATGCATTCTTATACTTTAAGCAAACTCTCTTTTATCATTTACAATATCATTTGTTTATTTTTTGCTATAATGTGACTTGCAAAAAAAAAAATAAATGTGTGAAACTGCAGTGTGTGCTTACATGTATTAAGATTTTTGCTTAGCTGACAAGTTTTCAGAATATTTCAACATTAGGCACTTATAGGGTTCTATTTGTTGTGAAACAAATTTCTATTAGGTTTTATGAGGTAATCTTTCTCTCTACTGCAATTTTACATTTAAATTACTTATTTTAACAGTTTAATGGGGGGTGGCCAAAACTGGTGCATTAAATTTGCTGTATGTACCAGTTATGGCCATGGGGGTGGCCAAAAAGGGTACAACATATGTTCCACTTTTGGCCACATGATTCATTATCATTATAGAGGGAATTTTAGCCATTTAATAAATTTAAGAACATCTAAATAAATCAAAATCAATTTAGTTTTGTTTTATATAGTAATGGCTTCAATAATAATAATAAAGCAAGGCTAATGGCAGTTCTATAAAAGAGATTTTGTTATTCTCTGTCCAATAGATAATTCACTTTAGAAAGAAGGACATTGTGCTAGTCACTAAAGAAAATATAATATTGTGTTTATTTTTGATAAAGCAAAAGGGGAGGTGATATGTAATTTTTAAATATGATAAATAAACTAAAACATAAATTTTGAAAGATTTTACAACTTATAAATTAAAACGTTCAATAAAATTATAGCATGATTTAATTGCTTGTATTTTTCCTAAAGATATGAAGACGTTCCATAATTTTTGCAATATTTCAGGCACACGGATTTAGAAATACTAAATATTGTGAAAATCTTTACTAGAGACATCTAAATACAACTAAGAATGTATTTCACATTATTTAAAAAGAAGAGGATTCATTTTAACAAGTTTAAAAGAGATTCTGTGCTCTTAAAAAATGGCCTAGATGGAACACTGCTCTAAGATAAGAAGTAAAATTAAGGCCATTCAAAATGTAATGTTAGCACTACAAGCTAGCAAAGTTTTGGAGTAACCCGTTCTTGCCTTATATCAGAAGTTTGTAGGACGGACACCACTTTCCTCTAATAATGTCGAATCTCAAGTAGTAGATCTAGGTACTAGGAATTGAAGTTAAAAATCAATTAGAAAAGTGGATTTTAGATATTGTCAGAATACTATTTCCTATAAAAATGGAACAACTTTTAAGATTCCAGGGATCACTCTAAAACATAAAAAAGGGCAATTTTTTTTTGTAAAGGGCACATTATTTAAAAAAAAGGGCATTTTTGTAATAACTGCATACTGTTTAGAAAACACATTAATATTACTTTTATATAATCTCAGAAATAATACACTTTCATATCACGGGAGAAACGCAAATTTCGCTAAAGGATCGCGGAAAAACGCAAATTTCGTCAAAGAATCGCGAAAAAATGCGAATTTCATTCAAGGATCACGGAAAAAACGCGAATTTTGTCAAAGTATCAAGACATAAAACCAAAAAATTTCGTCAAAGAATCGCGGAAAAAACGAAATTTCGTCAAAGGATCGTGAACAAAAACGCAAATTTCGCCAAAAGATCGCGAAAAAATTCAAATTTCGTCAAAGGATCGCGAATAAAAACGCAAATTTTGTCAAATGATCGCAAAAAAACCTTCCACAAATTTCATCAAAAAAATCGCGATAAAAAACGCAAATTTCATCATAGGATCACGAAAAAAAAAGCAAATTTACTCAAAGGATTGCAGAGAAAATGCAAAGTTTGTTATTGGATCACGGAAAAAACGCGGATCTCGTCAAAGGGCCGCGGAAAAAACGCGAAACTCGTCAAAAGGCCGCGGAAAAAACGCATAGTTAATGTTGCAAGGGGATACCCCCCCCCCCCCCCCAATTCTGCTGTGACCTTTCAGAAAATTTTCTGTGAATTTCAGATTTTTTTTTTTTTTACTCATAATCATCCCTGATCTGTACATAAGTTCAAACTATATACTTATCGCAGAAGTTGTGAAAAATACAGCATAACAGCGCCACCTGTTCGGGCATTTACACCAAAACTTAATCAGCGTCTATTTGTGTCAACGTCTAACAGAATATGAAGTTTGAGGAAATTCCTTTAATTAGTTCTTCAGATATAGTTATCGCGGAAATCGCGAAAAATGCAGCATAGCAGCGCCACCTGTTGGGCGATTTACACTGAAAACTAATCAGCACCCATTTATATCAAGGTCTAACTGAATTTAAAGTTTTATTAAAATCCGTGCAATAGTTCTTGAGATAGAGCACCCATAAAATTTTTGTCACGTACGGACAGACCGGCAGACTGTTTTCTAAAAACAGTCAAATCGTGTTCAGGACGTTCTAAAACGTATAAATCTGTCGAAAACCGGAAGTCGAAAATTTTCACGAATCCAATAATGTCTTCTTGTAAAGATAGAAGAAAGGAAGGGGGTGGGGGGTGGGCGGGATTCCGTCTTATCGTTTGCATTTTCCATTCTTTATTAAAGGGGCATTTTGTCACAATTTGAAAAAAACTTTGAAAAACAATTATCAGACTGATATGGCCAAAGAAATCCAAATCCGGACGATATCAGCAGAAAAAAGATTAATGGCCGGCCCGAATCTAATAATAAAAAAATCGGCCTTGGATCGTGCCAGGCCGAGCCGACGAAAAAATTAAACGGGCCTATAAGAAAATTAAGTATTTTCTGAAAGATCTTTTGTCTGTATTAAAACATCGAAACGCCATTCGATTACATAGTTTCTGAATAAGGGCACCTCTTATTTTTTTATTTATTTATTTTTTTTTTTTTTTGCGTTTCTGAAAAAAATGAATTCAGATATGTGTCAGAAAGTGGATCTTTTAGATTTCAGCGTTAATAAATTATGGCGAAATATTTTCAGAAATGTTTTTATTATACTTACAGGGTTCATACAGGGTTGGGAAGAAAAAATCCAAGGAGTACCCGAAAAATCCAAGGAGTCCAAAAATTTTTAAGGATTTGCCATTTTTTGTTGTTGCTTTAATGTGCTGCATCGTTATGTGGTATGCACACTCCAATTTTTAATGCCCAATTTGTAGAGAAAAACATTTAAAAAACAAATTTTACTGTATTAGAATATAATTGTTAGTGCTGAAATTGCACAGTATTCACAATATATTGCTTATTGATTTCGTAAGTTTAAATACAAAATTGACAATCTACTTTTTTATGCAGTTACCAATGGTCATGTCACAGGGGTGATCTGAGTAAAAAAAAAATTCTGAAATTCACAGCAAATCTTCTGAAAAGTTACACCAGAGAGAGGGGGGGGGATGAAATCTACTCCCGACACTAGCTATGCGTTTTCTCCTTGGCTCTTTGACGAAATTCGCGTTTTTTCGCGAACTTTTGACGAAATTTGTGGGTTTTTTCGCGATCTTTCGACGAAATTTGTCGATTTTTCGCGATCTTTCGACGAAATTTGTCGATTTTTCGCGATCTTTCGACGAAATTTGTCGATTTTTCGCGATCTTTCGACGAAATTTGTCGATTTTTCGCGATCTTTCGACGAAATTTGCTGTTTTTTCGCGATCTTTCGACGAAATTTGTCGATTTTTCGCGATCTTTCGACGAAATTTGCCGTTTTTTCGCGATCTTTCGACGAAATTTGCTGTTTTTTCGCGATCTTTCGACGAAATTTGCTGTTTTTTCGCGATCTTTCGACGAAATTTGTCGATTTTTCGCGATCTTTCGACGAAATTTGTCGATTTTTCGCGATCTTTCGACGAAATTTGCTGTTTTTTCGCGATCTTTCGACGAAATTTGCTGTTTTTTCGCGATCTTTCGACGAAATTTGCTGTTTTTTCGCGATCTTTCAACGAAATTTGAGGGTTTTCGCAATTTTTCGACGAAATTTGTGGGTTTTTTTCGCGATCTTTTGACGAAATTTGCGTTTTTTCGCGATCCTTTGACGAAATTGGCGTTCACCCCGTGATCCTTTGACGAAATTGGCTATTTTTCTGCAAATGATTGACAAAATTTATTTTTTTCGGCGACTATGTCCGAATTTTCGGATTGGTGACCGATTTTTTTTTAAATTTTTCGGAAATGAATACCTTACATTTTCGGAAAATTCTGACTAAAATCATCCCTAGGTCATATAAATAGAGATTAGTCAAACCCTAAACACTTATTATGTATATCACATGCATGATACATCTTAAAGAAAATTTTAGAAGACAAAAAAAAAAAAAAATGCTCAATCCTATACAAGAAAAAATATAACAAGTTTTGAATTTATTTTTTTAGAACAGCGGTAATCGCTTTCTTTAAAGGTGAAATTTTGACAAATTCGCATTTTTTTCGCGATCTTATGATGAAATTCGCGTTTTTTTTCCTCGCGATTAACAGGGAGAATTTCCGTTTTTTTTTTTCGCGACTTTCTGGCAAAATTCGCTTTTTTCGCGATCTTTTAATGGAATTCGCGTTTTATTTTGATTGTTTAACGAATCTGGCGTTTTTTCGCGATCTTTTGATGGAAACCGCGTGTTTTTCGAGATGCTTTGACGAAATTTGCGTGTTTTTCGAGATGCTTTGACGAAATTCGCGTGTTTTTCGAGATGCTTTGGGGACATTCGCGTGTTTTTCGCGATCTTTTGAGGAAATTCGCGTGTTTTTCGCGATCTTTTGGGAAAATTCGCGTGTTTTTCGCGATCTTTTGAGGAAATTCGCGTTTTATGCGATCTTTAGAGGAAATCTGCTTTTTTTTTCTCGATCTTTAACGAAATTAGCGTTTTTTCGAGATCCTTTGAGTAAATTCGCGTTTTTTTCGCTGTCTTTTAAGAAATTCGTGTCTTTTTAAGAAATCAGAGTTTTCCCGCGATCTGTAGGAGAAATTCACGTTTTTTCACGATCCTTTGACAAAATTTATGAATTTTTCCCGCGATCGAATGACGAAATTTGACGGTATTTTTTTGGAACATATTTGCGAAAAACGCGATTTTTCAGATTCTTGGCTAAATGCCAAACATCGATAAAATTTAAAATAAAGATCGGCTAACAGTGTCGAAAAACGGACTTTACGGACCTAATAATTGAAAAACGGACCTAGTGGGAGCCCTGCTATTAAGATTACCCTACCCAATTAATGTTGTGCTTCAGATGAATGACGTGCATAAAGGATTTACCGTGAATTTTTCAATCGCGATTTTTTTCCCCTCGGCAGCAATATCGCTTGCGTCCGAAGCCGCAATAGAATATAAGGAGTTTCTAAGTAGTGGTTTGCTTATCTAAGTAGTTCTAAGTACTACTTGGGAATGTTTTCATTTCTAAGGAGTTTCCAAGGAGTCTAAGGAGTCTGTGCGAACCCTGTATACAGCTTAAAAAGTTAAGATGTTTTTAAAGCTACCTTTTTCTTTTATTCTAAACTATTATATTGTGTATTTTTTGTCATAATAACACGTAATCTAAAACGTACTGTAAAATTTTCCCATAAATATGTGTGCAGTATTCCTTAAAATAATCTTAATTGCGTATCTAAAAGAAAATTGGAATTTTTTTTGCAGAAATTGAGTCGGGCTGGAAAGGGCCCGATTTAATCGACTTTGCACGGCCCGGGTCGGTCCTGTTTTCACTGATTTCTTTATAGGCTGGGACGGACCGAATCGAAGTTTTTTCTTTCACACTGTGCCGAAGCATAAAAATATGATCCGCACAGACCTCTACTTCCAATGCATAGTTAATTTTGTTTTTTCTTTCTTCTGATAGTAAATTCTAATTCAACTATCGTTTATTTTTATCTGACTTTGCAGATTCCGATTACGTGATATACCATGTTCAAGGAAAATGTTTGTTTATTGATGCGTATTATGAATAATCTTAGAGTACTTGAGAATGAGAATGTAGTTTATGTATTTCATTCTGTCATGATTTAATTTATAAGCATCTAAAAGTAGTTTAACAGTTGAGCAGTATATTTTAGGAGTTTTGTTTTTGGTTGTATTATATGTGAAAGATAGGACGATAGGAGGGTAAAAATGGAAATAAATAAATGGGTGGAAAACATTTATTTTGTAAAAATCCCGTACTTGGTTAAAATATATATACAGAACGCAGCTTTTTTTTTTTTTTTTTTCTTTTGAAAGTAGGCTATTTTTGCGCTCTGCCGAGAGATTTGGGAACCAAACTGCCTTCTGATGCAGCTTTTTTGTCTCATGTAAATTTCCTAGTTAACATTTTTGCCGTGAATTCCGCCATCCCGTCTCCCCTGCGCCTAAAGGAATTTATTTATTAGGGATGCGGAATATTGATTCCGCATCCCTAATACATAAATTCCTTTTATCAATAATTTTAATTTGTAGATTTCGCCTAATTCATGATTAAAAATTGCATTTATAGTTTGCAAGATATCGAGTAGAGAAGGAAGGGCGGCCGTAAGACTTTTAAGACGCTACTTCTCTCACGCAAAAGCACCCGCTCGCTAATGTTAATCCTATGCGTGAAATTTTTGAAATACCTAGTTTGCATTTCAATACATTTTAAATGATTTTTTTTTTGCGTTAAATAGCTAATGTCAATCTCCACAAAGGCCGCTTTTTATTTTACGATTTTGTTTGCTTTTTTCTTTTTTTAAATGAAAATATTTGAGACTTAAGAGAAAGATTTTATCTATCGAAAAAGATGACCGAGTGGAAGTTTAATTTGTGTTGGGATAATAAATTAATCATGAAAAGGCTTCCTTTCGGACGGAATTTAGATATCTTGTAATTAGTGAGGGGGGGGGGGGCTGCTCGGGGCACTAAAAACTATGAGAAGGAAAATACACAAAATTCTTGATTAAAATTTAAGTTTCTTTACAATATATCGACCGTAGGGCGCCGAAAAAAAAAAAAAAAAAAAAAAAAAAGAAACGTAAATATTAAAGCCGCCCTTCCTTATAAGAACATTTGTAATTTACGTAATTTTACCGTATGAAAAGCATTAAAAATAATGGAAGTACCTTCTCGATCTTTTCTGTGAAATAATCCGTTACTTTAGCACATCTCTTTGTGTATTTAGGCTAATATCAGACGAACGTCTTCTTGCACGCTTTTTTGCTTACGTATTACGTAAGCAAAAATGCGTGCAAAAAAACGTTCGTCTGACATTAGCCTTTAATATATTCACGTTCATTTTCCCTTTTCCTATGATTTTTGAATGACATTTTTAAAACTTAAGGTAACTTCTTCCTGTTTTTAGAAAAACGGGTTGATTTGACTACAGAATAAAAGTAAAAATTGTTTTTCTCGATTTTTTTATAGACTTCCTGTAAGCTGTCATGTGGTCAAAGATCAGAACAAATGGTCATAATACTATTTCACCAGAGCTGGTGAGATGAATCAATGACAAAGAATTTTTTGTTTCAGTTACCCCTTTAAGTTTTGTTCAATGGAGGTCTAGTGACATACCACAGAGAAGAGTACAAAGAGAGTGGGAGGAAAAGCGGAGAATTACTCCAGACTTATCAATCTAAAAAGGAACGATAGTGGGGAATTTTTGAAAGTACAATACAAAGAAGGCAAGATTCTACCCTAGAAAAAAAGAAGGGCGGATTTCTACCTGGAAAAGGGGCAAGAAGGGCGGGATTTTTTTTGAAAAGGGCACGAGGGCGGGCCGCCCCGCCAAACCTCTCTAGAGTGATCCCTGAGATTCTGTCCAGAAAATTGTAACCGGTAAGATAGAAACTATATTTCAAGATGGAAGACCAGGCATGAAATGGTATGATTCGCTTCTGAAATCACACCCTAAAATAACTTGCAAAGAAGCAGGGTACATAAATAAGGCATAAGGTAATATAAATCAAAAGACAATTTCAAGAAGTATAACTTTTTGATGAAAATCAAACCAAAATCAGAAAATGCTTTCAAGAAATATAACACTTTGATGAAGATTCAAGTGTTCTAAACAAGCCACAATCCATGAATAATTATAAAACTGATTAAATAGTTAATCTTTATATCCTATAGGCACTGTTGTCCCGTTTATTAATCAAATTTAAATATATTTTTTGTTTTTTAATTGAAACTTTCAGTTAAAATCAAAATAAGTATATTTTACTTAATGTTTTTATCAATTCATAAAGAAATTTGCAAAATTCTCTTAATACAGCAAACAAATATATGTGTGGTAAAATAGATGTTGCATTAAAATGCTTTATTTTTACTTATTATCAATTAAAATGTTTGTTAAACTACATGATATTGGAGTGGCCAAAACTGGTGCATAGAGATGGCCAAAACTGGTGTAGGGGTGGCCAAAACTGGTACAAATTGGAATAAATTACTTGATGAGTTATTACTCACAATCTAAAATATTCTGTAGAAAATCATTATAGCTAACAGAAAGACAATTAAATTTACTAAAGAATGATGTTATTATGATTTAATATGCTTAAATCGGTCAAGAACTGTAAAATTTCTATTTCGAATTTTCTCTAAAAGTGGCCAAAACTGGTACATCTACCCTATGTGGTAAAATAGATGCTGCATAAAAATGCTTTATTTTTACTTATTATCAATTAAAATGTTTGTTAAACTACTACTACATGATATTGAAGTGGCTAAAACGTGTGCATCTTTTGATCTAAAGTTTGTATGGGCTTGGGAATGTCGGTGTCAAAAAAAAAAATATCGTAGATTTTACTAAAAAATATTAAAAATAATTATTTCTAATTTTCAAAGGCAGGAAAATTGAATCAAAATTTAAAGTTATGTTTATTTTTTGTCATGCTACAAGAAATGCCTATTTCCCACTAACATCTAACAACACCCTCCGCTTTTTTAAACCTGCAGGAAACTTTTATTTAGAATGCATGCTACTACTGAGAATATATGCATAAAATATTTAAAGTAACTTTATTTGTTTGTTTTAGGAAGCTACTGCCATTGTCCTGGACATTGGGAAATCAATGCTTGATTGTCTTCCTGTTTTTGAAGAAGCCAAAACGTGTGTTAACATGATTATTCAGAGGAAGGTTAGATTTGCATAAAATATATGTTTTAATAATTTTGAACTGGTATCAACCTGGCAATTATGTTTATCATTTTAGCTAAAATGTTTTTAGCCTTTCTTTATTATTGTCTTTTACTTCGGCTGGAAGAGAGGTGGAGAATAAAGGGCAAAATTTCATTAGTGGCCAGTAGTACTAGTACAGTAGAACCTCACTAATCCGAAATTCCGGTTAATCTGAACCGATTTTATTTTAAAAAAATATATACTTGAACAGTATAATTTTAATTATTAAATTGCAGAATTTTCCGGATTATAGGATGAATGTCTGGAAAAACGTGTCGAAATTAGAATTAAACAAGAAAAATGGCAGTAAATTATGCTTTTTATTCTTTAAACAGCTTGAAT
Organism: Maratus speciosus; assembly: GCA_963932465.1. Classification (NCBI taxonomy): domain Eukaryota; kingdom Metazoa; phylum Arthropoda; class Arachnida; order Araneae; family Salticidae; genus Maratus; species Maratus speciosus. The sequence goes on from OZ010794.1 coordinate 306,146,772, forward strand.
AGAAAAATAAATACTCGTACAACATAGGGGCAGGTGGGGGAAAATGGGTCTGTGATGGAAAAGGGGTCTATATTAAAAAATGATCCTCTTCATCACATAAATTTACTTGTTTTAGAATTTTTTTTTCTGTAGAAGCATTCTCTGAGATTATGCCAAATATTTCTAATCAAATTTTAGGATCTGGAAACAAATTTATATATATACTTAAATTTTTTTGTTTACATTCACTGAATTGTCTAATTGCAATTTGTTGTGAAAAACTTTCTCACTTCTTCTTTAGATAGTGAAAATACTGTTTTATTTTGATACAGACTATTAGAGGACCCTTTTAGGAACATAATTGTATAAAAAGGCAAGAATAACTCTATCATTTAAATTTTTTATATTTTTTTTTTCTGGTTTGGGGTAAAATTGGTCTATAGTTAGGCTTACCTAAAAGCTGTATGATGCAACACATTCTAACTCTATGTTTACTTTTGAAGTATTAAAAAATAAAATAAATAACAATTACTTCATCATTAGTTCTTGTTTTATTAACTTAGTTTACAATTTTTTACCTATAAAAACTATTTTCCATTTATTTTCATCACATATTTAAAAAAAAAAATGCAATCAAAAGAGAAAGAAAGGCCATTCAAACATCAAATAAAATAAGAATTTTTTTAAAAAAAGGAAAAAGGAAGCTGGTGAACTTGAATTGAAAGTAAAATTAGTCCTAATTTAAAAGTAGCAGCATCACTCTCAGAAATAAAGCAATGTTCTTGGGTAGAAGTTAAATACTACAATGACTTAAGAAATAAAGTCAAACGTTCATAGGCCAAGTGAAAGAAATCAGTGAATTTTATCGCATAAAATAAAAGTTTTATTTTATGAAATTTATTGCATAGTCTAAATCTAAATTAGGGAAATGTTACATTTTTCCTGATATTGATAACGAAGATGATGTGGAGCTCAGTCAGATTTGCCACATAGTAAAGGAACCAAAATTTGACAACCGTGGACACTATTTCTTTAATTGAATTTAAAAAAAAAAAACCAAAAAAAAAAAAAAAAAAAAAAAAAAAACACATTTTTCAATAACATGTTTCTAAGTACATACAATAAAATGAGTGTTCTGTAGATTAAACATTGTATTAGCCTCTTTTTATTCAAATATTCACTTAATTTAATACTAGGGCCATTTTCCCCCACTATGGGGGAAAATGGGCTTATGAATACTTGCCTTATTAAATAAAGTACTGAAAACTAAAATTTAAATTATAGTGAAAAATAATGTTATATTTGTAATCTATATAAGCCAAATGTATGTAATATTCATCAAAAGTTTCATTAAGAAAATTATAAAAGGTTGATATGTAAGCATTTTTTGTAAAATGCTTGATTTTAGACCCATTTTCCCCCACCTGACCCTATGTACACAAACATAAAACAAAAACGAGCATGGGCCTATTCGTAGAAGCCATCTTAAAAACATCTCATATATCAGTTTGTTTGCCAGTCACTATAAAATTCTTTTCTAAAATGCAAAAAGTATTTAATTCAGATGATAAAATTTATTTTTCCTTTCAACAGTTTGATTTCACAGATTGCCTACAGAAATGTTTTCTTCATCCCCCTCGCCGAAGTGGTGACTGGGCTATTTATTATAGATTCATCATTTTGAACCGTTTGTAATGGTCTGTTATGTAATTCCTCATTCTGAAGTTCCATTGGATTATTATAAACATCTGGAGTGATTAAACAAGGAATACTATTTCTTTTTTTACGAAAGTCATGCCGGATTTCTAATCCGGATATTTATTGTACTACTTACAAGGGAACCACTTTTGGTACTGCTCGCACCTAGCATTGAGACCTGGTGCATTTTAAAGCCCTATGTTGCGAAGTTTGAGAATCAATAAAAATTTTCTGTTAAAATAATATTTCTTGATTATACAACAGCATAACTTTCTGAAAATGCAATTTTTGGGACCACTTATCAGACTATTAACATTGAATTTTTTTAAAGAAAAGCTAAAAATAACAATTAGTTAATAATAAGTATAAAATATTGAAAAAAGTTTGAAAATTCCTTCATAAACCCACGAATTTGATTTTGAAAAATTGCAACATTATATCCATATTTTTGGCGGGGAAACAGTTGGCGTTCATTTTCAAAAGTAGAGCTTTCCGGCAGCTCTAGCCAAATGTCATAGCTAAATTTGTAATTAGGGTGTAAAAAAATCATGATTTTTTTTTTTTAAAAATAAAAAAAATCGGATTTTTTTTATTTCAATCTGATTTATCTACCAAGAATTAAGCATTTCAAAAATAAATAACCCTCCAATTACTAACATAATCTATGTTTTTTTTTGCTTTAATTGATAAAATTTTAATTATGTAATTATAGAAATTACAAAAAACTGCAAATAAAAAATTTCTTTAGTAACATACAACAGTATGTGCATTAATATTTTGTAATAATTATGTAAGCCAATATTAAATACTGCTTATATTTTAAAGTTATTGATAAATTGCATTTAATTTTAAATTGATGATACAGATTAAATTTTGTAATTATTAAACAATTAATTGTTTAATTAAGAACACAATCTACATTTTTGAAAAAAGGCGATAAATAATAGTTTGATAAATTCATAAAGCAGCCAGTAATTTTACACAGGTTCTAAAGCATATGTACCGGGTGTCCCAAAAAGGACTGACTGATTTTAAAATTTAATAACTTGCAAACGGTGACAGATATTTAAAAAATTCTTGCAGGAGGGTTATGCATAAGGTCAAAAGTTTTATTACAGTGATTTTCAATTTTAGTTCGATTTACAAACAATAGATGGCGCTGTAAGCAATAGTCGCTAAATACAGGCTCGAATTTTGGTCCTTTATCTTGTTCCATGCAGAAAAAGGAGATGGAAATGTATTATCCGGGCCACGAAGTAACAAAAATCGAGCCTGAATTTAGCGACTATTGCTTACAACGCCATCTATTGTTTGTAAATCGAACTAAAATTGAAAATCACTGTAATAAAACTTTTGACCTTATGCTTAATCCTCCTGCAAGAATTTTTTTAATATCTGTCACCGTTTGCAAGTTATTGAATTTTAAAATCAGTCAGTCCTTTTTGGGACACCCGGTATATCAAATTGATCAAAAATTGTAGCAATGTATACAGCAAACTCACACATAATTTATAAATAGATTACAAAAAATTGTATTTTTGAAATTTAAATCAGGTTTTTTCTCCACATTAAAATATTTGAATAGCTACTAAATATTATAATGTTTTGAAGTTATTTAACATTTAGTTAGATGTTTTTTAAATGTATAATACATCTTTTTACACAGTTTAATATTGTTATAATTAACAATAACAAATATTAAATTTTTTTACAAGTGATTTAGTGATCGTTTTCATTATTGATTATAATGCTTTTTCACACCATTTTAAAAAATAAGAAAATATGTGATTTTATCATCTGATTTAAATCAATTGAATTGATTAAAATCATTGACACTTTATTGCTGTGTTTATTGTATATAAAAGAATGAATAACTTGATTATTAAAAGGAAATTATGACATTGCAAGTTATATTAGATTTAAATATCATTTTTTAAATTAAATGCTTTTTATGTTTGTTAGATAAAAACCATGCTTTTTACAAACTTACTGTACTTAAAATTTTTCACAATACTCAGGAATTACGCTTAGAAACAATTATTTAAAGCTTTGTTTTATGTATTCATAAGTCACAATACCTGTAGAAACTTTCCAAATTATGTTCATCTTAGATTTGAATACTTTTTTATGTCATTTTAAACATTTAGAAAATTTTTGATTTTAATCAATGATTTTTTAAAAAAAATCTCTTGATTAAAGTCATGATTTAAATCGCTGATTTAAATCAACTGATTTAAATCGTTGACACCCTATTTGTAAGATAGAAATTGAAATGTCCGACCTATTTCGCCACAGTAATTTTTCTAAATTGTGTAAAAATATTAATTTACTTAATGATTACTTTTACCGAAGGACCATTTAATACAGCAACATTTCATTTTAAACATTCAAAATTTTATTTCATTCGATTTCAAAAGAAAATAATTTGCGTATTTTGTATTTCACTAAAAAATAGTTTTCAATGATCTTCGAAGCTTTTATAGAATTATATTTATTACTTATATATTTATCGTCTGCATAGAAAAAAAAAATAAAAACCTAATATTTATTTCTTATGCTATCAATTATAAAAAATAATTGCAATCTGATATAATTCTAGTAATATGTTCTGTACCTTTACTCTTTGGATAAAGCGGGCGGAAAATTTGTAGCGCCCTATTTGGCAACTTAACTAACTTTTGGCGTGAAATAAACAAATAAATATGTAATAATAAAAAATTAGACATATAAAAAAGTATATAAAATATGATTTTAACAGAGAAATTTTATCGGTTCTTTAACTTTTATGTATAGGGCTACAAAACACACCAGGTCTCGATGCTAGGTGCGAGCAGCACCAAAAGTGTTTCCCTTGTCAGTACTTATAATTTACTTTATTTAGCATACACCTTTTTCTTTTCTATTTTTATCAAAATTTTGGATAATCTGAATTTTTTGTAATCCGAACAGGCACCGGTCCCAATTAGTTCGGATTAGCGGGGGTTCTATTGTACTAGTAAGTAGGGATGTAACGAATAGTGATTTGGCCGAATACCGAATATTCAGCCAAGTTTTAGGCCGAATGCCGAATATTCGGCGGCCGAATACTGACTTTAATATAAATGACTTTTATTTTAATTGTTTAATTTTTTTTTTCAATTTTAAAATAAAAAATTAAATTAAAGACTAATTGAAATTAATTTTTTGTTTGAGTTTTCAAAAATCATAACAGCTGAATGTATTTTTTGTTATACTTTAAATGTGTTAAAAAATACTTTAAAGATAACATATGACTTTTAAAAATGTAAATAATAATTTAATTCATATTTTTTTATTTAATCCATAGATAGTTCTAGTAATTTATATATATATACTATCTAAAATAGAACTCATTACCTCTGTAAAAATGAAACTTTTTTTATTTTAGTAAAATCCTTTCACCCCCTAAAAATAAGAACTTGCATGTGTCCTCTGTCTTCTTATATCCTTTTTCATGCAACTTAAACTTAGTAAATTTACACTCTGTATGTCAAAAAAAAAAAAAGGTTATTTTCTTAAAATATAATTATTCATTCCATTAAAATATTATATATTCTTTTCTGCTACCAAGATATACTTTTCTCTTTTCTTTCTCTCAAAATTAACAAGCTTCTCATAACTTCCTCCACCCCATATTTCAGAATGAGATCTTTTTCTTATAATAATTAATGTATTTAGGTATAATTTTTTAATATTGTTTGTCGAAAATATTTAAAATCATATTTTGTTTTGATTTTCTGGAACATATCTAACCAGACATCTTAAAATATTCAGCCAAATATGCCACTATTCGGCTACAGGTATTCAGTCAAATGTCCCACTCTTCGGCCACAGGTATTTCGCCGAATATCTGTTCAATATTCGGCAAAAGGGCCGAATACCGAATAGTGGCCGATTATTCGTTACATCCCTACTAGTAAGCAGCTTTTAAGTAATTGTTTGAAGTATGTATCCGAATTAGTATTTATATTTGATTTTCCTATTTTAATGTAGGTTTATTGCTCAGTTTATGTTTAGACTACTAAAAAAGATAAATTTTAATACTAAAAAGTTTTTTCTTTTTACCCTCTTATATTTAACTTGGTTTTTGTATGTAAAGATGAGGTTTTGCAATCTATTTTGCACTCACTTTCTGATGTACTAGAAATATAAAAAGTATGTGCATGGGTGTATTTCTGATGACAATACAGCATTTTAGTATTTTTATTTATTTTAATGCATTTTTCTGTTAACCAGACACAGATAATTCACTAAATATTCTTTAGTTAATTTATGCACCAAACGACTCTTACCAAAATCTGCCAATTGTCTGTGAAACTGCAACAACGAAATATTTTATAAACACTAAAAAAGTAGAAAATATAAATAAAAAATAAAGATTGTAATAATTTTTTTAAATACTCTTTTATCTTGTAGTAGTTTAATATTAATTAAATAATGATTATACACTCAGAAAACATTTTAGAAATGCTTAATAGATAGCTTAAATATTATAATTTTTTTCTTTCCTGTAACAAAAATTATATAAAAAAAAAATCATGCACTTTCTATCAAGCATAAATCAACATAGTTAATTTTCAACAGTCAAAGCCTACACCAAATTAACATATTCTAACCTTTTTTTTTTTTCTTTTTGAGCAATATGAATTGCTGCCATGAAATTATGCATTAATTTTTAAGATAAACATTGAATTTTTATAAAAGAGAGTTAAAGAAACACTTTAATTTTAATACTTCTTTTTTTCGAAACATCAAACTCAGAACAAGGATAATTTTTATATCTAATTCACTGCACACTCCAATAATATAAAATTAATTGGAGAATTTACATTATTTTAAAAGATTTGGTTTTCAGCACCAAAAAATTTAAGTACACAAAACCAGAACACTGGTTGGCACCAAAATCCTCTCTGTCAAAATAAAAGCTTATTCTTATAGATTAAGAGTACCATTTACAGAGTACCATGGACAGTAGACTCCCGCCCAAAAAAATTATTAATTTTCTGGAAATTTTTTAATTTTTAAACGAAGATCAACTCCCATGACCTACTGACGAATTTCTCAATACTTTCCAATGACAGATTGACCAATTTCATGATTTTTTTCCTGTGACCGACTGGTGAATTTCACGGCTTCTTCTTGCGACAGATTGGCGAAATTCATGATTTATTCCCTGCATACAATTGGAAATTTTCTCAAATTTTTTTTTTTTTTTTTTCCATGCGACCTGTGTAGTAGGGTTTGAAATGTCGTAAAATGTGGCTCCAGCTTGATTGACGTGCTAAGTTTGATATTTTTGTTGCATTCTGAAGGTTTTGACATGTAGAATCCAAATACCTTAGGTGCCATTTTTTAAGACACATTTTTGGGGGTGATTTTCAAGATGGCGTCCAAGATGGCTGCCATTTACTGACTTCTTTAATATTTCAGGCATATTATTGACCAGTATGTCAAATTATATGTTTTCAGGGTCAAGAAATACAAATATATAATAAAATTAAGAGTAAATTGAGTTTTTCCAGTGTTTTAAGCGATAAGATGCAAATAAAGCACAAAAATATGAAAGACATTAGATGTACTAGCGTTTTATTAACCAGTTATACACAACCAAAGTATTTAAACGAAATAACATAAATTATTGAAGATATTGAACAAAATTATTAAAAACAGCATTTATATGTATATACAGTACTGGGATGTTATGTATCCTCTTCTGAATCACTGCTATTGCTGTGATGATATTCATAGTCCTTTGTATTGTTTCAGTCACTGAATTTGCAAAGGGCAGTACAAAGCGGAGAATTCTTTAAGCAAGAACATTTCCCAACTGTACATGTTCTCTTACATTCACATTTCACAAGTTCAATAACTCCTTTGGGTGCAGGTAACTCCAGGCATTTGACTGGAGAAATTACTCCTTCGCCATTTTTTTACCCAACCATTGCCAATAAATGGGGGTATTTTTTGTCGAGGATTTCTTCAGCCCTTTCCAGTGGTGCAAATTAAGTTGGATCTTAGAATATGTGGCTTCAGTGCTCCAAGGGTTGGTGGTAATTTCTCTTCCTCGATACTTTTAGTTCTGAAAAGGTGCCATCTTAACTCTGAAATCCTTTAAAAATTACTTTTTTTCAAATAAGCCAAGCTGGTGAAATTTTCAAACAACGACAGATTGGATAATGGATCAACACTAGGTTCCCCAAGTTCTTGAAAAGCTGTTATGATATCCTCATCACACTGAACATTGATATACACTTTTATCCACTTCTGTTTTGAAATGCTTGCAAATTTTCCACCCCAGTCTCCACTAGTATATGAATGTAAACATAGTAAACCTTTGCTTTTATGAGCACCTATTGCTTGACATCTTTCATTAATATTCATTTTTCTGTGTTTGTTGCATCGACCAGTAACAAAATTGATTTCACTGTTTACTAGATGACTTGAAACCAAGTCAATCAGCAATATGAAAATGTCAGTATCTTTCGAAAATACATCGATCTCATAATTATCATGATGGTGCACTATATCAAGTACAGGAAGAGGTATAATGGTATATGCTTCTTCATGTGTATGATCACGTAATTCTGAATCGAAAAGATTCGTGTGGTTACCGTATGCCTTACTGCCAAAAACGACAACAATTTTCTTCTCACTAGCAGGTAAAACCTGTAGTAATTTATTCCCGAGATACTCAGTCAGCTGGGATTTTCTTTCAGTATGTGAACAAAGCATCTTTAATGAAACCAACGTTATTATTGGTACTATTTGTAACAGTAAATCTAATAGGTTCTGTCACCTCCAATCCTTTCTTACGAGTTTGCCCCTTCAATGAATACTCAAGGTATTGGTCAAATATTATTCTCCCTTCAGTATATCCACTTGTCATTTTCATAATGATCTCAGTAAAAGCATTTGTGAAGTCTTCACAAGTTTTCATGGCAGGTGTCTTTTTTACTGATTGTACGATTGCCATTCCATCTATCATCTATAATACAAATTTTTTCTATCAGAGAAGTAATCGTCGATTCTAATGATTCAACTATGGGTGATCGATTATCAGGGTTCGTAAATATCATGATATTTTCGAAAATATCAAAAATATCCGATATTTTGATATATATCCGATATTTTCGATATATATCCGATATTTTCAAAGCAGCCAACTTACCGCTGATAATAAATGTTTTCAAGCATAATATAGATTAGAAACTAAAATATATTGCACTTAACATGAAAACTTAATCAAAGAATATTCTAAAAATGCATTTTTCTTTTTATTTATTTATTTTTTTTTTCTCTTAGAACAAAATTAAAGATGAACTAATTGAAAACAGTAACAATTTGCTTTATAAAGAAAAAAAAAACTAACTATAGGATTCAGTATCAAGATCAAGTATAAAAAAAATCAGAAATTTTAAATACAAACAAGTTCTTTTAATTGAAAAATTTTAACATAAATGTAAGTATAAAATATCTTATTTCGTATTTTCTAACATGTTGTATAGTTTAAACTAAACTGGACCAAAGCATGAGAAAAGATTCCTTTCTAATGAAACGGTATATAACTGCTTATTTAAGTTAGTCAGTTCATCTTTCAATGGTTGTTCTGAATTAATTACGTCCCACATAATTATTAGTTCAACATTTTAAAAATAAAAGCTTCAAATCTAAAGCTTCAAAAATATATTTATTTTCTTTTTTGGCTAAAAAAGTCACATCCAGAAGAGACAAAAGTTCTTTATCTACAGATTCATAGTCAATAACAGTTGAAAATGTATTTCATTTACACTGAAATAGTACGAATTACGACTGAAAATATCAAATATATCTTGCACACATTCATATTTTGAAAATAAATATCAAATGCAGAAAATATGAAACATCTTGATATGTTGAAAATAAATGCCAAGTAATATGAAAATATCAAAAATCTTGATATTTTGAAAATAAATATTGGATATATATTCATTGATATATATTAACGAACTCTGGCTATATATAAAGAATTATCAAAATTACATTTTATCTTTCAATGGCTGTTCTGAATTAACTGTCTAACATAATTATTAGCTCTACATTTAAAAATAAGTTTCAAACAAAGCTTGGAAAAGATTTGTTTTATTCTTTTCCTAAAAAAGTTACTGCCTACGGCAAAAGTAAATTATCTATAGAATGATACAGTCAATAATATGTGGAAATTTCATTTACACTTGCTTTGAATGTGGAAAATATCAAAATTATCTCACTTGGTGATATTTTGAAAATAAATATCAAATATACAAAATATCAAACATCTTGATATTTTGAAAATAAATATCAAGAATTTGAAAATATCGAAAATATCAAAAATCTTGATATTTTAAAAATAAATATCGGATATATATCAAGATATATATCATGATATATATCCATTGATATATATCAACGAACCCTGTCGATTATATTGTTCTATTTCAGCAATAAATGAACTTTTGTCAGATGGAATATGAAGATATCCATCGGAAGAAAATAATGATCTTGGTATTACAAAAAACTCTTAGTTTCTAAAGGTTTGTAGGCATTTGAGGTCTTGATTCCATAACAACAAGAAAACGATTAAGAAGTTGCCTATCTTCTCGAATTGATCTATCTCTTACAAATTCTTCGAATTCCAATTGGCCTTTTTGGACACGATTCAGAATATTCTCCTTCGCAGATTCCGGAACTTTCATAGAGGATGCAATATTCATGAGTGTGGTATTATCTTAGAAAGGGTTTCCTCCACAATGAACCCGAATACTCTCCTTGATGATGGCTGCATTGTGAAAAAATTCTTAGATACATGGAAGTCTGAAGTTGATAGTGTTTCTTGGGCTGCTTAGAGGCTTCATTTGGACAATACTTTTCAAAGAAACTTGAAACAATGCATAATACTTCTGGTGCACACAAGAAATACCTTTCGAGGGCGTTTTCTTTCTGAGTTAAACCAATAACTCCACCAACGTTCTTCAGTTCTTTGTTTTTCTGTTCCAAATTCTTGTCTGAAAATAGTTTTGTAAAAGGTACACTGGATTTGGATACTGCAAAATAACCAAATTCAAGAGCATTCCATACTTCTGGATATGTTTTGTTTTAAAGTCCTTCATCTGTGCTGTGTATACTGGAAGGAGTCTAGCATAATGAAATAAGTCATGAGCAAAATAATACTTGATTTGTTCCTCTAATGACGCGAGATGCAATGCCCAATCACCTTGACGAGTAGCACGGATGAAACGTAGCAAAGTTCCAAATTGGTTCATATACTGTAGTAAGAACTTTGCCACATCACCATTGCATTGTGTAAAATGTAGAAGACAATTTTTTTCAACTGCTACTTTGATCTCTTTAAACAAAGTTGTAGCTTCAGCTTTACAATTGTGCAATTTCTCATGTAGTGAGTTGCATTTTTCTTACAGGAAAATAATCTCGGTAGAATGTGGCAGTGTTTCAAAGAGAAGGTCGTAGCATGCCAAAACGATAGTCATGTGAAACTCTATGCCTATAGTATATTAGTAATATTGCAGTAAATTTATAAATAAATAATGAATAACACAATTTATGCCTATTTTGATTGTAGATTTGCATTTTTTGACCCCAAAAACATATAATATAGTCATATACTGGTCAATAATATCCCACAAATGATAAAAAAAAATCAGAAAATGGCAGCCATTTTGGACGCCACCTTTAAAATCACCTCAAAAATGCGTAAGAAAAAAATGGCACCTAAGATATTTGGAATCTACATGTCAAAAGCTACAAAAAAAAAAAAAAAAAAAAAAAAATCGGCATAAAAATCGAGCTGGAAAACATTTCAGACCCTACTCGTGACTCATAGGCAAATTTCGCAATATTTTCAGCGACTGAGTATCAAATTTTGCAATGTTTTCCTGCAACAGGTCAATCAAATTTACAATTTTTTTTCACACGACCGATCTTCGAATTTCGTGATTTTTTTTTTTACAACTGATTGACAAATTTCATGATGTTTTCTGCAGTCATTAGGTGAATTTCATGATTTCTTATGATAGATTGACAAAATCATGATTTTTCCCTCATGTTCGATTGAAAATTTTCTCATTTTGTCACGCGGCCAACTGACGGATGTTGCAATATTTTCCTGTGACTGATTTGATATGTTTTCTTGCAGGGTTGTTTGGTTTAAACCACGCTGGTTTAAACCAAATGGTTTTTTAAAAAAAACCATGCTGATTTTTTTTCATGTGGTTTTTTTCACTTTTTTCCTAATGTTTTCATTTATTTTACACATTATTGGTTATTCTTTGTTCCATATGCTAATGAATGATTGGTTGTGAGTTTTCTCTGCTGTATCATGGCTATTGGGTTTAGCAAGTCTTTGTTTTTCATACATTTCTACATTGGTATTGGGGTTTTGAATTATGATTTTATTCTGTTACCAGCAGGGTTGACACGGTTTAAACCAACGTTAACCAACTGGTTTTTTAGAAAAAAATCTAATATAATATTTTCTCATTTTTGTAATTTAAGTGTTTCAAATTATTGCATATAAATAATTTCTACTTTTAACAGTCTTATCCCAGCAGTCACTGTGAGACATAGTGAGTCTAGGTTATATTTGTATGCATGTAGAATGCAAATTACATGTGTTGATGAACATACCTGAAGCTCTAAAGAGAAAATTTAAAATGTGAATTTAGCAAAAGATAAAATAGATTAAAAATATTCAATATTTTGAATAAAATATTTTCCTTTGAGAAAACTCAGATTATTTACAATTAATAACATAAAATGACCTTTAAGATTTCAGTCAAGCTGTAAAAGAAAATTTTCTTGATTGGGGAGATTATCTTTTACGGCTGTTCTCAACTGCTCTTACTCAACAAGTGCAAAACGTTTTGACACAATGGAAAGACACAAAATCAGGAGGCCTGACTATGGAAGCGATTTGGAATCGAACTGTGTTTTCCATTTTTGATGAATAAATTACCTATTGAGTTATAAGCAATTTTTATCACACGACAAAGATGTTTTTAACCTTCCTTCAGTGGTTATTCTTCTTTCGCGCGGAAATTCGGTTCAAAATGCCCACTTTGACAATATTTTCTGAATGACACTTGCAAAAAACCCCCGAAAAACACAGTAGTTCCATTACATAGTTTCTGAACAACAGCATATGCTAGTTTCATGCATTTCCGAACAAAAATAAATTAAAACTTATGTCATAAAGTTGCCCTTTCGGTTTTGAGAACAGCCTTAAGAATAAAAAAGAAACTCAAGATATGAAGTCGAATAAGAGGACATTGAAAAATCGTGTGCTAGCGAAGCACATGTTTACTTTTAGCCAAAATATGCAATAAGATATATTTTAATCATCTATTGCATAATCGAATCCACTATTTAGATATGACAAGAAAAAATGGGGAAAATCGAGATAAGGTTCGTTTGAGACATAATAGAAAAAAGTCTCATAAAAATGCCTAAAAAGATATATTATTAATTTTTAGTTTAGACATTTAAAAGTAATATGTGTTATAATATAGCTTAGAAAAAAAGGCTTGTGTAACACTAGCTTAGTAAAGCAGTCTGATGGCTGTTTAAATGTTTTAGTGGATGACAACTTTTATAAATCTAATTTCCATTTTAAGATCAATGTTTTCAGTAATCTAAAATGCTGGTAAATAGGTATTTCTGTTTATTTAACTGTTGCCTTTTTTTTTTACCTGGCAGTTTCTCAGGAGAAGTGTCAAATGGCAATACACAATACTTCTTAATACGTGTAAAGACTCTACTGCTAAATTCAAATCATTCCAGGAATTATTTATAAAAAGCTTTACTTTCAATAAAAGATAATAATTGTTAAGGTAGTGTTCCAACAGAAAAATCAGATACCTCAATTGCAAATATTTCAAATCAATTACTTTGAATAGCCATGGGAAAATATATTTATGAAACTACACCATATATTTATTTATAGTACTAGTAATCAAAAGATTGTTTATTAAGCTTTTCGAGGTATCAATGTTTCACTATGTATAGCATTTTATTCATGGACCATATTTAAGACAAAACTTTTACTAAAAATGTTTAAATTCTAGTAAATGATTTCAATTTTCTACATAATTGATTGTAATTATTTAATTTAAATTATTTTTAAATGAAGTTATATTACTTATATATCCAACAATGTTTATTTTTATCAATAAATATGATTATATGTAATAGGAAAATATCTTTAAAAAAAACCCAGTTTAAACCAAAAAAAACCTGGTTTAAACCAAAAAACCTGGTTTTTTGGGGTTTTTTGAAAAAAACCCGGTTTTTTACCAACCCTGTTTTCTTGTGACCAAAAAAAGCAAAAGATCCAGAAGGGCAGTAAGGGCCACCAGGCATTGCACTCTCCCAAATTGGTCTAGAGTCGGCACTAAACAAAAATAAGATTAGAAGAACTGCAATGATCTTGTGGTGCACATGATAAGAAAAAAAAAAAAAAAAGAACTCCAAACTCAAAGGAAATATATGTTTAGAAACACCTAACTACCTATAGTAGGAGAGCTGTTGAACATTTTTGAGTAGGTATTTGAGGAACCCTGAAAATTTGTGCAACACTTCTTTTGTAATGGCTGAATACAAAATCGAATGTCTGGCTGAAGGATTGTGGCCCAAAAACTGTGCCAGACACGTGTCAAGTGCCATTTTTTTTGACTACCCAAAAAAGGTATTTGAGGCACGCTGAGATTGAGACAGAATAATATTTATACTTAGAGAAAAATATTTTGAAAATGACAGACACTTTAGGCGGCCCAAAAACTGTGCCAGACATGTGTCAAGTGCCATTTTTTGACTACCCAAAAAAGGTATTTGAGGCACGCTGAGATTGAGGCAGAATAATATTTATGCTGAGAAAAAAATATTTTGAAAATGACAAGACACTTTAGTCTGCCCAAAAACTGTGCCAGACACGTGTCAAGTGCCATTTTTTGACTACCCAAAAAAGGTATTTGAGGCACGCTGAGATTGAGGCAGAATAATATAAATGGCACTTGACACGTGTCTGGCACAGTTTTTGTGCTGACTAAAGTGTCTGTCATTTTCAAAATATTTTTTTCTATTCATAAATATTATTCTGCCTCAATCTCAGCGTGCCTCAAATACCTTTTTTAGGTAGTCAAAAAATGGCACTTAACACGTGTCTGGCACAGTTTTTGGGCCGACTAAAGTGTCTGTCATTTTCAAAATATTTTTTTCTAAGCATAAATATTATTCTGTCTCAATCTCAGCGTACCTCAAATACCTTTTTTGGGTAGTCAAAAAATGGCACTTGACACGTGTCTGGCACAGTTTTTGGGCCACGATCCTTCAGCCAGTCATTCGATTTTGTATTCAGCCATTACAAAAGAAGTGTTGCACAAATTTTCAGGGTGCCTCAAATACCTTACCTAAAATGTTTAACAGCTCTTGGACAACTAATCCTTGCAATTCACAGAAATTAGGATTTCTCAGTTTAAAGTTAACCTACATTTCTTGTATAATAAAAGAAATGAATCAACAGTTTCCCTTCAAACATTTAGCATGCATTTAAAATTTGAATGCATAGAACCTAGTTCGACCAAAGAAAATATCAGGGATACTGATTTAGGCTATAATTCCATTAAAGATACTAGCGAACTTGCCCGGTGTTGCCTGGGTACGTCAAAAAACAGCAGGAATTACGAAGAAGCTCTGAAAATCACAATAAGATATCGCGAAAAAATTTTAAATTGCTTCTCAAATTTTGAAAAGAAAAAAAAAAAAAAAAAAATATATATATATATATTGTGTTCGAAGATTGCAAGTTGATTCTTTTCACTAATATAGAATAATAGTAGCAAATCGCTAAAATACACTAAAAATCACATACAAAATTCCCGAAAAATTCGAAAATTGCTATACGAAATCTGAATAAAGTTTATTGAAATGAGGGCAGAATGTACTTTAGGTCAAAAATGGAATGTCAAAAAATTGCAGCAGAGCGTTTATCAGTGTGTGCTTTCGATTACATTATTTTCAAAAGTGAAGCATTTTCACCTGTGAAGAGTTTTCAAAGCAGCTGGGCTGTGAAAATGACGCACTTCTACAAAACATAATTCAGGTTTAAGAATTAAAATATACGCTTTTTTATAAAATGATATCATTTGCATCTGCTAAAGCAATCTACTTTTACAACTCAGTCTTAAACTTCGTCTATAGAAAAGTGTGCATGTGACGTCATTATCACGGAATAACTGACAATAATCTTGACATAACCCATATTTTATATTCAACTATTTTTTCATGTTTTATGAGAAATGGCAACAAAAAGATACAGTATCTCCTATTTTCAACTATTTTCCGTTTGCTCTCAATGACTTTCAATAGAAATGACATACTTTTGTTGCCACAATAAGAAAAATGGTATTAAAAACTGAAAAAAAATTAATATCTCAAAAATTAATTGAGAAACAGCTTTCAAACAAATTGCATTTAAAAGAGCATTTTTTTCCTTATACGACAGTGTAAAAATTTAAAATGTGCGATGTTTAGAAGTTTAAAAATTTGCAGTAGAGAAAATTGCAAAACAAAAATTTCATTTCAAATTTCAAAGTGTTGCCATTCGCAAAATGACGTATGCGTTACGCACAGATATGTTTGTCCTTTATAATATAGATAATAAAGCAATTTTGTTAAGAAATGGATATTGATGATGTCATCATCAAATATGCATTGTTCATTCAAGTAGTTAAAAATGAAGGCACATCAAATTTTGCAAAGTTTTCTGAAATTTTTTTAAGAGAGCATAGCATCACCATACATTTCTGATAATTTACAAAGTTAGTAAAGTTGCTCTTATGCTGCCTGTCACAAGTCTACCTTGTAAATGTGGCTTCAGCACCCAAAATCGAATGAAATCTAAATTCAGATATTCATTTAACAATTCAACTGTTGAGGAGCCATAACATTTGGTGAACGCTGAAAAATAGACATTGTGAATCTAAAAGCTTGACTAATTAAAAAAAAAAAAAATGTAGTGCAAATTATCCTGAATGGTTGATTTAAATTTTTTCAATGCCATTTTTCATGTCTTTATTAAATGTCATCCTTTAAATATCACATAAAACAAGTAATATAAAAATTTTGTTTTTAAAGTCAATTCTTACTTAGGTCATCAAAGAAAAATTTAATATAATCAAGCTAATATGAGTTTTTGTTGCATTAAAATATCTCAATTTGTTGATTTTCTATAAGCAAGTAGGTTTACAATGGAACTCTATGGGAATTTGGCGAAATATTACAGATATCGCCAAGTTGGTGTCACTTTTGGCGACTCATTTTGGCCGCCAAATTTGGCGATATATCGCCAAGTTGGCGACAAACTTGGCGGTATTTGGCGACAGAACAGGCCCTCCCCCCTATGGTAACCCTTATTGAAAATACTTTCATTGAAATTCAATAACCAATGGTGGTCTTTTTGTTTCCCATGCAAAACTAAAATTAATTAATTAAAATTTAATTAATTAATTAATATTTGAAAAAACTTTATTAACATCAATTGTCATCCAGTACAAGTTTAAAAAAATTTATTTCAATCTGATAGGATGAATAATGAGTATTTTATTAACGATTGAAAATTTGTACAAGATAAATATATAAATATATAAATAAATATAGGGAGAGTGTGAGCTAATAGTAGGAATTGAATAATAGTAGGGTTTAAAGATTTTTTTTTATTTTTCTCCCTCCCAAACAGCCCAACTGCCCTCCATTTATAAAAGTTGGAAAGGAAACTTCCCTCCTAGGAAAAAATGATTTCCAAGCCTTGTTTAATAATAAATAATATTTTAGTAATTATTAAATATAGATGGAATTTTTTTTTGCCTATTGTAATACAGGGTTCATACTCATCAAAGGATTCTGGGGATAAATTTTGGTCATAAAAATTAGGAGATAATGCAGAAAATTCCCCACACCTGCAAAACAATTGGCTACTCTGGGAAATGAGGTCAATCGCTGCTATTCCTGTGCTTTGTGATGTCATAATGAACTCAAACTATGATATATCTGGTGACATTCATTCAGACAATAGACACACCTTCTAACATCATAATCAAACTAAACATTCGTTCTTCCTTCAAGATGTTCTTTAAATGGTTCTACCGATTTGGATTTATCAGATATGTTACAAATTAGCCTTGATGGGCATAATGTTAATTTGAAATTTTTGAAAAATGTTCAAGGGGAATTTACGCAAAATAAAGAACATTTTTAAATTAACATTGCACTTCTAGCCTTCATATTATTCATAATGCTTTTCAAAGAGAAAATAAAAATTAAATTCTTGCAGCAATCTGCTAAATTTTTAAGGATATCCCTGAAAGGCACACAAACTTCATCCCTGTTATACAAATTAATGTTTTTCCTTTAAAATTCTGTTCATATTATTTATATAGGTGAATAGGGTTTTCACCGTGCATGTAGTTGGAAGAATATTGTTTTTATAGATTTTATACACTGATGGTAAGTCCTAGAACTCACGAAACGTATATGTCTGTTCACTTACCTTATGTATTTTTAATGTGTGTTTAAACGTTGATTTTTGGTGATCAATTTTATAGTGTTGCAAATTAAATTTCTTAGTTTATTTATATCCTTCATTTTTTCCAGATTTTATCCGAGTCAAAAGATGAGGTTGCACTGTTATTATTTGGAGTCTCTCACCCAGAAAATGAAGATTCTGATGAGGCGAGTCCCGGATATGAACATATTGCACTTGTTCGAAATTTGCAGCCTCCTAGTTGGGATCTTTTAAATTATATCAAAAAAATTAAATGCACTTCAGTTTCGACTGATTGTATCCTTTTAATTAATAATCTAATCTAATTAGTATCTTTTCATTTTCTAAAATTAAATTGCTTATTTCAGAATGCTTTACTGATGAAAAAATCCAAAGTGAATTACCACAAGCTTTTTTAAGTTAATTGATCATTGATCAATGAAATGTTTTAATTGGTGCAGAAATCCACCAAAATTATGTTATATTTACTCTTTTTAGGGTTCCGTACTTCTTAAAAAGTAAAAACGGAACCATTATAAGATCACTCCTGTGTCTGTCCGTCTGTCTGTCTGTCACAGCCATTTTACTCATAAACTATGGAACCTGGAAAGTTCAAATTCGTGGAAGTAATAAAGACCATTGACCCACATATTTTCAGATTAATAAACATTCATAAATATATTTAGTAAAAATGTAGGGGGCAAATTAAGCTACTTGAAAAAAAAAAATCTTTTCTTTGTATATCATGTGGGGTATCCTGTGAAAGCTTTCTTAACGCTGAACTCAAAAATACATTCCTTTTAATTTTAGGTATTACATTTTTAAAAATATTGTCGAAAATGTAACGCAAAAATATGTCCCCCCCCCCCCATCTAATTCCGAAACTACTGAAACTAAAATTATGAAAAAATTAGAGGTAGTAGATGAAAAACCTTGACGGAAAATTATAGCGATTATCCTAGGTCAGATAGTTTTCGAGAAATTAGCATTTTTCTGTTATACACAAATTTCGATTTACGGGCATTCAGAAAAATTGTTGAGCATCACTGGATATACCTATCGTTGCAGAAGTATAAGAGCATTGTTGATAATGAATTTCGAAAAAAATCATCAGTAATTAGCTGAGATATTAACCCTTAAAGATAAGCCAGTTTGGTCATTCATAAGGACAGGGGCGGTGTACTCTATACCTAGTTAACAACTTTTAATCTATATACATAAAAAAAAGTCTGGATTTCGCATTAATCAACATATTTTGGTGTATTTTTGTATGCTGAATTGAATGGTACTAACTAAATTCTTTTAAGTCCAATAGTTCGAGAGATATTTCATATTTTTCGAATTTGGCGATGTCTTTGGCGTCAAAACGTCAGATTTTCAAGTGATAATTTCTAAAAATTCATCCGTTACTATAGCAACGAAATTTTCAAATAAACATTTTTGTTGATCAATTCTTTTGATTAAAGAATTAAATGGTTACATCAACTAGAGGGGGAAAAAGGTTAACGCATCGGGTAAAAAAAAATTGTTACTGATTTTATAAAAAAAAAACAGCTTAAATAAAAAATTTAACATTATAAAAGAAATATTTCCGCATGAAGTGTCCATTTCCATTACTATAGTAACGTATATATTTTAAGAAATTAACAATTGTAATGTACTTGCAAACAAGTATTTTGGTGTCTAATTAAAAAAATATGCAATAGCTCATGTAATATAAAAATCCGAAGAATTTATTTGGTTTCTTTGCTCCGGCGAATTAGCAAATCACGTGAGCACTTTCTGAAGTATCTGTATGCGCACGTTATAAAAATAATTCAATTTTTTTTTTAAACTTCTGTTTGAGTGTAAATAAAAGTGCTAATATGTTGTTCCAGCAATATTTTTGGTTAATCGTTGAATTGTATTGCTAAAGATTGTGTTATTATGTAGTAGATTTGGTTTTTCTAATAGTAACTTACCGTTGCTTAACTTTGCATTTTATTAATTTCAAAGAAGTAAACTATTATAATGGTACTCTAAAGTAAAGGAAGGTATGAAATTATTGTTCCAGCAGTTTTTTCGGTGATCGTCACAAAAGTTTATTTTGTTAGGACAGTAGATGTGTTTTCAACACAGATATGATATACATATTGGTGCGATTTTTTTTCCGACGCCAATTTGGCGAAAACCTCGTTACCATATCATCTATATCTTGGCTACCATATCAAGCAAAATAACGACGCTTTGGCACCAGTTAAGTTCCCGGTGCGTATGGGACATTGGCGTCAGAAAAAAATCGCACCAATATGGGGCGTATACAGTTACTAATTAATATATTTATTGTACGGAACCATCTATGCGCGAGTAATACTCGCACTTGACAGTTTATTTTTCTCATTCTTGACATATTCATTTATTGCAGAAATACAAGCAACATCAATTAGAAGATTAAATTTGTAATTTAGAGGCTTATAAACTCTTATTTTACAGAATCCTTCATATATCAGTGATCTGTTTAGGAAAAATTTGGGTCCCTTCACTTTTTTTCCATCTTAAAACAGTATTCTCACAGTCTTTTTGTTCCATTTTAAAACAGGATCTTTCACAAAATTGTTCACACTAAAATAGAAACCTTGACTAAATTCTTTGTCTTAAAAATATTCCTTTCACAAATGTATCCATTTTAAACTTAAATATGACTTGTCACAAAACAACTGTAGATGCCAAAGAACCTGTTATCCGGCATTCTCCTACATCTTGTTGAAAATATATAAATAGGAGCTTGATTTAGAAGAGGTCTACATGGCTTGTTTATATTTTGACAGTTCATAGCCAAGCCTGGTCCATTCAAAAGTCAACAAAATTAGGGCCAGCCCAACTCAATTTCTTCAAATATTCTTTCTACATGGCATGTTTATATTTTGACAGTTCATAGCTGGCCCATTCAAAAGTCAATGAAATTAAGGCAAGCCTGACTCAATTTCTACAAAAAATTCCAATTTTTCTTAACACACAATTATTACCTACTCTTTTAAAAAATACTGTTTACATATTTATGTGAAAAAATTTACAGTGTTTGTCTACAAGTCATAGAATACAGAATAGCAACATTAATGGTCACTAAGGCTTGTACACTATTACATTAAAGAAAAGACTCATTAACAAAATTACTGTTGTTTAGAATAAAAGAACAAAAAATAGTATAAACACATAATAAATTTGGAAGCTGTATAATAGAAAAATAAGTTAATTTCCAAAAATATTTCTCTGTAATTTATTAAAGTATATTTTCAAAGAATCCATTAACAGAAATTCATGACCACTATTATTTTTTACAAAAAAAAAAAAAAAAAAAAAAAAAAAAAAAAAAAAAATGTAAGCTTGAGCTTGGCCCGAGTCTGCTGAAAAAAAATTAGGCCTAGGCTCAGAAAAAGTGTAACTATCTGATGCAGATCTCTATGCTGACATGTTAACATTGCTGACATTGATGTTGTTAAACTAGCATCAGCTCATGCAGCATGCTTAAAACTTATTCCCCGTCCTGTCAGGTCCATTTTAAATTTGTAATATCGGGTCAGTCCACTTAATTTGTTTTATCAGCCCGGTCATTAAAAAGATTGCTTTTATTCTTGTGGCCTGGCTCGTCTTATTTGAAAAACTTTCTTCATTTTGCTGGACCGGGTTGCCATGGTGACTAAAAAAATCACAGCTAACAACCAAAATTTTTAATAGTGTTATAAAATTACTGCTAAGACGTAAAAATATAATTTCCACATTTATATTTATTTATTGAGAATTAAATTTTAATAATAATAATGATAAAACCTTCTTAAAAAGTGATCAACATATTTTAACAAAATTAAATATTTTCTTAGAATGATTATGATCCTCCAAAATAGCTGGTATTCAATTATTATGCCAATTTCTGTGGCTTCATGTTAAAAATGATTTTCTGATATGGATTTCATGCAAAATAGTTTAAGAAAAAGAATAGAAATTAACAGTTTATATTACAAGTTTATTAATAATTAATTTTAATGATCTTATTTAAAAATTTTAACATTAATGGGGCTTTGAGACATAAGTGTTATAAAACTAAAGATCTTGGACCTGTTCATAGCCATAAATATAATGTTTAAGAATACATTTTATTTCTATCTGCTAAGGTATAATATTTTAGAGTCAGCACCCATTAATGTGGACTACCAAGGGAGGTCGGTTTTTGTTTGCATTAACCAATGTAAGCATGCTAATAGGTAAAAATATTCTTTGCTTTGAATTAAATGAATTAAGTTTTTGAAAAATATCAGTAGAATATATTTTTATACAAACACAAACACCTTTAAAAAAAAAAAAAAAATTAGTTATCAGTCAAAAAGCAAATTAATAAAAATATTGTTAATACTAACCAATTAATTACTCAGAACAAACAAAATATGAAAAGAAATTAACAGCACTTACATAATTTAACTTTATTTAAAATAATCTATCACTTTTCTTTGAGATAATTGGACAATTGATCTTTTCACTACATCATTTTCTAATTTTGCTATGATTTTGAAAATTTGATCGTTTGCATCTGATTTTGATTGATAATATTTACGAACAGTCAACAACATAGTTTGAACCCAGGGTTGGCTTTTTACCGGTAAAAACATGTTTTTACCAGGACATGGTAAAAACTAGGTTTTTACCAGTAAAAACCTGGGAAAAAGTGGTAAAAACCTAAAGATACAATAAACTCTACTAGTCATTAAACTTTATTTTAATTCTGTCGATTAAAACTATTTTCATGTAATTGATGTGTTTATATAATGTATTATAAAGATATGGGAAATAAACAATTAGTCAGTTCCCTAAAGCTGTTGATACTGCACTTTAATCATGCAGATTTTACCATATTTTCTATTCTCCATCTATAAATAGTACAACAGATGTTTCACAAAGCAGGTTTCCATTCCACTTGTACTCTTACAATTTCCTAGAAACTTCTTTAAAACAAAAGATGTAAAAGCCAAAGTTTGGTGAGAAGCGTTAAATAACAAAGAAATAAATCCCAAATTCATACATTTAATGGTGAATCTTCACTCGATACCCTGTACTTCACCGATGGAGTGAATTTTTTTTAACTTTTCACATATCCATAGTAAATTAAGAAATACAGTCAGACCTCGTTATCCCGATACCTGGTTTCCACGTCACCCCGCTTATCACGTCAGTTTTTTAAAGTCCCGATTTTCTGTATATGATTTTAATGTAAATAAACTCCGGATTTTACGTCGTTGAATAATTTTCAACTCCAGATATCCCGACAGTTTTGGAAAATTGCACATTTTCATAACCCATCTTATAAGCACGGAAATTAAGCTGTGAGAAATGTCTTAGCCAAACTTTTCACAAAAGTGTGTAAAATACCCATTGAGATAAATGAGAAATTTTACTTCAATCATTTATCTGAATAAACAAATCCCATACCTGCCAACTGCTACGAAAAAATCGTAGTTGCTACGATTTGGACCTATAAACTACGATGCTACGAAAATCGGTCTTAAACTACGATTTTTTTGCAAAAAACAAAAGAGCATTTTTTGTTTCTAGTTGCGAATTTTATCCCACGCAGCATATTTTTCAGTAGTGATTCTGTTCCGAAATTTCCAAGTATCCATTTCCGAAAGTTTTAAAAAATTGGCCATTAGTCCGAAAATTCGGACATTAAAAAATGCTCATGAGAAAAAAAAATTCTAGGCTGCAAAAAAAACTTCTTAACGTAAAACACTCTAATCGTTTTTTTGTAAATATTTATACAGGAATTCCCTTGCTTAGAAACAAGGGTGCCATTTTAAGAATTCCGGAGGGGGTTCCTTGAGGGGCAAGGTTTGAAATAGTGTGCAAAATTGCACGATTTGCGATAAACTATCGTGAATTTCGACAAATGACCGTGTAAAAAAAAATCAATTTCCTTAATTGATCGTAGAAGAAAATAAATTTCGTTAAAAGATCGTGGTAAAATCGTGAATTTTGTCGAAATATCGCAGGAAGAAAACGCGAATTTTGTCAAAAGATCAGTAAGATAATGCAAATTTCACCGAAAGATCGCAGAAAGAAAACACTAATTTAGTCAAAGGATCGTAGTAAAAAAAACGCAAAATTCGTCAGAGGATCGCGTAAAAAATGCAAATTTCGTCAAAAGTGCATGGCAAGAAGTGCGTATTTCAACAAAGAATCGTGATAGGAAAATGTGAATTACGATTGTGGGAAAAAAATTGTGAATATCCTGAAATGATGGCGGAAAACAAATCACGAATTCCATCAAAATTTACTGCACTGAGCTAAAAAATTGGAACCAAGCTCCTTTTACAAATGTAAAAAAAAAAAAAAAAAAAAAAAAAAAAGCTGCGAAACGAAAATAAACTCTAAAAATCGTATAAAAATTTTCAGAGGAAAAAATTTACTATACTAAGTTGAAAGACGGAAACCTTATTCCTTTTACGAATGTCAAAAGATGACTGTGAAACACGAAAAACCAACCAACCAATCTCCAGATTAATTTAAATTTTGTGTGCTACGATTTCTCATTTTCAAAGGTTGGCAGGTCTGAAATCCACACACTATGAATAAACCACTTAAGCTCCAGATAGACGTATCTATCAGTCTACTCGCGGTCTTTTTCTTCTGGTCAGGCGGCGCTTTCTTGTGATTACATGGCGTTTTTCATCCTACTAAAACTGAAGCATTGCATTGCATTGCATAATATGGAAAAAATAATTGTGGGAAGCTCATCTAGGGATAAGTAAACCTTAATTCATCAATATTTTATGTAACAATAAAAAACAAGCCATCATATGTCTGATTTTTATTGTTTTCAATTTCGTTTTTGTGTTAATTTTGTTTAATAATAATGTTTTATTGCTTAAAACTGCAAGGACAGTTATGAATTTAAAATTGTCTTAAATTAATTAAAAATACAGCTTTTTATAAACATATTCTCTTCCAACTCCGGTTACCGCGACACTCCGCTTATGATGACACTTTTTTCTGGTCATCAGAGTGTTGGGATAACGAGGTTCGACTGTATAGATTTGGTGTACAGAAAGCTGTAAAGCTTGTATTTTGTTATAGTGCTTAAGAGGTTCCTACATTGGTAAAATGCACCTACTAACATTTGTTCAAATTACATTACGTGACAATATTTGAAAGCTTTTGGTTTTTATTAAAATGATTAAGGTTTTTAAGTGTGAAAAATGTGTACTTATAATTTTTCTTTTCCCTTTGTTTTAAGTAAAAATTAGCAAACTAGTTTCTATTTAAATAAATATAATAAATATTGTAATGTTCATTATATTTATAACAATTTTTACGCTTAATAATGATATATGTACAATAATTGTATCTTTAAAATTTTGAATTCTTGTAGGAGAAAAACACGGATAAAAGTTAATCCAGTCTTTTTTATATTCCTTAAAAACCACTATTTTTGTATAGCATTCGTTTACTTACCTAATCAGAAGCTAAATTAGGTGAATATTGTTATACAGAATTATGGTATTAAATATCCGGAAAGGAAAACTTTCATATTGGGAAAATGAAAAATTGGTAGATAAATTTTTATGATAAAAGTGACAAAAACAGTCAAACTAATAAGGTTTTTCATAGGTGGTAAAAACCCTGGTAAAAACATATTTTTCCAAAGACGGTAAAAACCATGGTAAAAACCGGTTTAAACCATCAGACGGTAAATACCATCCAACCCTGTTTGAACCTCTCAAGTAGTTGGTGGCAGAATGCTGTCTTGCTCTTCCTTATTATCAGTAACAGTTTCTTGCTCTCTTTTGATTACAGAAGCAATGATTTTACCTTCAGACAGTTTTCCAGAAACAATCAGATTATCTCCAAAGCCAGCAAACGTTTCTGCATCTAATCCTTGTGGGACATTCAGACCTGCCAACTTTTGAAAATGAGAAATCATAGCACACAAAATTAAAATTAATCTGGAGGTTGGTTGGTTGGTTTTTTGTGTTTCGCACCATCTTTTGACATTTGTAAAAGGAATAAGGTTTTAGTCTTTCAACTCAATATAGTAAATTTTTTCCTCTGAATATTTTTACACATGATTTTTAGAGTTTCTTCTCATTTTCTTTTACATTTGTAAAAGGAGTTTGGTTCCAATTTTTTAGCCCAGTGCAGTAAATTTTGACAAAATTCTCGATTTTTTTTCTTGTGATCATTTCAGGATATTCAGTTTTTTCCCCCACAATCGTAATTCACATTTTTCTATCGCGATTCTATGTTGAAATCCGCACTTTTTACCACGAACTTTTAATGAAATTCACATTTTTTACCAGGATCCTTTGACAAATTTTCCATTTTCTTTCCGTGATCTTTCGGTGAAATTTGCATTTTCTTACTGATCTTTTTACGAAATTGGCGTTTTCTTTCTGTGATATTTTAACAAAATTCATATTTTTACCACGATCCTTTGATGAAATTTATTTTCTTCTGCAACCAATTAACGAAATCGATTTTTTTTACACGGTCATTTGTCGAAATTTGCGAGGGTTTATCGCAACCGATCGGCAAAATTTTCGATATATTTTCGCGACCAATTAACAAAATTCACTACTTGTTTCCGCGACATTTTGACAAAATTTGCAAAATTTTTCCCTCGATACTTTACCGAAATTCATGATTTCTTTCTGAACTCTTAACGAAATTAGAGATTTTATTCGGCGACCAATTGAAGATAATTACTATTTGTTTGAGATCTTTGAAGAAATACTGATATTTTTACACGATCATTTAAAGAAATTCTCAATTTTTTCCCCGTCCGATTCATGAATTAATTTAGGGAAATTCCATAAAAGAAAAAAAAATTCACGGACTTCCAAGAAATTTCAAAATATACTCGCAAAAGAATTATAAGTCTGTGGAAGAATTTGCAGAGGAAAAACTGCACAGCATTTTTCATTATGCAAGATTTTTCTTTTCCGTGTGCAAATCGTGTGATTTTGCACACTATTTCAAACCTTTTGCAACCTCGAAAGAACCACCTCCCCACCTCCAGAAATTCTTAACATGGTACCCCGTTTCTAAGGAAGGGAATTCCTGTATAAATATTTACAGAAACACGATTCACTCGTGGTTAATATATACATAAAGAGGAACTTATGTTAAAAAAGTTTGTTTTGCAGCACAGATTTTTTTCCCCCATGAGCATTTTTTAATGTCCGAATTTTTGGACTAATGACCATTTTTTTTTTAAACTTTTGGAAATGAATACTTTGAAATTCCGGAACAGAATTACTCTTGAAAAATATGTTGCACAGGATAAAAATTGCAACTAGAAACAAAAAGTGCGTTTGTGTTTTTTGCAAAAAAAAAAAAAATCGTAGTTTAAGACCGATTTTCCTAACATCGTAGTTTATAGGCCCAAATCGTACCAACTATGATTTTTTCGTAGCAGTTGGCAAGTCTGGACATTGCATTCAATTGCAGCTGCTGCTTCTAATGTGCTTTTGAGCCTTTTTCAAACCCAGAATGACAAAAACAATTAGGTATGGTTTGGGAAGGCACTTCCAACCATACTCGTTCCATCCATTCCATTTCTTGCAGTATGCTTATTTGTTAAGATTCTGAGTTGTTAATTGCTTGGATCATGTGAATGAGAAGCATCCTTCTGTAGTGTACTTTCAGAGATTTTTTTCGAAGATATCAAAGATCTCTGTGCTTTTAATGCCTTGGTTCATAGGTTGAAAAACCTGTGCAGATAGGTGTGAAAAAATAAGCTTTATGGCTTTCAATTCAGGAATCGGTAAGTGAGCTACACATTTGTCTAGAAATAAAAGAACTTGGCAATTGGCATTTTTAATTAATGAATCATTTGTCTAGCTCACAAACATATTTTTCCAAAGATATTTTTCATCATCCATGCCTTTGTGTTTGCTTCATATTTGAAGCTTTTAATGCCTTCAAAGTATCTTGGCTTTTTTGATTTGCCCATAACATAAAGATGTAGTTTTTCAGAACCACCAAGTTAGCTCCAACGAAAACAGAAATTCTAGCTTTGGAAGGATTTCCACCAGAGTATATTTTTCCTCTAAAGTGTAGACTTTTGGAAATTTGCATCATATAATAAAGATTGGTTTTGTCCACATGAAAAATACTTTTCGCTTCAGAATCTTTAATTAGATGGAGCAGATGTTTTGTCCATTCAACGATGTTAGTCTATGGAACAGATCTGTTGTGGATAGTGCAAGAAATGATATGCTGTTCTTTGAAATGACCCAACCAGCCTTCATTACAGGAAAAGTTTTTGAGTCTCTTTTTTTGGCAAAATCCTTGTCTTTCGCTTTTAAAATCAGTCTGCTAATTGCAATGTTTTCTTCCCACACTTATTTGAGCCGCAGGGAAGAATACTTCCAAGTTCAGGATGCTTTAATTCTCTAAACAGTGTAGTCATAGACCTGGAAAACATGGAAATATCAGGGAATTTTGTTGACCTGGAAATATCAGGGAAATACAAAATAAACCTGGTAATTCATTGAAACAAATGTAAATTTTCATTATGATTGCGGTAATCTAGAAGGAAAAAAATAATCCGTTCTCAGGCTTAGTCTGTGTTTGAAACCAGCTTGGACTCTTATTTATATGCCAGTCCTCAGGCTCAGTCTCATTTTGAAAATTTTATTTATACAAAAATTGGAAAAAAAGAAAACTCGCTATTTGAGAAACACGAATATATTGCCTAAGTTTCTTACAATGTTTTACAATCCTTTAAAAACTGAAAGTAAACTGAATTGTTATAAATGTGATATAAAGAGAAATATTCTATCTGATTTTGAAACCTTTGCACGGTCAGTGTTAGTAACATAAAGAAGCCATGAGATATCTCTTATCTATCCTCTCTTTTTGTTTGAAGTCCTCCATTTATTGGAAAACAGAACTCGCGTCTTTTTGCCATAATTGTGCAATGATATATTATAAGAATAAAAATAGTAACTTTTACACATTTTTGCCAGTGGTTGGATGTAAAAAACAAATTTGCCATTTTAAACAGATTTTCAGGAACATGAAAATCAAGGTTTTTAAATGAAAATATTAATATTTTAACATTTTGAAGTGTTATTAACACATTCCTTCTGTGTACTTTTAGTAACAGTCTCAACCAAAGAAAGAAAGAAATAAAAAGGAAAAAAGCCTGAACTTATCTCTAGGTTGAAAATGAATGATTGTATGTTCTTTGTACAAATCTATCATTCACAAATCTTGATATGTGAGTCATTCTCAGATAAGAAATGAGAAATTTTATATCCTTGGCTAAAAAGTATGAATTAATCAAGTCAACTGTGAATGTTTGAACTTTTTGTGAGTATTTCTGTTTATGCTCTTTAAATATGAAAAAGAAAAATCAGTATCTAAAAAAATTGTAAAGTTGTAAATGTCATTACCCAGGCTTTCCCCAAACTTCAAATTTATTAATTGAAACCCTTATTTTTAAAATTTGGAAAGCTTTAGAAGAAATGCAGTGATTATGTGAGTATATTTCTCATCTCTATTTTTTACACATTTGACACTTTAGGCAAAAATAAAACATTTCAATTAATTAATCAGTACTTGTCTATTATCTTGTCGATTACTTTCAATAATAATAAAAAAAAAAAAGCGCCAAATTATAATGCCAAATAAAAAAATTGAAGAATGTTGTCATTCCAAAATTTTATATGTAACAGGGGCGATTGTGTTCAGGTAATATACCTGAATTCAGGTATTTATTTCATTTTCAATACTGTGTAAAGAACTGAACTTTATCAGATTCGCCATATAGGAAGAACTAATGTATTTCTAAAACAGAGTAAAAATATGTTAAAGTCCACTAAGACGCACGGCAAGATGAAGTAAAATACTCAGTCATCATCAATCTTGGACATTTGACAATCGGTGACAGTTTGCTAATGCAAAAAAACAGGCGCAACTCTTGTGAACTTTAGCGTGAGAAAATATCTCTCAGACCTTCTCACATGAACAGATGTTTAGAGAGTGCGTGTGCAAAAAAAGAGGAGTTTCTTAAGGTGTCCATTCACGGGAGAGCAAAAAAGATTCCCTGGGAGGTTCTTGAAAAGAACGGACAGTTAGTGGCTGAGAAATTCACTATTGTTTTTAGAGGAAGATAATTGAGATATATAGACGAGAGGAGGATGAGGAGGAGATTAGATTTTGGCTGGAGTTGGAAGAGCGACTTTTGGAGTGGAAGATTTTGAAGGCCGAAAGGGCCGGACTTTACGATCCCTAGTACCGGGGAATGATACCCGAATCAGCGGCGACAGGGCACCAGGGTGCCGTCGCGGAAAAAGGAGATCTTTATCTCGGAGACAAGACCAGCGTTTTCCGTTCCAGTGATGCAATGCCTGTGGACTTAATAGACTAGCTGCCACCTTCTCATAGACACTATTTCTGATTCATAAACTTTGTTCAACAAAATTTACATTGTTGTGTACATAGCGACTTATCATCACTCCAGAATATCTTTTATTGTATAAAATAAATTTCATGTTATCATATTCTAAGAGAATATAAATTGCTAAGCCTTCGAAGTTAACACCCTTGATCATCGCTACCGCCTTCTTAGGACTCGGCACAACTGGAATTCCAGTTTTTCTGATATTTAAATTCATAAAATAAGACTAAGATATCAATTTCATATGATTTCTAAACATAATTAAAATTAATATTTTTCATAATGAAATGATTAGCACCTCTCTGCAATAAATAACATGTTCTCTCTCCATATGAAATCTTTTTCTCACTAAAATTTCAGGTATTTTTTCATGAACTCACAATCACCCCTGATGTAAGAATATTAAGGAAATTAGAGTTAAAGACGTCACTGAAGAATTGCCTTTATGTAAGAGTATCGACATACCAGATACAAAATTTCATTCATTCAGACGATTTTGGACAAACGAATGTTTAGAATAATTGGCGTTACATTATGAATGCTAAATTTTTGCTATGCAATGTCTTAAATTAATGTAATCTGTTTGAAATTTTTTCAATAATTTCCTTGGCCTTTCACAATTTTCTATATTTTATGCATATCCTCAAAAATATGTAAGATTTTTCTTTATCATTTTTACAGTTTGTTAGTCTTTTTCATCTATTTTTTTAATTTAACATTTGCCTAGTAACTGAATTTTATAGCATAACAGAAAGAGAAAATTAAATAAAATCAAGGTAATTTGACATTCTTAAAAATTAGATTTTCTGAACTTTTGAGAACTTATATTTTTAGAAATTTACAAATAATCGAACATTATTAATTGTGGATTTCAAGATACCAATATTATGTGAAGCGAGATGAAAATTAAACTGTTTTGAAAAATGGACGTTGAGGCTTCTGATCTGAAGATTTACTAGTTTAAAAATTTTTAAATGTAGAATTATTAAATTAAACAAAAATGAATTTTTTAGGTATTGTATTTGTGAGTGAAATATAAATATTTTATTTCACATATTTAATATAATACATGTAAAAAAATTAATATGAACAGTAAGAAACTATGTTTTAATGCACATTTCATCCATATTAGAAAAATGTTTGCAGGCATTACATAAACAATACATTAAACCATGAAATTATAAAAAGAAAAAAAAAATCAAAATTTGAATAATTATTCCGGAGGCCAAAAATCTCTAATACCATTCAAAATAGAGACACAATAATCAACCTTTCTATGAATTTGTTGCCATATAAACTGAGTTAAACATGAATTTAAGTGCGATTTGCTGTTCCGCGATGTTTCTTATTTCGCCATTTACCTGAGCCCCAAAGGCGTTTGATGTTTTGCATATGTGCACCAGTATCTGGATCTACAAAATTATAATGTTTCGAATCCTGCAGCATTAAATTCGTCAGTTTTATAAGCCTTCCATGATTCTGAATAAATGATAGGCAGTGACCTGGAGCCGAACAATTTTTTATGCTCCAGCTCCGCTCCTAGATAAAATGCTGTGGCTCCGGCTCCAGCTCGGCTCCGACTTCGCGCTTTTGAGTTGCAGATTTTAATTTGCACATTTAATTTTTTGCTCACAAATTCTTTCTTCCTTTACCTTCATTAAAGATCTGACAAAATGCATTTTTCTTCTCATCAAAATTGAAATGCTCATAATGATCAGAAAATATGACATCTTTTATCTTTTGCTTTTAAAATAGAAAGTTTGGTGGAATTTAAAACACAAAAATCTTAAATTTCTTCTACACTTTTCAAACAACCAAAATTGTGCAACTACACATGTAAACAACACGTGGCCATATTTTTCAAATAGTGTTGTCTGTCACTTAGCTCAAGTAGAAAGTAGAAGAAAAGTAGTGTTACCATGTTTTGAAAAGTTTTCCATATCTAATATAAAAAAAACCCCTAAAAAATGATATAATTAAAATACTGAATAATGATGTAATTAAAATATTTTAAGCCTGGAAATTTAAAAGAAAAATTTTTTAAAAGAATATTAAAAATTAAAGGAGCCCTGGAGCAAGGAAAATTTTAGAGCTCCAGCTCCTGGGAAAACACAGCTCCGGAGCGCTCTGGCTCCAGGTCCCTGATGATAGGTATTCTTTCTTCTATATATTCTTTTATTTCTTCCATCAGTGTAACCGCGCTTCTATCAGGAACTTTTACTATAGAGCTTTCATCAGTTTCTCGTAATAATTCTCGAAACAACCATTACTGAGAAGAATTTGGCTGCCTTGATTTTTTTTTTCGTTTTTAAAAGAGATTGTCATCAATCTCTACCTCTGAGATAATTATTCCAATCAATAACTGTATAATGACTTAAATCCAGTTGCTTTTCCCCCCATTTTATTGACATTAATTCTTCAGATCAGCTATAAATGAACCTCAATGCAGTTACAAATGTTAATTTGGAGCCATCTAACCAGTTTCCTTTTCTAATAGATATTCTTTTATCACAGTTTGTCACATTGCCACTGTTATATCAGTGTGCAGATAGTCTCGAATCATGCTCATTAATACACACTTTTTTATGGCAGAATTCCATGTTTTTCAAAATAGGTTATTGCCTCATTTTCTTTAGATGGATCTGTATCATTTATCACAGATCTGTATTATTTTTCCTCAAAATGTGAGAGAAAGCATAGGAATATAAGTTAACTAATATCGTTCGTTTTAGAAACACTAAACTGACTTATCCACGAAATAAACAAAAATGGAAAATGTATGTCACGTGCTAGCTTTGCATTTGAAATCAAACATTATTTTACGTTTTTGTTATTTTGTAGTTAAATCTGACGATTAATTAATTTTTCTTAATTGTCGTTTCGGCTTGTGGATAAATATTTGGGACGTCAATTGAAATTGGTACATTTTGCGCTTCACAATATTTTTTCAGTGTTTTTTCTACTTTATTATCATGACATCATTGTTTAATCACATAATTGTTATTTTAATGAATGAAAGAACTAAAAAAGTTAGTAAAACATCATTAAAAGTACAAAGAAAACATTAAATTAAAAATCTCTTGATGACATAACAAATACATGTAAACTCGTCTGACATCAATTGGATGTAACCTCATGGTCATCCGTTTTTGATGTTAAATCCTATAATTTGGCGATCATTTTTTATTTATTTTTTCTTTTAATGGAAAGGGGTTGGTGGTATAATAAACAAGTACCAATTATCCTTATTTGAAGTTTGTCCCTATTGTCATTACCGTGATACACAGTCATTTTTCACTCAGCTCCCCACTAGATGTCGTTTTGATGCGACAGCATTCTTACACTGTACAGTATCACAGGTTCTAACAAGTACTAATGTCTATTTTTGACTAACTATACAAGAGCTTGTAGTGTTATATATATTGTTTTAAATATAAGCTTTTACTAAGTAATGACTGCATGTATTAGAGTAATGTTGTAAAAGAAATTATGAAAATTTCAGTATTTTAACGCTGATTTGGAAATTTGAGTGTAACCTGGAAATATCAGGGAATTTTAACATAAGATATTTGTGACCACCCTGTCTAAATTGCTTTCTGGATCCCAGAACTTCATTACTTAAAAATTTTTCTAAAATCCTTTTTCTGTGTGCCATAAATTAATTTAATGTTGTTTGTGGAAGTCTAAATTCTTTGCTAACACCAATTTATGTTTTCCCCGCTTCATCTGATCTGATAATTTTGATTTTATGTTCTGACAACAATTTTTTTTTTTGAAAGAGACTGGAAAAATGTGTTACAATAAAGCTTACTCTGAAAAAATGACTGTTTTCATCAGACGATCTTGTTTTATCAATCATGTGATTAAAAAAAACAACAACAAAGAGCTATATCTCTTAATTTTTGTCCCCTTCCTATTCAAAACTTTTAGAGCTACATATCTGACAGGTGTTAAATCCTCCCCTCACATTTCATATCCAAACCACAGGTATAGACAATTTAAAAATAAATAAATAAATCAGATGTGGCACCGCTGTTATGTTTGAAGCACTAATGTATAAAACCCTTTTCTTTCGATTCAGTGACAGTTCTCCCTTTTTTTTTTCCTGCATTATCCGGTGATCAGTACACATTAAGCAATATTTTAAAATTAATTGGAAATAGGAATTGAAGGGAGAGCGGAATTGTCATTATTAGTAAGAGGTACGTCTTAAGCGGAGGTGCATTAATGTGAGTCTACTATATTAATATATGTTTAATTGTATTATGTTATTATTATTTTTTTTTTTTTTTTGGTTTCAAAGTTTTGAACCTCTTGCCTAACATTTCTTCAAAATTTTCAATCTATATTAACTGCAGTCATAAATAACCCCTTGGTCAGATTTTTTTTTTCAAATTTCCGATCGAAAAACCCTTTATTTTTTTATTGCCGAAAATTACTATGTGCTCTATCTTGAATTCGAAAATGCAAAATATTTTTGTCAGTCAGTAGTTTTTTGCTTTGACCTACTGTTGCTCGTACATGTAATCGTATCCCATTCACTGATCTCCAGTTTTTCCTTCAGTGCAACTAAGTTTTACATAAAAAAGTAGTCTGATACTATATTTATCAAATCTATTGCTTTGAAACATTTAACATAAATATCTGCATAAGAAGAATGATTAAAAATATGTAAAAAACAGTTTTGGAAAATGATTGTACAACCTTACTGTGAAAACAATTTTAGAATCTTTCTTGGCCATCAAAGAAAAAAAAAAATTGAAATTATTTATTGCACATTATTTTATTGCTTTCTTTTAAAAAAAATAGAAAAATTGAATACCAAACATATCTTGAATACTTTTTTAGTATGCCGAAAGGCAACATTACAGAAAATACAAACAAAAATAGAAGGACTTAAAAATAAAAAAGTAAGACTATAGTTACTGTATCTCTTAGCAATAATCAGAACTACAATATATATATATATATTATATCTGTCTATATATATATATATATATATATATATATATATATATATATATAATAATTGTGTAATGTAACATGATGTTGTAAGTAGCAATAAATTAATTTTCAACAATAAAATTTTTATCTTCGTCACATGACATATTCTTCGACCGTACAAAAAAGCCAAACATATGACATTCGATGCAGACCAAAAAGAGATTAAATGAAGTTACATGATATTGCACTTATTTAATGTCAAATTCTGTCATAATTGAAATTACATTTTGCTTTTGAAATAAACATTACATCTTGTTTTGAATACTTGTTTAGAGATATTTATTAGCATTGTTTTGTTTATATTTATATAATACATTGTTTTCTTAACTTTTTAAAAGTTATAAGAGCTAATGCTCTGCTTAGTGCCATTGACTTACTTCAGAATGCTACGGCTAAGAAAAAATTCACATCTCGAAGAATTCTATTTATATCAAATTTTGATGGCTACATTTGTAATGACAAGATTGAAGATATTTGCTCCGGTATGAAACAGCATGGTATAGACTTGAATGTTATGTAAGTTAGTATTAAATGTAGATATATCTTATATTATAATACGAGCAAAAAATGTGTGTATATGTAAATTTTATCTTAAAAACGGCTCTAACGATTTTGACAAAATTTTGTATTTTACCATTTTCGGGCACGAGAAGACCATTGAGCTAGGTCATGTGTTCGAGAAAATTCAATTAGTGGGTCATAATGGGTCAGGGTCAAGATAATTATATAAAAAAAAACAGCTCAATCGATTTTGACTAAATTTTATATCCAACCGTTTTGGGGCACAAGAAAACTATTGGGCTAGGTGACATGTTCGAGAAATTTCGATTAGTGGGTTATTTTTGGGTCACTTCGGGTCAAGCTAATTTTTTCTAAAAAGCGGCTCTAACGATTTCGACTAAATTTTGTAATCCACTGTTTTGGATTACAAGAAGACCAATGGGCTAAGTCACATGTTACAGAAAATTATATTAGTGGGTCATTTTTGGGTCACTGTGGGTCAAACTAAGCTTATCTAGAAAACGGCTGTAACAATTTTAACGAAATTCTGCTTCCTATCATTTTCAGGCATGAGAATACCATTGGGCTAGGTTGCATCTTCAAGAAAATTCAATTAGTGGGCCATTTCGGGTCACAATGGGTCAGGTGGCAAGCTAATTGAATTTTAAAAAGGCTCAAAACATTGTGACAAAATTTTGTAATATACTGCTTCTGGGAATGAGATGACCATTGGGTTGGACTTAGTCACATGTCGATTAGTGGGTCAAGCTAATTGTATCTAAAAAAAGAATCAAACGATTTTGACAAAATTTTGTACTATACCGTTTCTGGACACGAGAAGACCATTGGGCTCAGTCACATGTTCAAGAAAATTCAGTTTGTCTGTCATTTTTGGGTCACTGTGGGTCAAGCTAATTGTATCTAAAAAATGACTCCGGCATTTTTGACATAATTTTGTATTATACCGTTTCTGGCCATGAAATTACTTGTGGGCTAAGTCACATGTTCGAAAAAAATTCGATTACTGGGTCATTTTTAGGTCACTGTGGGTCAAGCTAATTGTATCTAAAAAAAACGGCTCAAACGATTTTGACAAAATTTCTTATTGCATCGTTTCCCAGCACGAGAAGACCATTGGGATAGGTCACATGTTCGATAAATTTAGTTAGCTAATTTTATCTATAAAACGACTTTAACGATTTTGACTAAATTTCGTATTCTATCGTTTTCGGGTTCGAGAAGAGCATTGATTAGGTCATATGTTCGAAAAGATTCGGTTAGTGGGTCAATTTGGGTCACTATGTCTCAGGATCATTCCAATTGTATCTAAACAGCTAGAATGATACAGTGAGAATAAAATATCAAATTGAACACAAGGCTAAATTTGACCGAGCTTAGCTCAGTCACACCTGCTAGTTATTTAATTTAGACTGAGAGTTGCTAAAAAATTTGATTAAAGTATTTAAAGGTTGAAACAATTAAAATTCGATTTTTCTAGCACACCTCATGTATGTATAATGTATGTCATGTATGTATATGCTCTGTCATGTTTAACAATAGTTTAAAAGTATTCTCGTTTAACTACATTATACAGCCTCCCGTAAAATGAAATGAATGGTATTCTAATTACGGATGACTGCTGCCATAGTTGGTTAATGCGTGTAATTGCCATTAATTTTGCTTTGCAGTGGGCCATACGTGAGATAAATTCTCATAGTTTCTAAATTTTATATATTTTATTTTCCTTTTCAGCAATTTTGCATCGACAGATAATTAAAATTCAGTCATGTCTTCCAAGCATAATGTTTACCTTATCATTGAGTGCCTTTCCCTACCATTAGTGTATTTCCCTCTTTGCTTGTCTTTGTATTTCCAGTAACTTTTTTTTTTGATCAATGTACTTTTTCTTAACTCCTATTTTGAGTTGCGCATGTGCCTTTTGAGGACTTCGCTTCTCTCTC
Source organism: Maratus speciosus (assembly GCA_963932465.1). NCBI lineage: Eukaryota > Metazoa > Arthropoda > Arachnida > Araneae > Salticidae > Maratus > Maratus speciosus. Next base: position 306,184,933 of record OZ010794.1, read on the forward strand.
ACTGGCCATGACGTCACATATGCTCTCCTCTGAAAGGTGTGTTTGTCACTTTTGTGAATAAGAGATTCCTTTGATGCTTTGTCATTATTTTAATTGTCTAATCAATTTAAATCTTTACGTTTGATCACTTTGTTTCCCCTGTGGATTTTCTTTAAATACTAAATTTCGTTGATTTTAAATCAGAATTCATTTCGATGTGATGCTGTTAAGATGTAGTCGATAATATAGTTTTGTTTTTGTTGGAATGCGAGTTCTGCCTGCTGTTGTCGACTGAACAGTTTGCCAAAACGTGGCTTATTGTACTGCAAATGGATAGCTTATTGATGTGGTATCGACTGTCCTGCCATAATAATTGAGTATTCTGTGTTGCCTCTCTTTAAAATTGATTTAAAATATCAAAATATTTCAAGATTTTCTATTTATACAAGATTGCCAAATAAATAAATTCATGTTGTGACCTACAGTTTGGATTTAATAACCTTCCTACCGATAATGTTCCTGAGTAAGCAAGTTTATTATTTTTAACAAAATGGCTTCTTTATTTGTCTTCTACATTCTGCACACCTAAAAGTAAAAACATTCCTTTTATTACTCTCTTCATGATGTTTAATTGGACTTTGACTGCAGTGAACATTCTCAGGTTCCAGCCGCTCATAACGCTTATACGATCGCAACGCAACATCTATAGATGTATTTTAATTAGGAATTCAGCAAGGAAAATCTTTTTTTAAATGTTTCAACCTTCATCAAATACTTGAGTAAATTTCTTCACCCGCTCTCGATGCATATGTGTTTGTTGCCGAAATGTCAGTAAGGCTTACTGTGGAGACACAAGAAGTTTTTAGTGTCTGTTTGTGTTTATGTTTCATGATAACTGCTGCAAAAAACATCTGATTAGTCATTAATTAGGTAGGAATGTTGGCAAGCTACCCTGAATTAGCTGTATAACTTTTGGATAAATTTAGTTCATTCGTTCAAAAAATATAGAATATTTTCTTTTAAGCCATCATACGATTTCCCAATAATTTAAACAATTTCAAAATTTAGTAAATAAATGTATTAGCAAATTTTCAAACCAACTGATTAACTTAAGACTTACATATAAAAAATTTAGCATCTATAATTTAACATTAAGTAAATTATTCAAATGTGCCGTTTTCTTTTCAGTGAATAATAAAATTTTTAAATTATCTGAATTCTCATAGAAAAGTATTGTGACACGATGGGAAGTATCCTATATTATTCAAATGAATTAACGAAATTTAACCAAAAACTATACAGCTAAATCCAGGTTCTTCACCAACTATCTGCCTAATTAAAAGCTAATCTGATGCAATTTGTGAGTTATCATTGTACAGACCAACAGACAGAAACTACAAATATTTCATTTCTCTACAGTAAGCCTCAACTGACGTTTCGTCAATGAAATTGTTTTAATTTATAATCAAATTAATATAAATGAAATATAAATATTATGATATTAATTCTGAGTTGTATTATGTAAAAAAATATATTGTTTATTGTATATTTTTAATTTAGCATTTTTTTCAGTTTTTGCCAATATCCTTGCAAAATGACCAACTCTGGTACATATGTTTTATTATCATAAACTGAGGTTCATATTTATGCTTATTTTAGAGGTCCTGATGCATTTCCTGTTGAAGATGTCAAGGTTGAATCATGCATGGAGTCTGATGAGAAAATAAGTATACCAAAACCTGAAAATGGAATCACAAAAATTTTGTATGAAGTGAATGGAGAATCATATTCTTTTAGGTAAAGACTTTTCTGTACTTTTTGCAAGAACAACATATATAATCTACTAGCAGGCTGAGCCGGCTGCGCTGGTCCATTTTTCAAATAAACCTTGAATCAAACGAAATGAAGAATTCGACCCTGTATTTTAAATTAATATGGACCTTCACCTTCCACATTTTCTGAATATGCATCGGACGCCATTGCGCTATTATATTATCTGATGCGTTAGACGAAATTTGGGCAATTCAGAAGCAACTTTTTAGTACATCATGTAGAGTTTGGGAGGGAAATGCGACCATTACGATCATCAGAATTTAAAATGTTCTCTAATCACCACACTACTAAAAAAGAGAGAATTACAATGATTGCAGAGATTGACCATTTAACTTAAAAATGCTCGGGTTATTCACTTTCGTTTGTTAGATCTTTTACTCCGGGCTTCTCAACTTGGTGCTATGTGTGGATCTGATAACATAAATACAATCTCTCTCTACGTTACATTATATTTGGTAATATAAGTCTTCATTTGCAGGTTTTCTACAGTTTCTTATCTTCGACTTCCTAGAGTAAATACAGTCAAAACAGTATTTAACTTTTATATTTAAAAAAATGTGAATCATGTGAAAGTGGATATTTAAAGCTGAATTGTGTAAATAAAATTAAAACAATGTAATTTTAACTGCTGTTTCTTTTCATGTACCAGTTTTAATCATGCAACTATTAACCTAGGAAAATAATCTCGATAACTGATTTAAATAGAAAAGTAAACCTCCAGTTTTCATTCAATAAAATATTGCCAATCATCCGTAATCGGATCCACAACCAAGTTTGATTTGAAACGTTAGAAATGTTCATAACAGTATGGCTACAAATGTACCAGAGTTAGCTACAAAACATAGTTAATTACGCGCCAAGCTACAATCCATTAAATAATGTCAAATTGCTGTTGATTGAATTTTCGATCTTTCACTATCAAAACTCTTTGTGAATGATAAATAAAGTTATGCAAAATTTTTAGTAATGATCTTTTTGGCAAAGTGAAGATTTTTTTCTCATTTCTCTCGCGCAATAAGACGGAGAATTAAACATGCCTGTTATTTTCAAGACGTCATTATTCATCAGTCTGTTGCCTATGTAAAACTAAAAATGTTAATTTGTGACTACGATCAGCTGCTTGGGGTGTGCATCAGCCAAAATTGCTTTATAATGAAATTTTATTTGAATATATGAAATTTTATTTTAATCTGAGGTATTTTTTTTTTTTAAACTTAGGCTAAATGAACAGATATTGTTCCATTGGCCACCTTTGGCATTTGAAAGGTATTTTTTTTTACACTCGTACATATTCTTTTATCCGTTTGATCCATAATAAAAAGACATAAATTTACTATTCGCTAAGTACAAATTTCGTGTAATCTTCTGAAATCTGATTTACCGTCGACGGTTCCTTTCAAATATAAACGAATCTTCCAACATTATATAGTAAATTCGACAATTGTAGGATGGTTGATTACAGAATATTCATACAATATCTTTTAATAACATTTTTAAAAGAAGAGAGGATATGGAAAGAAATGACATTATGGAATATCGAAAAGGGATTTTTATTGCAGCAGAAAGCAATTTTTATTGCTAAATGTTTTCTTTCGTGATAGTAATAACGCATAATTGCTTACATTTTCTTAAGAATAATCTTTACTACTTAACATTGCAAGCATTGAACATTTCTATAAGGGAAATTGGAGATATGTTTTTTTTTTAAAGAAATAGTGGATAGTATTAGCTAATCTGGTTTCGAGGTTATAAAAGTCACAAATTTTGGGAAAACAAACCAACAAGTTTTCACAGTAAAGTATGGTGAGAAATTTTTTGAATGTCTGAAATTAAATTCTTTTACAATATGTATGCGCGTGTGTGAGAGACATTTATACTGAAATTAAAATATTTGACTCCATTTTTAAATTATTAATTGCTATTTATATATTGTAAATTTGAATTTTAAAAAATACTCTAAAAATGCTTTCGTACACTTGCAAAATCAACTTTATTGTAAACATCGCTCGAACCTCTGTCACGCTTACGACTTTTTGGCTGAAAATAAAATTTTTTGGCAAAAAAAGTGAATACAAAGTCATAAATAAACATATAACATGTAAATCATAAGTACCATCATTTTTACAATTACATCTGTTAGTTTCATCTGTAAGTCACATGAGGGAGGAGTTAGAAATTAAAAAAAAAAGCAATTCAAAAAGAAAATTAGAAATAAAAAAGAACAAATCAAAAAGAAAATTGTTACACACAAGGAAGGTCTCCTTAAAGAGCATACTCAAACTATTTTGAAAAAAAAAAATGCTTATAAAACTACTCATGTATGTAGTAAAACATCAGTCAAATTTGGCGGCGGAATCTCAGTAAACATCTGAAAAAAGCAAAAAGAAATATATTCGAGTATTTGGCGCAAAACAGACAAATGTTCCACGCTATTTGGCTAGCCGACACATTGCCTCCCCAAATGCAAGATATTTAAATGCATTTGGAAATTGCTTGTTAAATAAGTGTTTAAATGCCTAAAACTCAATTAATTTAAACCTAAATGAATGATTAGCGTATTATTTTTTATCTGTAAGCGTATATAATATATGCAAATTTCGTGTTGCATTAGTTATTTAATTTAACATGGCTTCACCGGTTAGAAAAGTTTTAAGGGTACTATTTGATTATCCTGTCGACCAATTTCGCCAAATTATACAAATTGTCAAACTAATCGCCAAATTATACAAATTGACAAAATTTTTATTTTAAACAACGAAAGAATAAATAAATTTGTAAACATTAATAAAATTACAAACAGAAGTCAGATTAAAAGTCACTTGATGACGCAACAAACACGTGTACCGTGCTTAATGTCAAGTGAAGGTAAAATTTGCAATCAGCCATTATTGGCATTTAATCTTAGTTTGGCGATAGTTTTTTTTAACCATTTGGAAAAATGGTTATTGTCCTCGTCAGGGTAGGAAATCAAAAGCATATCTGAAGCTTTTTATTGGTTTAATCAGCATTTTATTCGTTTTCTGATTGGTCTATACAGTAATCTGTATTTCCTTTTACTTCCAACAGAGATGGATACTCCTGTTGCCACTATGACAAAAAAGTAATAAAAACTACAAAAAAAAAAATAATAATAATAACTCGGAAACAAATGGAGATACAGCTTTCAAACAAATTGCATTTAAAAGTACGTTTTTTTCTCTATACGACGGTGTAAAACGTAATATTGTAAGATGTTTAGAAGTTAAAGAATGAAATTTCATTTAAAATGGGTCGTCAGATTTCTAGGATAGAAAAGCCTTTTCCCGAACAGACAATGAAATGCTTGGATAATACGTAAGTTTCAGGTGGATACTACGTAAGTTTTAAGAAATCTGACGGGTTGCAGGTGACTTTTGTCGCTTGCAATTTTTACGTGCAATAACACTATTAATTTTTAATTCATGGCGTACGTGATATATGATCAAATCCGTGCGATTTTTTATGTCTTAAATTTTAGTCTTCGAAAAAATCATTTCCCAAATGGTCGTTGTAATTTGTTAAATTGCTTTATTATTATTATTATTATTATTATTATATATATTTTTTTTGACGACGGGATAATATAGTAGTACCGTTTTAAGTTTTTTTGAAATGCAGCTGTCTAATTAAAAGTGCTATCATTAAACATTTTTTATTAAGTAGTTGTTTCCATGGCAACAGTAACCTTCAATTATTGTTTCTGACACTAACAATATCGAAGTCAAATTGCCAATGTTCAGAATTGGACATAATTTTAAGTTTGGAACAAATTCAATAAACTTAAATTTTGTTTTAAACTGTATAAACCATAGTAAAATTTTAATATATACACATATAAAGGTATATGACAAAACCATAGTAATAAAAATGTATTTATTTAAGTTAAACTTAACCTAACTAACTTCGTATGAAGAATAGAAAAAGGTTTTACTTAAAAATTATTTATCCTAAAAAAAAGGTTCATTCAAAATTTTATTGTGTCGCCAACCAGCATTAAATCGCCAAATAAATTAATTTTTCATTATTTTTTTTTTTTTACGAACGCTAAATCGAGATTCTGCCTATTTTTTTTAATAAACATATTACATGTCATGAGAAGAATATTCTATATATTCCCAGACCTGCCAACTGCTACGAAAAAATCGTAGTTGCTACGATTTGAACCTATAAACTATGATGCTACGAAAATCGGTCTTAAACTACGATTTTTTGCAAAAAACACAAACGCATTTTTTGTTTCAAGTTGCGATTTTTATCCCACGTAGCATATTTTTCAGGAGTGATTCTATTCCAAAATTTCAAAGTATTCATTTCCGAAAGTTAAAAAAAAAATTGGTTATAAGTCCGAAAATTCGGACATTAAAAAAATGTTCATGGGGAAAAAAAATGGCTGAAAAACAAACTTCTTAACACAAAATCCTCTTCATGTATATAAATCACGAGTGAATCGGCTTTCTGTAAATATTTAGACAGGAATTCCCTTCCTTCAAAACAGGGGTGCCTAAGATATTAAATGCAAATTTCGTCGAAAGATCAGTAAGAAAACACATTTCACTGAAAGATCGCAGAAGGAAAACACTAATTTCGCCAAAGGATCGTAGTGAAAAAAAAAAAAAAAAAAAAAATGAATGTTAAAAGATGGCTGCGAAACACGAAAAACCAACCAACCAACCTCCAGATTAATTTAAATTTTGTGTGCTATGATTTCTCATTTTCAAAGGTTGGCAGGTCTGCATTCCTCATGAGAAGATATTTTTTCAAATATTTCTGAGCATGTGCTTATGAAACTTCCTTGATATCATCCTATCAATCTTTCAGATGTATTTTTCTTAACCTGACGCAAAAGATAAATAGCCAAATCTTATTTCAATTGCAATATTTTAACTGAGTAATTTTTTAAGCATTACGAACATTCCCTTTCATGTTTAAATTAAAAATTTTCGGTTTTTATTATTATTCCTCATTAAAACGGATTTTCTCTTCTTTTTTTCTTTTAAATAAAATTAATAAGTTTTTTCTTTTATTTTTCAAGGTGTAATAACCGTTTCAATTTTTTTTTTTTATCAACGATAAATTTCGCCAAGAAATAAAATGGTAACCTTATCGTCCAAAATAACAGAACATTCCGGCATTTTTATACAACTAATCTATGTAGAACGGCGTGTTATAGCTTACAACCTTCCCTGAAACGATACCTATCTAACAGTATAAGTTCCGTCAAAATCCATGCAGTAGAACTCGAAATATAGATGTTCGGAACGAAATTTCCATTTGGATTTTATATATATAATAGATAAATTGTTTAACATTCAAATCTTGAATCAAGCAGCAAGAGGATAACGATCTACAGCTTTATCTCATTTAAATTTTAAAATCAAATATCGACATCTTTTTCAGCAATACAAAGATCATCACACAAGTAAATGATTATAGCACATGCATTTTGTGGGATTCTATAGAGATTGGCTAGAGGAAGGAACTCATGTAATATATGGCATTATCATGCCATATTCTGCACATTTGGTTTGGTCTGCTTACGTTTAATGGGATATTTGGTTTAGAATGATCTATGTCGCTCCATGGACTCATACACTTCCCCCTCCCTCCTCCCACCTTTTTTTCCAGTTTTGGTTTTGCCCTGCAATATTTAAACCAGTGTGCATTCTGGAGGTTTGCTGATTTCTTCTTGCTTCACCCCTTGATGATGACCAGTGTTTGGTCGAAAGTGCTCGGGACTTAACATCTCTAAATTGGTTTTAATGCTTGAAACCTTTTAATTGTGTTTACACCTATTTTAGTAATAAAACTGTGAATCATTTGATGTATTCATGTAGTTTAATTAACATTTTAATGTGAATTTGACGTTCTTTTACATATAGATTTTCTGCATATTTAATTTAATGCTTTGCCAGAAACTTGCAATTTCTGTAAAATGGAGCCATATGGGATGCTTTTTCCTATCTGCCTGTCATCTTTGTGTTACATTTTTTTTTTCAGTTTGTCCTGTACTACACCAAGTATTGCTATGTACAGTTCAGCATGGGTGCAAGCTGTTCATGTAAGCCAAGGCTAAAAACTTTTCTGAGCATTGGGAATAACCAAATAAAAATGGGTTAGATTTCTATGTCTTGAATTATGGCTAAAAATTGATCTCTTACAATAAAGATAGTGTTTATAAGTTCTTGACAGTAAAATTGCTACAATTTAAGTATATAAAGAAGAATTTACCATCAGTCCAAAATCTCTCCAAGGCTGAAATCAGTCCTAAGACTGAAGCACTTGCATCCATGCGGTTCAGTGTGAAATAGCATTTCCTCCAGGTTTAAAAAGGGGCGGGGTGCTGCTGGTGGATAAAAAGGCACTTTTTTATTCCTAAATGTACTTTTTAGATTCTAAAGTTTACTTTTTGTTTTTTTAGGCATTTTTTTATTCTTAAAGCCATTTTTAATTGTCAGAGCATAGCTCCGGCTTCCCTGCAAAAATTACACTTTTGTTAACACGATAGTGTCCAAAATATTTATCGCATCGACACAAAAAATGACCTGGACGTCGGTAGTGCCAAAATCTTGGCGTGTATTCAAAATCATAAATATTCGTCAACCCTAACAGCTTGAAATGTCGGCTCAAAATTTTCCGATAGAGATAACATTGCGAGTTTAATTCTATATATTTGTAAGATAAGGCTTTCTTTTTTCAGTCATCTACCTTAAGCTTTTTTCTGAACTAATTTTAATAATTCTTTTTTTTTTAATGAAAGCTGTTTCTTTGTAGATTTGCCCGCACTACCTATTTTTTTTTAAATATTCCCATTTTTATACTTAAACTTAAAATTGAAAAATTTTCTATGAATTTGTTTCAAAATACTAGCATTTGGATTACTTCCATTGTTGTAAAAAAAGGAAAAATAATAAGGTTTGCTTATATTTATTGATGCTATTTTCTTATAAAATTCAAAATAAACTTTCTAAAAAAAACTGAACAGAAAATGACGCCACGCTTTAAAAAAATACTCATGTTTTCTGCAAAAAGCTGTTATAATTCAATTCTTTTTCATTCATTGAGTTTGAGATGCTTGGTGAAATGCTTCAGTGAGGCAAAATGACATCACATTTAAATGAAAATGATCATTTTCTCTGACAAAAGTAAATATTTTACTATGAACGCCTCTAAAAGATATAAATTTCTGGAATTTTACTCGCCAATACAAGATTAGAATCACAAGTCAAGAATACGAATGTTCACATGCAAAGTCATAGTTGACAAACTTGATTTCAAGTTTAGAAATATTATTAATCACATATTGCGCATTGCAATATTTTTGAAATGGTGGATGTAAATATGAAAGATGAGTATGCAAATATTGAGACGGTGAAAATAACGTTAAGTTTAGATTTTACACAAAAAATAATTCCTTGATTGACTTAAGGTGAAATCATTTTTTTTTTAATTTTTTTTTTTCAATTGGTAATTTTAAACATAACAGCCTCAATGGGTAATTTCATCAAAATTACTTTTCTTGATTAGGTATAACAATACTGTTTAATTTTTTAATACTTTGAACAGTCGAAGTGTATGGAATTAGTATTTTGGAAACTTTAAGTTAAAAATAATATTTGTTTTAAGTGACTAAGTACAGTAGAACTTCTTTTATCCGAAACTCTCGGTTAACCGAAATCCATTTTTAAAGCTTTTTTTTTTTTTTTTAATATTACATTCCTTGTGTGCAAAATCTATTTTCAAAACTTTTTTTCTTTTTTTTAACTATCATATTCCTTGTGTGCAAGCAGTCCATTCCAAACTACGAGTACATATAAATATTTTCGATCCCCTTTCTTAGAATTCCTTTGAATTTAACTTGAACTACCGTAAGCTGCGGAGTGGAACGAAGAAAACGAACAAATTAGCAATTCTGAAGCTTTTGAATGTTTCGTAAAAGGTTTGGCATGAACTGCAGCAACATAAAGACTGTGATACTCGTGAACTTTAAACTCGTGAATATTAAAAAACTTCGTGATAGTTTCAAAGCAAAGGTAATCGAAACTGCCACAAACAAAACATTGTTTCAAATCATTGTGAAATATGTAAAAGGTACTTAATTTCAAAATTAAAATTCAGGTAATTTATTCTTGTTTCATTTTTGTTATTGCTTTATTTTTATTAAGCACTTGTTACCATAATTAGAAATGGCGCATATATTTCTCCTTAATCTTAAAATCTTAAGCTTGAAAAGGCTCTCACGGGCCCATTCTCGATTTTCCGAAAGATGGTCGATCCCAATTACTTCAGAAAATTGAGGTTTTACTGTACTAACCTATGCATGAGTTCTTTTTTAAACAATTTCTTTTTGAACAAGATTCATCCCGTTATTAATTGAAACATTGTCTCCATTGCTGTAAATTATGCATTTTCACCTCATACGGATCATTATAGTGTCGAATGTTGAAGTCAATGTTGATACATTGGTAAGCTGAGATATAGATTGAACATTTCCCTCCCCCCTTTCAGAAGTTTTACTTTCTACGTACGTAATGACCACTATTTTTTTTTTTTTTCGAACTTTTCATTCTCCATAAGCTTCCAAATCGATGGAATTCATTTTGAATTTTAAATTAAGAAAAACGAAAACAAATCGAATACTGAAAATATGATTTTGGGCGTTAGCCGAATGGCTACGAGTGATATACTCAAAGAAATCGAGAAATATATAATGTCATGTATGTATTACTTATATGTATTTATGTTTGTATTCAGACGAATGTATGTTTCTATTGCGAAATTTTCATAATCGGGTTTGTAGACAATTTCTTAATTTACTGAGCGTTTAATAATTTGGTAGTGGTCCCAATTACTGAAGATTACTCAATGGTTTTTAATTCATCATAAGTAAATGTATTGCAACTGAAATGCAAGTGAACCTTCTGAAGTGAATGAGATAAGCATCTTTTGTCAAAATGTACACTTTGACAAACGGAAATATGTAGATTACAAAATAAAAAAATCCTGTATGGGTTGGAAAAGGTAGCTTCCCTATTTCTTGGTTTTAAGATTTTAGCTAATTTTACTGGAGAACACAAAGCTAAAATGCAAAGAACCCGATTAGAGAAGAATCCTCAGTAACTGATTAGAGAAGAATCATCAGTACTGAATTTCAATGGAAATTTCGCCAAATTAGATTAATTTATGCCGACATATTTTTGGTCGCCAAATATCGCGAAGCTTAGCAAGAAATTCGATGTTAATGCATATGACTATAAAATTTTATGCCCATGATCGGGAAAATGGATACAGCAATGAAAAATAATTTGTGAGAAATCATGTTCATTAAAAGCCATAAATCAATCCCTGATTTTTTTTTTTTTTTTTTTTTTTTTTTTTTTAATCTGTTTCTTAAATTTAGTGTACATTTAAAAAAATATACATATTTTTATCTGTGTAACGTTATACACAGAAGTTTCGAAAATGCCGGTTAAAAGAAAACAATTCAATTCAAATGTAAAGAGTTATTCAGCATAATTCTATGTGGAAAAGTCGCAGATGCCTTCCGAGTATTTGCAGAATAACGATATAACAACTCAGATGAATAAAGGTATCATGTTTGATAGAGGAGTATAGCAGACTACGTATGTGTGTGTTATATACATGTTACAAGCCTTTACCTGTTACCATATTAAATAAGTGTGGGCTGTGCCAGACAAGCAAGTGTTTGAAGGAGCTTTGAAGTTTTCTGCCACTAACTCGATGGATCAAGTTCCAATTTTTGATTGTCTCAAAGATTAGAGCTACATTAAACAAATCAAAATCTCTCAAATACATCCGGTGGTAATTCTTTATCTTTACTGTAGACTCTCTTATCCAATGGTTTCTGTTTGCTTTTAACATTTTTGAATTATTCTAAAGTACAACAAATTACGCTGCATGGAAATTTTGATAATTCTGACATCAGATTTACAGATGAGCAGCAGAAGATACTTCAGTGATGCACTGAACAGCTTTTGTCTTTGCAAACAAAAGTTACCAATTTCATTAAGTCAACTTTTGTTATTGGAAAAGGAAGAGCTGGAAAATGTTCGAAAATCAAAGAAATTAGTAAAACAGTCATAGAGCAGTTAGGATCAGAAGCTATCATTCTTTTGGCACTAACAGGTAGGAGAAGGTGGGGCACGTTGGGACATGGCCCACCTTGGGACATCTCAATTTTGAGGCTTAATTTTGCAGTTAAAAATTAGCACACAGAAATGCCAATATATGATACTACAATCTACTCTTTCATGTGTTTTGGAATCACTGGTGTTTGCTGGCAACAAATAATATCATTATTTTTGTTTTGAATGAGGTTGAGTAACATTTATGTGTGTTTTGAAAAATAAATTTTTTATTAAAGAAATGAAATAATACAAGTGGGGGCATGTTGTGAAGAAAAAACATTGATTTATTGTTATTTTAAGGGTAAAAAATAGACTGCAATGCTAAGCTTAACTGTTTTAAAGTTTTTGTTACTTAATGTGCGAGGTGGGGCAGGTTGGGACACTCAGTTGTGGGGCACCTAGGGACATGTCCAAAAATGCTGTAAAGACCAAATGCAGCTTACAGAAGGAAAAAAAAGTACACAACCAATTAGAATTTTCATCAAGCAGTGAGGATGAGACAGTTGTGCTAGCAAAATTGGTGAAAATTACCCCTGGAAGGAAAACAAATATAAATGATTTGTGTAATGGCAGTAGTGATGAATTCAACTGTTCATGTGATGCTGATTTTCCTACAGATTGCAAACTTACTTAAGATAAGTCCAGAAACTTAAAGGCTAAAGGTAAACCCACTGTAAGATAGTGTACATTGGCAAAGTTTGCAGGAAAACAAAGCATTCTTGTATTTGTAGGGCATGTTCAAAATGTTGAGGCCAGCAGCGAGTATGAGATATCCATTTTGAGAAGACGAGATCTAGAGTTGTCTTTTTTTTTTTTTTTTTTTTAATCCTGATAAACATGATAGCTCATTTGTGTATCAAACAGATATTCTTTTAAAACTTGGCACTCCTGAAAACAAAATACGTCAAAGATGTGTTTTATTAGAATTTGATGAACATCATTTTTTTCACATCAAATACAAGATCTGTTAATGAAAACATATTACAACTCAAATTATTAAAATGTTTCAATGCTTAAATTATTTCATGCTGAACTAAAGCTTTATAAATAAAGCTTTGTTCATCAATTAAATATAAAATTTTATATGTATTTTTGATTAAAACTAGTGTCCTAACCTGCTCCACCATGTGGGGTAAGTTGGGACATTTTAAAGGCTTTTTTGTTTTGTTTTCACTCTTTTCCTATGTGAGATATTAGATTATTATGAGGTTTATTTGATGCAGAAACGTTTATACTTTATGTCTAATTGGTTCTAAAATAAGAATAAATATTAATAAAATTTAGAAAAATTATTTACTGAAAAACGTCCCAAGGTGCCCCACCTTCCCCTACTGTTGCATTTAATGTCAAAGACAAGGCAATTCACTCAGTGCTTAAAGAACCTACATTTTTTAAATAGTTCACTAATTTAAAAATTCAGCAATAAATCTACAGCTCAGCATGAATCTGGTGTTATTTTTCATTATTGACAAATTTTCAATGATAGGATGTCGTCTTATTTCTGGCTTTGAACAAAGATGTCGTGAAGGCGTTAGAGCTTTTAAAAAATGTTTCACATTAACAAACTCATTGAGACAAAATGATGATCAGCAGACACAGTTCTGAAAGACTCTTAGCTCACTATGCATGAATCAAGTTTTAGACTACCTCTCACCCCTTATGCAATGACGCAAAGATATATTGCTTTCTGCTAACTTGAATGATTTGAAGATGCCATATGTCTTTTTCTCAAAACCAAGTAAGCTAAAGAATATAATCAAGAAGTATTTCTTAAATCAAAGCGGAGTCCAGTGTCAAGAATTTTAGCAAATCACAATGATTAAATAGCAAGATGGAGTGAAGATGATCACGCATCTGGATTTCAGGCTGGACTTTCCTCAGCAGCTGGATGCAGGGTTATGAATTATGCTACATACCAATATCTGGATGGAGTGAGGATTGGTAAATGGTGCACTAACGAGGGAACCACTTTTGGTGTTGCTCGCACCTAGCAACGAGACCTGGTGCATTTTGTAGCCCTATACATAAAAGCTAAAGAACTGATAAAATTTCACTGTTAAAATCATATTTTATGTACTTTCTTATACTTTAAATTTTTTATTATTACATTTTTATTTGTTTATTTCATGCCAAAAGTGAGTTAAGGCGCTACAATTTTTCCACCGGCTTTATCCGAAGAGTAAATGTACAGTACATATTATTAGAATTGTATCAGATGGCGATTTTTTTTTATAATTGATAGCATAAGAAACAAATATTAGGTTTTCTTTTTTTTCCATGCAGATGGTAAATATATAAATAGTAAATATAATTCTATAAAAGGTTCCAAGATCATTGACAACTATTTTTTAGTGAAATACAAAATAAGCAAACTATTTTCTTTTGAAATTGAATGGAATAAAGTTTCGAATATTTAAAATGAAATGTTGCTGTATAAATGGTCCTTTGGTAAAAGTAATCATAAAGTAAATTAATATTTTTACACAATTTAGAAAATTTATTGTGGCTAATTAGGTCGTGTAAAAACGTTTCCGTTACATACAGAGGTGGCCGTTTCTAGACTACGTATAGTAATTTAGAAAACCAGGACTTACTAAAAAAAACTCCAATCTGATATACGAATCGTTTTTTTATTCCATCATGAAAAGTAGCTGGGAGAGGTACAAGGGGGAAGAGATAAGAGCCTCTTCTTAAAACGACGTCACGAGGCTAGAGACAGAGCAGGAATGAGTTGAATATACAGTTAGAACTTTCTTCCTTGGCGGACTACAATATCGCCAATCTACAAGTATTTTTGCGCCATGCACAAGAGGCCGAGAAAAACATTAGCTGGTATGGATTCGCCAAATATATACGGTAGGCTTCTACCATATATTAATTGTGTAGTGGTGCCAGATTGTGGGTTGCCAAAATTCTTGAATCATGAGAGGTGCAATCTAATCTGTACTTTGATACAGCTGCGGTTAAGTGTAAAAATAAAAATGTTTCTGGATAAAGACATAGAGTGGTAACTCACTGAATTCGTTAGGCAAAAAGGGCATGAGAATGTATTTTTCAAGAACAGATGTTAGATCAAAGATTAACAACGTGCATTACCACAAAAATGCAGAATTGACATACATATGAACAAAAGGGTGTGAATGTTAAAGTGTATTGCGAAGATAATTCTAATGAATAGATTGCATGTTAAGTGATTTTAAATGATGAGTTATATTCATGCCCAAATAAGGAAGTGACCGAAGTTAAAATGCTTTTGTAACTAACAGTCAGCCGTAACGAATTTTCTACAAGGTTAAATCGTATGTGTGAGAAACTCACAAAGTAAAAATTGAAGCCTGAATCACTGATTTTATTTTATTAAAGAGATAAGTAACTAGAATAATTTAATTTAAATGTGAAGGGCTATTAATACAATCAATTTAGTTTTTAAATGTTGAATTTAATTTAAGGGCTGCACTGTTTGACTATAGTTCACTAAAATAAATAAATTATTAAACAGAATTTTAATTGAAACTGCGGGGGGGGGGGGGGGGATCGAACGCAAACATATATAACGAGATAATCGTTATATATATCACCTGAGACACCGCAAAAAAAAAAAAAACTTTTTGTTGACCCGTGTGCATGGGCAAAACAGCAAGAAAAATAGTTATGCATATAAGTATATTTTTGAAACCGAAAAGTTTTTTTTTTTAAACAAACAAGTTGCTGTCATGAACAAGAAAAAATCTCTTTCATCAATAGTTCAACAGTCCTAAGAGATTTTATGAATTGATATTTTCTAAATTGTCTTTATGGATATCCACCTTAACTAAAATTTTCTTCAAAAATTATGTATACCATGGTTTTTTTTTGTACCTGAGTCGACTCTGACAGCAAACATTTAAGCAGCATATGATAATTCAAGTGACTGCTTTTCATCAAAATATTGATCCTGATTAAGATCAATTTATGCAATAAACAGAAGTACTAACAAACAGAAAAATATAATATTTAAACACAAATGCAACACTAGCAGTAAAGAGTACATGATAAAAAAATGAAATGTGTATTTGTAAACTAATAAGCAATTGTAATATGATTTAAAAGAAATTGAACATGATTATAAAAGTACAAAAAAATAAAAATGTTTATGCACACAGCATAGGATGACAAAAAAAAAGAGGTGCCTGAAGCACGCCCTTGAAAGAGGTGTCACCCTGAATCTTATGTAGACCACAAGTATTAGGGCATCGGCTTAGGGCTTCGGCCTTAGATGAGGAGGGAGTTTTGAGACTCATACAGCACCCGCTTATATGAGTCCCTGCTTCTCCGAAGATGCTAGCGGTCCTCTAAAGGAGCACATGTCGGTTTACAAGCAAAAATTGATTTTTTTTTTGTGAATTGGAACACCAATTCAAAGGGGTTGTCTCTCAACACAATGAAGTTTTGGGACCCTTAGGGCAACAATTTTGAACAGGAACAAAACTTCGAAAGGGAGAATTAAAAAAAAAAAAAATAGATGTATGTCGCATATATATCAAATCAAAAAGGGGTAGACAATCCTAGAGTGATGAGAGACATAAAAAAAATAAAAAGTCATAATCAGGTTAAATAATGCACAAGTCGTATAATTAGAAGGTAACTAACTGGTTGCCTTAAAGAAAATGTTATCAAGTTACATGAGAAAAACAAAATTTTTTTAAAAAAATAACTGCAATTATTAAATGCGTTAGTTATCGCTGTTAACTGAAATGTAACTATAAAAGAACAAATGTAAAATAAATGTTAAAAATGTAAATTATAGTTAAGTGTATGTAAATAACATAAAAGTGTAAAGTAAAATGAAAAGAGTGTAAAGTGATTCAAAATATTGTTCACAAGAGATCTTCGAAGCAAACAGTCATGGGCCAGCCGTAATGTTGTGAAAGATCTGTTGTAAGCTACATACATACAACCTAGGCCTTTGGTTGCACACTTAGTTTCACAATACATGTCATAAGAAGAAAAATGTAAACAATAGTATATTATTTCTGTTTCTCAGATTATATGTATGTGGTTGATAAACATTAGGGAAGTTGTTATTATTTAAGTGACTTGTAGCATCGAATAAATGTCCATATCGAGGTGGTGCAAGAAGTAACCTATCAATGTGCACACGAAATGCTGTATTATCAGCAGCATACAACCTCTTGATCGAGAATGACACAGGTGAATGTTTGAAAGTTACAATGTATGGTCCAGTGTATTTAGGCTTGAATTTATCAACAGATTTTAAGTAAACAATATCTTTTGAGACAAATGGTTCTTAATTTAGCTTTTTGACCGTAATGTTTATATCTTTTATCCTGGGCTGTTTTAATGTTACTGTAAGCCTTGTCATATATTTTGTGTAAATCTTCAAGTAGTTTCTGTATTTCAATATGTTTATCTAGAAAAAGGTTGATTGCTATTCTGATCAAAAGTGTCAAAAATTAATGAAAGTTCATGTCCAAAGTGCAGAAGATTAGGAGTGAATAATGTAGTTGAATGTTTTGAACCATTATAGAGTGACTTGTGTATAAATATTGCATTTTCAAATGAGTGACCTTCCTGTAAGAGTATATTAACAGAGTATTTGATTGATTTATTGATTCTCTCCGAAAGAGCATTACTTTGTGGCCTCGAAACAGAGCTGTGAAGTACTTTAATACCTAGAGTATCATTAAAAATGTTGTATATTTGAGATGTATATTGGGGCCCTAAGTCTGATAAGACAACAGGTCTCCCAAAGGTGGTTATATAAGAGAATAAACATTTAACGACTTTAGCTGCAGATGTATCATTAAGTGGAAAAAGTTCAACATGTCTTGAAAAGTAATCTGTAATAGTTAAAACATGTTTACCATTAGAAAAAGGTCCAACAAGATCTGTACTAATAGTATGGCCAGGATATCTGGGCGTGTAGGTGGGCTGTAAGGGTGCCGGAGGGGTTTGATGATGTTTACATTGAAAACATTTGACACATGAAGCTACAAAGTTTAAAATGTCAACATACATGCCTTTCCAAAAGTATCTTGATGATAGGAACTCATAGGTTTTATTAAAACCAAAGTGAGATAAATGCGAGATTGTTAAAACTTTGCTTTTAAGAGAGTTAGGAACAACAATGTGATATGAAAAAGTGTTGTTAAGATTGTTTTCTTTCTTTAACATTAAAACTTTCGAATCAGGGTGTATGAAGTAATTAGGATATTTTTGAGAAGGTCCTTTCTTTAGAATATCATTGTAAACAGTGGAGAAAGCGGTGTCATTTTTTTTGTTCAGTGGAGAAAGTTTCATTTGAAATTTCCAATAAAGGATCTGGATTTGTTTGTTTACCAGATACAAGATAGTTTACATATTTCTTAGGTGCACTTGAACATGAATTATTACTGTCTGGTGTATCATAGTCAACAATAGGTAATGGTTGAGGGTCATGGATAAGTTCAGGATTAGTAACAAGAGTTTGTTGATTGCGTTCAAAAGTACAGCGAGATAAATAGTCATTTTTTTTACCAGGGATATGTTTAAAAGTGTATGAGTACTCTGAAAGCTCCATGAGCCAACGAGAGATAATATCAGCAGGGTTAGTAATCTTGTTATATCTTTCTAAGGGTTTACTGTCAGAAAGGATTACAAATAATATTTGAAAGCGGTAACAGATTTATAAATTGCCATGAGTTCTAATTTAAGTGCAGGGTATTTTTTTTTTTTTTTATGCCTTTAGAGATTTAGAAAAATATGCTACTGGTAAAAGTTGTTGATCATGCTCTTGTAATAAAACACCAGAAATAGCAACATTTGACACATCTGTGTTTAAATAAAATGTCTTGTTCCAATCAGGTAATCTAACCATGGGAGAATTAAAGAAAATTTTCTGTATTGTGTCCATGATTTCTTGATGTTTAACTGTCCATTTAAATTTAACTTTTGGAGTAGTTAGGTTTATCAGTGGCTGTACTAACTCAGAAAAAGATGGAATTAAAGACTTATAAAATGTAATAACACCAATGAGTCTTTTTAGTTGACGTTTAGTTGTAGGTGTGGGAAAAGATGTTATTTTTATGATATTTGACTGAATCGGGGAAACAGACTGATTTTCTACATGGAATCCCAAATAGTCAATACTAGTTTTATGAAAAGTACACTTGTTAGGAGACAGTGTCAAGTTATATTTGGTTAAGATAGAGAGAATGTTTTTTAATTTATTACACATTTCATCAAAAGAGTTTGCACCTACAATGAAATCATCCTGATATGTATATACACCATCTAATTGTAATTCATCAAGCAAAGAGTCCATTAAAGCTTGGAAAATAGAAGTGCTGTTTTCTAATCCGAACACTAATCTCTTATATCTAAAAGAACCAAACATAGTAGTAAATGTCAACTGATTTTGGAATTTTGCTGGCAAATCAATTTGATGATATGCCTGATGAAAGTCGAGAGAAGAGAAATAGCGGTACTGAGAAAGATTTGAAATGATGATTTGAATTTTAGGTAGAGGGTAAGATGAGCCTTGAATTATAGTATTGATCATTCGGAGATCTAATGCGAGGCGAATTTTTGTTTACCAGTTCCGTCTGGTTTCTTTTTTACTAATAGCATGGGGCAAGCCCATTCTGAACAGTGGCATTCAATAATTTTGGCATCATGTAGATCTTTAATTTGTTCCAAAGCAACTTTTTGCAAAGATTGAGGAAGGGGGAATGGAAGTGTTTTTATAGGGTAGTCATTAATAAATTTCAAATCAGGTACAATCTTATCAGTATGTCCAAGTGTATTCAATGATTTTGAAAAGGCAGGGTAATAATTAAGTAACAATTTAGTCAATGTATTTGCTTCATTAGAACTTAAATGAGAAAGATTGAAATCTCTCTCTGTTAAATCATTTTTCCTTTTTTTTAACATTTCATTAGATGCCTGGATAAAATTTAGGAAGTGTTGTTCTGAGTTATGATGCTTGTCCAAATTATCAGAGGGGTACTCAAGAATTTCCTCAACCTCAGATAAATGTCCAATTTTTGCTCTTGGCCATGTTTGCTCTTGGAGTTCTAGAATGATTTTACGGGTTAAGAAAACTTTTTGATTTGTCACCACATCACATAAGGTGTTACATTGATTTCTTTCACTGACTTTTGACTTAGTGTGTGATGTTTCTAGTGGAATAGTCAAGCTGTTGTTAATGTGAATGCATTTATTGAAAGTATCAATGATAATGTTAAATTTACTAATGAAATCAAAACCAAGAATGCCCTCAAAACTGGAGGATTCAGGAATATCCACTATATAAAAGTGGTGTAAGAAGGATTTTTTTTCTAACTTAATGGATGCTCTAATACACAAAGAAAAAGAGACATCCGAATTGACAGTTTTGATGTTTATGGCTGTTGATAGTCTCTTGTATTTTAATGTAGGTTTAAGTTCATTAAATAATTTTTGTGAAAGTAATGAAATGCTACTTCCAGAATCAGCCAATAGGGTGATTTTATGGTTTGCAATAGTGGCCTTTACAAGAGGGAGTGATGGAGAATGCGTATTAACACTACAAATGATGTGAACATTGTTATCGCCTTCATTTTCTGTTTGAGTAGTGATATTATTTGCGATTTTAATGTGATCTGAAGTCTGTAACCCGGTTGAATTAACTAACCTTTCTTTAGAAATTTTTGGTAATGTAGGGTCAATAGAAAATGTTGCTGATGTTAAGTCACATGGTTGAGACACAAAATCATCAGCATAAAAATTGTGTCTCTGTTCTAGTTTTCCTGAACATGGTAATTGTTGCGTCTGTTAAAATTTCCCCTTCTCTGTGTGTTAACTCTTTTCCATTTAAAACACTGTTGGGCCTGGTGGCCATTGCGGAAGCAGAGTTGACATGTCACAACTTTTCTTTGTGGAAATTTGTGAGGGGGAAAAACGTTTTGGGAAATTTCGCGTTTTGAAATTTTTCCTATAGCGCATCGCATTTGAGTTATATTTTGGGCTACCTTGCATGTCATTTTTTTTAGTTTCTGTTTTGGGTGCCGGCGGTGCAAGTGTTAACACGTTTATTTTTTCCGATATCTCCTTTAACTGATCTTCGACGTTATTTTGAGATTTACTGATGGAGGGCAATGCATGTAGAATCTTTTCATTATGCAGAATTTCATGTAACGTCTGTGTTCTTTCAACAGCAGCGCGATATTCTGTGATACCTTCTTCTTGTAATTTTATTCGTATGTTAGCTGGCACAGCCTCCATGAATTTCATAAGTTTAATTGTGTTACGGGCATTTTCGTCGTTAATATCAGCATACACGGTTGTGGCTAACACGTTTAATCGGTGTGCCAGATTTTTAATTGACTCCGCTGACAGAAGAGATAAACTCGAAAGTTCAACAGCAGCAACGCACTTGCTCGGAGGTGAGAAAAATGTCGCAAATTCTTTTTCAAGCGTATTTAGATCGTTGATTTTTTAAAGTTCTGGGTTTTGTGCGTAAAATTTTTGCGCGGGACCAATTAACTTCCCTACAAGTATAGCAATGGTAGTCTGAGGGCTGTATTTGTTAATTTCAGCCACCGATCTAATTTGATTAAAAAAGAATTTAAACAAATTAAGCAAGTTAACTCCAAGATCACTGCAACAGAGCGTCCAAGCAGCTGGGATAACAAAGTCGCCGGACATCAACAGTACAGAGCGCGCAGGTGCCGGCAGGGATCCATCGCTTCACGAAGTCCATGCAGAAAAATGCCGATGAAGATTGGAAACACGTACCTCTCCCTTACATTTTTTTTTTTTTTTTAAATTGGAGAAAAAAACTGGTCACGGGACCAAATATTTGTGAATACACTTCTGTTACATACAGAGGTGGCCGTTTCTAGACTACGTATAGTGATTTAGAAAACCAGGTCTTACTAAAAAAAACTCCAATCTGATATACGAATCGTTTTTTTATTCCATCATGAAAAGTAGCAGGGAGAGGTACAAGGGGGAAGAGATAAGAGCCTCTTCTTAAAACGATGTCACGAGGCTGGAGACAGAGCAGGAATGAGTTGAATATACAGTTAGAACTTTCTTGCTTGGCGGACCACAATATCGCCAGTCTACAAGTATTTTTGCGCCATGCACAAGAGGCCGAGAAAAACATTAGCTGGTATGGATTCGCCAAATACATACGGTAAGCTTCTACCATATATTAATTGTGTAGGGGTGCCAGATTGTGGGTTGCCAAAATTCTTGAATCATGAGAGGTGCAATCTAATCTGTACTTTGATACAGCTGCGGTTAAGTGTAAAAATAAAAATGTTTCTGGATAAAGACATAGAGTTATAACTGACCGAATTCGTTAGGCGAAAAGGGCATGAGAATGTATTTTTCAAGAACAGATGTTAGATCAAAGATTAACAACATGCATTACCACAAAAATGCAGAATTGACATACATATGAACAAAAGGGTGTGAATGTTAAAGTGTATTGCGAAGATAATTCTAATGAATAGATTGCATGTTAAGTGATTTTAAATGATGAGTTATATTCATGCCCAAATAAGGAAGTGACCGAAGTTAAAATGCTTTTGTAACTAACAGTCAGCCGTAACGAATTTTCTACAAGGTTAAATCGTATGTGTGAGAAACTCACAAAGTAAAAATTGAAGCCTGAATCACTGATTTTATTTTATTAAAGAGATAAGTAACTAGAATAATTTAATTTAAATGTGAAGGGCTATTAATACAATCAATTTAGTTTTTAAATGTTGAATTTAATTTAGGGGCTGCACTGTTTGACTATAGTGCACTAAAATAAATAAATTATTAAACAGAATTTTAATTGAAACTGCTGGGGGGGGGGGGGGGGAATCGAACGCAAACATATATAACAAGATAATCGTTATAGATCGGACATTACAATTTCTACTGAAGTCCAAACCACTCCTCACACAAGACAAACAGCTATGACATTCGGCTAGAGTTGCCGGAGAGCTGTACTTTTGAAAAAAAAAAAAAAAAAAAAATGCCAACTGTTTCCCCGTCAAAAAATGCGAATATAATGTTACAATTTTTCAAAATCAAATTCATAGGTTCTTGAAGGAATTTTTAAACTTTTTCAAATATTTTATGCTTATTATTAATTAGTTTTTATTTTTAAATGCTTTTCTTTAAAAAACTTCAATGTTAATAGTCCAATAAGTGGTCTCGAAAATTGCATTTTCAGAAAGTTATGCTGCTGTAAAATCAAGAAATATTATTTTAACAGAAAAATTTTATCGATTATCAAACTTCCTAATATAGGGCTTTAAAATGCACCAGGTCTCAATGCTAGGTGCGAGCAACACCAAAAGTAGTTCTCTTGTAAGTATGATAAAAGATATTGCCTATAACCTTGAGGCTTGTCACAGTCTATAATAGTTCATTTTGTTGAGTATCATGGTGCTGGGAACACATATAATAATAATATGTTCCCGCAACATTTTGATTAAATCACAGTACAAGTGCGTAATTTGATGTTACTGTTGTACAAATATATTTTTATAAAATATAATTATGAGTTTAAAATTGTAATAAGTATGTATTTGAGTGGAATGGGAATGGAGGTTCCTACAAAAATTATTAATTTTATTATAAATATTAAATAGATATTTTTAAAAATTGATTTATATTAAAATCCACATATAATGTCGAGTATATAATTTAGAACTCAGGAAACAACAGTAGTAGAATGATAGCTAGACATGCTGGCGTCGTTTCAGGACAATCAAAAGAAAAGTTGTTTATAATAGGGAATCGTTAAATAATAAAAATGTCAGAAGAAATATACGACTATAGACCACCCAGAGTTTATGGCATGTAATAAAATTAAAGTATATGTGAGGGGCATTTGAGGACTGGCAGCTAATAGGTCTAGCCAAGCATACTATAAAGTTTTCTCACAACCAATAAGGTAGGGCTATAACAAATTGTTCCGCCCACTACCAAAGTATGAGGTGCAAGAGTAAAGCTTGAAGAATGAGTCTAAAAAAATATATTCCGAAGATGCAAATGCGGACCTGATGGCCCTGGAGATGCAAAATGCGATCCTGATAGCACTGGAGATGCAAAATGCAATCCTGATGGAAGCAGGACGTTTCGGTCCAGACACTTCGGTCCCGCCATTTCGGTCCCGCCATTTCGGTCCCGCCGTTTCGGTCCCGAGACATTTCGGTCCCGAGACATTTCGGTCCCAAGACATTTCGGTCCCAAGACATTTCGGTCCCGAGACATTTCGGTCCCAAGACATTTCGGTCCCGAGACATTTCGGTCCCAAGACATTTCGGTCCTGAGACATTTCGGTCCCAAGACATTTCGGTCCCAAGACATTTCGGTCCCAAGACATTTCGGTCCCGAGACAATTCGGTCCCAAGACATTTCGGTCCCGAGACATTTCGGTCCCTTCTCCAGCAAGCTGAAATTTTGTGCACTTGAAATAGGTGACAATTTTATAGGGGACATTGTAGAGTTTTTTAAATAAAGGCCTTAAAATTTTAGTAAACATACACAAATTTCGTATGGTAATCCTTTTATAAAACAAGGGGGGGGGGGGGGGGGATTGGCATTTTCTATATTTTAGTGTATCATAAGTATAAGGGTCTGATAAATTAAGACATTTATAACTCGATCTATAATTATCGCAAAACACTCATATTTTGTATGGTAAACGTAATCTTTATAAAAGGAGGGACATTATCAAATTTTTTAACTGAACTCCCTAAATTTTAGTATAACTCGAATATAAGGACTCGAAAACGCAAACACTTATAACACAGATCAAAATTGTCGCAGCCCACACAAATTTCCTATGATAATCACAATCGTTTTATAAGGCAGGGGGGGGGGGGGGGGGTCTCTGTTGGCTTTTTATATATTTTAGTGTATCTTAAGTATAAGGTCCTGATAAATTAAAACATTTATAACTCTCTCTCTAATTATCGTAATCACACTCATATTTTGTACGGTAAATGTAATCTTTAAAAAAGGAGGTACATTATAAGATTTTTTAACTGAACCCTTGAAATTTTAGTATAACCGAATATAAGGGCCCGAAAACCGCAAACACTTATAACTCGCAATCAAATTGTAGCACCCCATACAAATTTTATATGGTAGAAGTAATCGTTTTCAGGAGTGGGAGAAGGGACAGTTCTGTGGATTCTTTATAGAAGCTCCTCATATTTTAGTCTATCATAAATATAAAGTCCAGACAATTTAAAAATATTTATAAGTCGAGCTTTAATTTTCATATGCAAATGCCCATGCCAAAATGCACATATTCAATTGTATATAATTTGCACACTATGTGATTAATAATGAAAAAATCTGCAAATATTTTTACAAATCTTTATTTTATCCTATTATTTAACGGCGCATCAATTTTAAATGTATTGCATTTTACATATTTTTTAAAAAGGGGGTTCTTAACATGGAATTGTGATAAAGACACATTATTTTTTAAATTCTGCACCGGAACAGACTAGAACTTTCTATTTTATTTTAATAGTTATTTTAATTTACTATTTTTTGAAAAACTATTTAAAAGTTTGCATTAATCTTTTTACATGTAACAATAATATTACCGCTATTTCTACCGGTGTCGAATGACAAGTTTAAAAATATTTTTAATTTTGAACCACTTCACCGTTTGCCCCGAGGTAACTCGGGGATAAAAGCACTTTTTCCCCCTACCTGTTGACGGTGAAGTGGTTTGCAACAATTACAAATCCTTTTTAATATATTTAAGACGTTTATATGCTTATCACATTCAAA
Organism: Maratus speciosus; assembly: GCA_963932465.1. Lineage (NCBI taxonomy): Eukaryota > Metazoa > Arthropoda > Arachnida > Araneae > Salticidae > Maratus > Maratus speciosus. Next base: position 306,210,687 of record OZ010794.1, read on the forward strand.
AACTACGAGCACAATAAACATAAATCAAAGTTTTAAAATTTCTATTGTCATAAAATATTCTTCTCGTATTTAAAATTAATTCTGTATTTCAAATATTTCTTTGTTATTTATTTGACTTATATACTTAGAATTAAAGCAGCCTACATGTTTTATTATGACAAATAAAAAATAAATATGAAAATACAAAAAAAAAATAACATAAAATCTCAAAATAATAATGTATAGTGAATCACTTTTACGTAAAGTTTCATTTTAAATTTTATAAATATATCACAATGAAGAAATTTGGAAATTTAGAAAACATATTTGGCTTTTCTTGATATCTATATGTTATTCATTCAAAAGAATATTATACATGTGTATATATATATGTCAAGTGTAGATGTCCTGGCTTCCCCCATTTGATTATGCTAAATAAAGATCCAGATAGAAGAATTATTTTACTCGCGCTCTCTTTGTTCTAGTCAGCCGGAGCTTTTTTGTGGCCTGGCCACACGGCATTTTTCATCTTTAATGGCTTAAAAAAACCGGGACGACATGCAGTGGCGTAGCCAGGATTTCGTTTTTTTTTTGGGGGGGGGGGGGGGGGGGTGAGGGTCCAGAATTTTCCCTTCATGTTATATATATAGTAAAACCTGTCAAGATGAAATTGTAAATATTGGTGAAAGATTCCGTTTTACACAAGTTTCCGTGTTATTTGGTGTATTTGTATAGTATTCTTTTCCGTAGCACTATGGAACATTTATGTTTAAGACAGAACTCCGTTATAGGCAGGTTCCATTTTTAAAAGTTTTGTGTATCTATATAAATATACTTATTTATATCATATGAATAGAATAAAACTTGTCAAAATAGTAATTGTCTATAACAGAATCCTGTCTTTAACGTAAGCGTAACATGGTCTTAATATGAATTGCGGTACAATTAAATTTGCTGAAAACCTGTCTGAAAAGGGGATTTTCACCCTTCTTTAGTGAAGCATAGTGAAACCTGTGAAAGCGGAATCTTTCTATAACGGAATCCTGTTTCAAACGGAAGAGTTTCAGAATCCCTGCAAAACGAACAATAGATCTTCTTGAGGTAGTGTATCTTAGAAGTATAATTAATTACACTTCTTTACATGGAAGCCTGTCTAAAATGGAGCTTTTTACCAGTCCTTGGAATCTTGTCTTGACTGTGTATATATGATAGAAGTATTTCGAGTAACTTTAAGAATTTAGGTATATCCTTATTTAATTTCTTAATTAAAAAAAAAAAAAAGCATGGATAAAAAATATAAGGCCAATCTCTATAACTGCAACTAATAATACATTCAAGTTACATTAATATTTACCAGTGAAAAAGATTAACTTATGATGTAAAAATCTGAGCGCATACTGAAGAGTTAAATTTAATTAACCCATTCGCTGTCATTCACGAGTATACCCGTGGCTTTAATTTATTGATTACTTTGTCACCACTATTTTAGAATTAAAAAAAAAATGCCTCATTTATTGGCAGAAATTTCGCTGTATTAGTAAAGCGAAATTTATCTTTCTGAATTTGTGCTGGCAAACGACCTTCAACAAAAAATTTGAAAATTCTTAGTTTTGGCAGCGAATGGGGTTAAATCAAGTTTCATATTACATAACATTTGCCTACAATAAAGTTAGGGCCAAGTGGTTAAGTGTAAAACAGCAATTTTCATGTTTAATTTCTTGCCATTGAATTAAGAATTTGTGCTGTAATAGATATTGGATAATGATTTTACATAAGTGTCAATCGCATGAGCCGTTCATGCGATCCGCCGCGCTCCCCATGGAAATTTTTGAGGTAACCCAGATAGCATGAACATTAGCAGAAAGTTTGATTTTTTATCTGATATTATCTTGCCTTGACAAATTTGAATTGAGAAATTCGCAGCAAATCTCCCGCAAGGTATACCATCACCCACTTGCATGAGTAGTTCGTTGTGAAACTGATGGCAGGACTGTCTTTAATTCACGAAAGCAAAAAATCTCTCTGTTGAGAGACTCAACAACAATGAGAATCAGCACATACGCAGAAATTGCAGAAATTTTATTCGGTAGGCACCGTTTTTTCTAAACGCTATACTTATTAAATACCAAAAAATGCTCGAAATGAAAAGTACAAATATTACCTAAACTTGTTTATGGTGATAAAACCTATGCATGCGCCTTCTGACGGCGCTTTCGCATCAATAGACCTGATCAGGTCTATTGACCCCTTCGAAGGGGTTAGACTTATAGTGTGATATGGAAAGATTACTACTTTGCAGTAAGTTTGCAGTATTTTTGATTACTTGTTTGCCGTTAGTTTGCAATAAGTTTGATACAGCATGAATTTAACTTGCACGACAAGTTGAAAACACTCATAGTTATATTGTTAAGTAAAAAAAAAAAAATTCAAAAATTGAATTGTTTTTATTAAACGTATTTATCAATTCAAAATTATTTTAATTATTAATTGTTTAGATAACTAATTTATCAATTGCTTGTTTAAAAACTATTACATGAACTATATAATAGTTTTTATAGGGTAAATGCAAATGTATATTTTTTTAATTTTCGGTTATTATAACGTTATTAACTTCATTAGGATGTATAAAAGTGATAAGGGTTTTGAAGATAAACATGTTGTTTATTCATTTATTAGTTAGCTTATAATATTATTTTTGCTCTTTAATTATAATTAATTAATAATTTCTTACTTTTTGCGAATTGTAAATTATAACTGTACTTAAAAAATTAAAATCTGCATAATATCACCTAACACTGTTAAAAGGTATTTTTACGTATTTCCACAATGTTGCATTATTATTATTATTATTATTATTATTATTATTATTATTATTATTATGTTTAATTAATTAATTAATTATTACTTAGACTTTATGTTTTTGACTGATTTTTCAAAAAATTCCTATATTATTTTTTGGAAATTATAAATTAAAACTTTTGAATAAAAACTTTAAGTGCTATTAATAATTGCTACTAATAATTGCTATTAATTAATTCTCAAAAAAGTTAGGAATTTTAGTATAAAAATTAAATTAATATTTTATTAAATATATTTTTTATTTAATGTATCCTTAATTTATTAAATTAATAACATTATTAATACGAGGTGAATCCCGTCGAATTTCGACGAAAGAAAATTTTTACAAAGGAACTGTTGCATCAAATTTATAATACATCGACAGCAATAATTACAATAAAAAATCTATCTTACACTTCTTAGTTTAACTCTACAAAAACATATTTTAACCTAAGATTAACAAAATACTTTTTTCATAAACTTCAACTGTTAAAATTATTGAAAAAATAAACTTTATTCATATACGTAATCAGCAACATATAATCAATATAAGTAATTTTGTTTAAGTTATCAATTAACGCTTGGTATTACGGAATGAAAAATCAGCAAAAATGATTTCATCTTGACATAATCATAGAATTCCCTCCCCCCCCCCCCCTTTAAATCTAAACCGACTCAAATCATTTTCCACGTTTCACATCCATATTAACCATTAAAAAAAATTACCGCGCAATAGGTTATTAATAAATATATTTCCAAGCTTGAAGTCAGCTATTACAGCTTTCCATGGGAAAATTCTCACTCGTGATTTCAGGTCTTAGTATAATCTCTGTACCTTCGCGTAAAAATCCCGGAAATTTATAAATTTTAGGCGTATTAAAGGGGAAACATCTCGTTTTATGAAATAAAATTATCATTTTCTTTTAACTATGACGGCATTTTCAGTCGCTGAAATATTTTGCCTATTGTCTCAAACTCAATATCAGTGGAATGAAACAATAGTGAAATATAACAGCATCACCAGGGAAATTGTGTCTTTTTTAAAGCGTAACGTCATTTTCTGTTCAAATTTTTAAAAAAGATATTTTTAATTATAATGAGAAAATGGCATCAGTAAGAATATAATCAATAAAGATAACTAAACCACTTTTAATAGAAATGAAGTACTTCAGTTGCCACAATTAGAAAATTGGTATTAAAAACTATAAAAAAATTAATGTCTCAAAAATTAATGGAGATACAGCTTTCAAACAAATTTCATTTAAAAGAACATTTTTTTCTGTATAAGACGGTGTAAACATTTAAAATGTGGGATGTTTAGAAGTTTAAAAATTTGCAGTAGCGAAAATTGCAAAACCGAAATTTTATTTCAAATTTTAAAGTGATGCCATTCGCAGAATGACGTATGCGTTACGCACAGATATGTTTGTCCTTTATAATATAGATACATTACATTTTTTTACTTTAAAATAAACTCAATACATAATACATCTTATAATCAATTTATCATATAGTAGTTATAAACTGAAATTTAATCTTTTACATGTTTATTTATTTTATATTTAAAGTCACCGAAATTTAAAACTATTAATATAATTAATAATAAAACTAAAATAAAAAATTATTAATTTTTTTTCTGGGAAAGTGGGAGGAAAAGGGTAATATTAAAAATCAATAAATAAACGACAAATACAAACAAGTTGGAAATTGCTCGTCAAACGTGGCAAATGAGGTGCGTTCGTTAACTAGTTTTATAATTATTTTTTGCACCCCATATTGTACTGAATGTATATATTTTTTTGCACTTCATGAGTGCATAGCCTGTGACATCATTAAAATGCACTTGCAATAATTTTTTCCCATTCCCCGTAATGTAACGCAAAACTTTTGACTGTCTCTGTAATTAAACTATACACCGATTTTCATAAAATTTCAAATGGCTCGACAAAATTTTGTAACAATTATATATTTAAAATTTCAGACCACTCGGAAGGCTATAACATCCTTAAAATGCACTTGCAATATTTTTTTCCCATTGGCCGTAATGTAAAGAAAAACTTTTGACAGTCCCTGTAATTAAACTATGCATCCGATATCCATAAAATTTGATATGGCTCGACAAAATTATGCAACAATTATATATTTAAAATTTCAGACCATTCGGTTGGGTTGTTTTTGCTCTGTTGTATGCGGAGACAGACGGGCAGACGGACGGACTGAACGACGACTATAGGTGCTACGTATTTATATAATTACGAACGCACCTAAAAACCTTAGTTTTGTCAGTTAACAATTGGAAATAAAATTAATTAAAATAATACTTACACTATTACATAAAATAAAAAATAATCATCTTATTACAAAGAAATAGGCCCAGTTTCAATAAAATTAGTTCACAAAAATCGTCTGCAATGGGTGAGAAGATTGTTAAAAATGCAACCAATAATTATTTTTTAAAAAAATGAAGCGGTAGGTGGAGTTTTCTGACAACAAAATATTTTTCCTGGCAAACCTAATTACCAAATCACTATTGTTTTCCCAATGTTTATAATGGTAAAGTAACTTATGAAAACAAAATTATAACTTTGTATTATAAAAGTAATAAGAAAAATTACATATTTTTGCTTCAATAATTATATCTCATTTCTGAATTATTAAAGGAGAGGATGTAGAAGAATGATTTGAGGAAATATTTACCTACAATAGCTTATAAGTGTCCAATTGAATTATTGAAGACATTTATTATTAATCTAATTGTAAGAAGGAGAAAAAATAAGAACAGTTTTTTAAATTATTTAATTAATGATGATAATTTAAAGGTTCTAAAAAACGTATGAAAACAACCAAAAAATCATCTATGGCAGTTTATAGTATAGATAAAATACCTAATATTAATAACAAATAATACAGCTTAAAAAATCCATTTTGTTAAATAATAATAATAATAATGAGACGATTTCCCCTGTAAAATTATATCACATTGTTCAATCAAACAAATTTTCAGCTCGCGGTGATTTCATTATCACGAGTTATAAAACTTTAAATTTATCGGACTGTTATATTCAGCTTTTTTTTTTAATTTGGGGGGTGGGGGGTGTTAAAAAAATTTAAAAAGGTCCCAAATAATGTTTAAATTACAGCGTTTGGCGGCCCACGACAATTAGAATACGAGTTATAAGGTGGTGGGCACCGAAATGACAAGGGACCGAAATGGCTAAGGACCGAAATGGCCAGGGACCGAAATGGCTGGGGACCGAAATGGCCAGGGACCGAAATGTCTCGGGACCGAAATGGCCAGGGACCGAAATGTCTCGGGACCGAAATGGCCAGGGACCGAAATGTCTCGGGACCGAAATGGCCAGGGACCGAAATGTCTCGGGACCGAAATGGCCAGGGACCGAAATGTCTCGGGACCGAAATGGCCAGGGACCGAAATGTCTCGGGACCGAAATGGCCAGGGACCGAAATGTCTCGGGACTGAAATGTCTCGGGACCGAAATGGCCAGGGACCGAAATGTCTCGGGACCGAAACGGCGGGACCGAAATGGCGGGACCGAAGTGTCGTGTACCCATCCTGATAGCCCTGGAGATGCAAAATGCAATCCTGATAGCCCTGGTGATGCAAAATGCGGTTCCAACAGCCCTGGTAAAGTGATGGGAAGGCCAAGGAAGTATGCTACCTGAAGGAGTCTAATTAAAAGCGCATATCCAAGTTATAATGGATCCTGCTCGCAGAGTCCCGGATCTATGCTTAAAGTCATGCCGATTTTTGCCGCCCTTGTAAGGAGATGCATCGTATGATTACCTAAACCTATCCCGAGTACCGCGACGGCTCTGAAGTCCGATGAAGGAAGGCGATCGACACGTCCAATTACAAGGTACTACTCTAAATTTCTTATACCACAAATGTTATACTCGAATTATAAATATCCATTAAATGATATTTTACGGTATAGTGGTCATATGAGATCCAAACAAACTAGTAATAAAATTTAAATAAGGTCTTTAAAATAAAAGAAAATTCTCTTGTTATAAAAAAAATAATAAAAAAATAATTCAAATCATTTTGTTAGAGATTAAATTTTCAAGTGTAAAAATATAACAGTGATAAGCAAACTAATGTTTTGCTTCTATTCTTTGAATAATTAATGTTTATATGTATATAATCTTGTTTAATGTAAATAAAAATATTTAATCAAGAGTAAAATCTCTGTAATTCTTTTAGTGATAAAAATTAATGTGTGTCATTTTTTTTGCAGCTTAATTAGAGCTTAATTCATAGGTGGAGGAGATCACGTAAAAATTTCACAATGCAAACTTTTAATTTATAATTTGTAATTAATTAATTTTGATAATTACAATTTTGTGCGAATATTAATTTAATTTTAAGATAATTATTCGCGTTGCTCTTCCATTAAAATTTATATTAATTTACGATCACTTGTTTTTATTGAATAATTTTAAGGTATATAAAATTATATACCAAGTACTATGTGGTAGCGTGGATGATTTGGATTAAATAATAAAATTTGGTAAAAACTAGATAGTAATTCAATAAGTGTAATTATCTGTCCAGCACATGGGCCATTTCTTGCTGGAAGAATTTTCTTTTTATCAAACCTATTTGGAAATATTGGAAAGAAGAAAAAGCCTCATTCTTACGAAGTTAGTTACCTTTAACTGTTGCATACCTTGTCACCATACATAAATCCCAGAGTTTAACTTTGTCAAAAACTGCTGTGGACATTCATCTAAAGGTGTTGTCACATAAAACAACTTATGCTACTTTTACTGTAGTTTGTAATTTAGAGGAAGTTCTAATGGAAGCAATTTTCGCTAAGGACAGGCTATACCAAATTAGAAGAATGGGAGCACTTGCTAACAGATTAGCATTTGTGCATTACCCGATGCAACTGACAACTGAATTAAACACTTTAAAATGAAGTTTAAAATTATAATATTGAATAATTATAATATTAGAATTATAATATTGAAGTTTAAACCAGTTATAAATTTTAATAGTGTCAACTGTAAGTGTTGTAGATTGTTGGTTCAAGGTCACAAATAAAGAGTAAATGAAACAGTTTTAGATAAGCACATGTGCCAGTATTGCTTTGTTATTTATTCACTTGCAGTACCACATACGCAAAATGGCGACTCCTGAGCATAAAGCATTATTGCTGGGCTGAAGATTTAAAAGCGTACGTTACTTAAAAAAACTTCCTTTGGGAATTTATAAAAGATTCTGCCTATGTTCCGCCACTATTTAATGATTTGCTAGAGTCGAGACACCGAATTGAAGAGGCTATTGCTTCCATTACTCCAGACTCGTACCATTACTCCGAAGTTCAGGAAGAATATGACTTTAGGTTGGATGTGTACCATATAGGTGAAAACTGGGAAATTGAGTTAGTAGCCAGTGGCCAGTAAACTCAGTTTCATTAGTAGCCACTTTTTAAAGTTAGGGACCACTATAATGCTTCAAACTTTCTTGACATTTAGATGAACTATAATCGTTGTATATATACATATTTTTCTATAAGTCAGAGTTTTATACCAGCCAACTATTCATTATAAGAATAGGGAAGCAGTCAAAATTCAAGAAAATTACTTTAAAATCCAACTGAAAAGCAAGCACATGGCAAAAAGCCGAAATATTGAAAATACAGCTAAGCCATTGAAATCTGCTTGCATCCGGTAGGAAAAAGAATTAACCAGTTTGTTAATTTCCTTGAAAGGTTAAACAAATGTGATTTTGAGACCTTTTAATTTTAAAACATAATCTTTTTTTATGATTACCCCAATTATCTGAATTGCATCAACGAACACATTACTGTGGATAAATGCAAGTTTCACTATATTTTGAGAGAAATTCTAGGCATTCTGAAGCAGTTGGCAACCCTGTATTCATTCATGAGGGTCTAATAAACAGTTGCAAAATCACATTGATGTATCTTTTTTCTCGGGAACTACTGAAGGGATTTTAAAACTTTTTTTTTTTTTACAGTTTTGTCGGTAGTTAAACTTTAAATTAATTATTCAATAAGGAATAAAAATAAAAAATAGTTAATCAATTCTGCAAATAAGCAAAATCTGGGTATCGTATCTTTTAAAATCAATGTAATCAATGTAATTGCATTTTTTATTTTTCTTTATTTTTCAATTTATAGTTTAGCTTCTACCAAAACTATTAAAAAAAAGTATTTAACACCTTACAGTAGTTTCTGAGAAAAAAAAAGTACATCACTGTCAGCTGTTTTAAATGTGTGCTGTACTTTTTATTAGGGATGCAACGGATATCCGGCACATCCGGCTGATTTTTCAATATCCGAAATACCGTCGGATATCCGAATCACAATCACCGGATATCCGACTTCTCTGCCGGATATCTGGCAATGCGTAACAAAGCAAATATATAAGATTAAGAGAAATCGTTTGACCCAAACAATGCCGAACGACTTTTGTTTATAGTGCAAAATATGAAAGTAAGTCCACTATTTATGAGTAAAAGGTAATTCCCAAAAGTTTAAAGAATTGCCAGCTTTCCTAACATTGGTATTTGAACTCTCCATAATAAATTTAAAAATTTATGTTTACATCTTTTAGAAAATTGTACCTTTACTTTCAGAATGTGAAACAAAATCTGAAGTTGTTTATTAAAGTATGACTTTATTAATTTTCTTTCTCTCTTTTAAGTTTAACAATTAAACAGGCCTATTTTTACTTTCTTCTATCTTCAATAGAAGAAAGTATTGTAACTGAGATTTTTTTCGATTTCTGGTTTTCGGTGGGCTTAGACGTTTTAGGGGTCAGAGATCCCAAAACATGCTTATACAAAATGTCTGTTTGTCTGTCATCATACCATCAAAAAGTGTATGAAGTTATGCATAGAATTGAACCAAATTTTTTGTGAATATTTTTGGCTATAGCCAGCTGACCCTTCTTCTATATTGGAACATTTCACTGGAAGGGGGCGCTGTGATCGTGATTTTTGTGCCATCAAAAAGTGTATGAAGTTATGCATAGAACCAAATTTTTGTGTATGTGTTTTTGGCTGTGCCAGCAGGTCCTTCTTCAATATGGAAGCATTCTGTCAGAAAGGAGTGCTGCTGTAATTGCGATTTTTGTGCCATTTTCATTATTGTACTGTCGAAAAGTGTGTGTTAAATATGTAATAAGTTATCCATATAATCGAACAAAATTTTTTGTGTATGTTTTTGGCTATGTCCAGCAGGTTCTCCTTTAAATTAGAAATATTCCACCAGAAGGGTACGCTGTAACAGTGATTTTTGTGCCATTTTCATTCTTGTATGTACCATCGAAAATTGTATGAAGTTATGCATAGAATTGAACCAATTTTTAGGGGTATGTTTTTGGCTATGGCCAACTGGTCCTCCTTGAATTTGAAAATAGTCTGCTGGAAGAAGGCGCTATAATAATGATTTTTGTGTTATTTCCATTATTTTACAATCGAAAAGTGTATGAAACTAAACATAGAATTGAACCAATTTTTTGTATATATTTTTGGCTATGGCCATCAGTTTTTCCTTGAATTTGGAAATATTCCGCCAGAAGGTGTCACTGTGACAGCGTTTTTTGTAAAATTTTCTCAATTTTTGCAGTTTTTGTACTGTATATTGGTGGCTCGTGAAGTCATGGAAACTTCGCATCCTGCTAAGCTGTCTATTCACAATCAGCTGATGTACAACAGAATAACGAAAAAAATTATTGATTTTAATAAATATCATGATTGAGATTAACTTATTCTTATTTTGATTAATTGACGAGCAGAAATCTTAGATCAAAATCAAAGTTGGTATAATATTGAACTAATAATATCGAAGTATTAACATTTAAAATTACTTTTAGAAATATTAAGACGTATGAGATAGAAGAAAGTTTTGGGATTGGCACATCCAATTACTTATATTTGTAACCAGAGTTGTATAATATACTCGCACTCCCGCACGCCGTGCGCGGAACATTTTCCGCAAAATTCGGAACTTTGCGGAAAATTTCTTAGAAAAGAAAAGTAGTTTTTGTTCTTGTATTTTTTTTTATGTACGATTTATTTATTGTTTGATAGGGGTGATTCTGTTCCGAATTTTCCGAAAATTTAAGGCATTCGGTTCCGAAAATTAAGAAAAAATCGCCCATCAGTCCGAAAATTCAGACACAAAAAAAAATCACTGAAATATATTGCGGATTTTAACAAGTGATCGCCGAAAATAAACCAATTCCGTCAATCGTTCGCAGAAAAAATACCGTGGAAAAACGCTAATTTCTTTAAAGAATAATCGTGGACAAAAAAAAATATCTTGTCAAAGAATAGCAGAAAAAACGCAAATTACGTCAAAGAAGTGCAGGAAAAAAATGAATTTCGTAAAACATAGTGGAAAAAGCGCGAATTTTGTCAAAGGATCGTGAAAAAAATCCCGCAAATTTCATAAAAGAATCGCGGAAAAAAACTAATTTCGTTAAAGGACCGCGAAAGAAACACAAATTTGGTGAAAGGGCTGCGGAAAAAGCACGCATTTAGTCAAGGGATCGCAAAAAAAAAATGAATTTTCTCAAAAGGCCACAGAAAAAACACGAATATCGTCAAAGGATTCCGAAAAAAAAAAGCGAATTTCATCAAAGAATCGCAGAAAAAAGCAAATTTTGTGTAAAAGCGCAGGAAAAAAACTAATTTCGTAAAAGCATAGCGGAAAAAGCACGAATTTTGTCAAAAGATCATGAAAAAAATGAAAATTTCGGCAAAGAATCGCGGAAAAAACTAATTTCATCAAAGGATTGCGAATTTCGTCAAATCGCCGTGAAAAAAGCTTGAATTTCGTCAAAAGATCGCGAAAAATGCAAATTTCGTCTAAGGATAGGAGAAAAAAGCGCATTTTGTCAAAGGATCTCTAAAAAAACGCGAATTTTGTCAAAAAAAATGCAAATGTCGTCAAAATATAGTGAAATTTCGCCAAATGATCGCGGAAAAAAATGAGAATTTCGTCAAAGGGCTGCAATAAAAACTCATCGGTCTCTTTAATGATGATACCTAAGAATGGACCTCTCCTTACAAAATGTGATTCCGTTGTTTCAGAAGCAATGTCCATTATTGCATTTTGTGAGAAGAGGTCACAATATTAAGGATTGGGCTGTTTCTAAATGCATTGACAAAATAACTGATAAGAATTCACCCCTTCATATCATGGATTTTTAGTTTTATTATTTTTTTAGCCAACATAATTATTCTGTAATTAATATTAATTAATTTTTAAATTAAACGGTAATTATTTTAAAACTACTATTTAAAATTCATACAGTCGAAGTAATATAACACGTCATTTTATTAAACATTAAATTTGCAGAAAGTTTTTGACCCAATATTTATGTGCGCAAAGTTTTTGGTTTTATGCAAGTCTGTTTGTAACTTCATTATAAATAAAATATTTAAAATTAAAAGTAATTTTCTTTTTACTTATAAATATCACAGGAATTTAACTTAAAATAAAACTAAATGTGATTCAAAGCAAAACACTATTAAATAATTAAAACAGAAAAAAGGCATCAACTAAACCTTTATTTGGAGAAAATCACTCTTTAATCATAGGTATATTAGTAGATATTTTATGTTCAAATTATAAAAAGAATGTATGTATTTCTTTGTGAAAATATTCTACAATTATAGGCATATTTAATTGGTTAAAATTTGTTACACAAATTATCAGCATTTCATTGTACAAATTAATTATTAGCAATTATCAATATACTCAATCCCATATCCAAATCCAGTAGCAATTATCAGCATTTCATTGTACAAATAAACAGAATATTTTAATGTTTAAATAACATTTTTTATACAACATTATTAATATACATTGCATGTCTTGAATTTCGAGATGGGATGGTAGGATTCGTGCCCTAAAGAATATTGGGGGCGGGAGACTCCTGTTTCCAAAAAAATCATTTTCCGAAAATGTTTCTTTGTAAAACAACGATGAAGTCTCAGGACCGGCTGACAAACTTCGTGATATTTTCCACTATCAATTGGCAGATTTCACAGTTTCTTCTTACAACAAATTGACAAGATTCATGTTTGTTTTTCTGCATCTGACAAAAAAATTTTGCGATTTTTCTCCGCGACTGACTGTACGAATTTCTTGATTTTTTTCTGGAAACAGATTGGTGAATTTCATAAATTTTTTTTCGCAATCAATTGACAAATTTAGAAATTTTATTCTGTGACCGATTGGCAAATTTCCCTGTTTGTTCTTGTGACATACTGATGAAAGTAACGATTGTTTTCTGCATCCGATTGAAAAATTTTGCATTTTTTTTCTGCGACCAGCTGAGAAATTTCACAGTATTTGCTCGTGATGGACTGGTAAATTTCACGATAGTTTTCCATGATCGATTGACGAATTTTGTGATATTTTCCCACTGTCGATTTCCCATGAACTTCAGTTTTTTTCTCGCAACCAATCGACAAATTATTTTATTTATTTTCACCATGATTGACGAAATCAGCAATGTTTTTTCTATGACCGTTTTACGTATTTTGCGATGTTTTACCTGTCTGCCCAAAATAGGAAATAACTAAAAGGGCAGCAACGGCCACTGGAGACTAAGCTCTATCAAATTGCCCAATAGTCAGCACTAAACAAAATGAGATTACACTTGTGATGCACATGAAAAAAAAATAACTTTGATGAACTTAAAAAAAAACATAATTAAAAACAACAAATTAGTTGTTTCTCGCAATTAACAGAAATTAGGACATGACTTTTTGAAATCAACCTTTTCTCGTGTAATAGAAGAAATCAATTGACTATTCCCTTTTCAAACTTTGGATATGGATTTCATAGCGTAGATTCGAATACGTAGAACATAGTTCAATTAACGAAAATACCAGTGATTACAGTTTTGACTATAATTCCATTAAGGATATAATAAAAAAATTTGTTCAGAAGTGACATACCATCACAGATGTGCATTATTCATGTAAGTTAAAAATTAATGCACATCAGATTTTACAAAGTTTTCTAAAACTTTTTAAGAGAGCATAACCATGTGTTTCCGATAATTTCTAAAGTTATAAAATCGCTCTGTACTGTTTGTCAAAAGTGTAACTTCTGAAAGAGGCTAAAGTATGCAAAATGGAAAAAAATCTAAATTAAGAAATTCATTTAGCAATCCGATTGTTAATTGCCCATAACATTGGGTGAAAATTGAAAAATAGACATGATATATATAAAGCTTGATTCTGTTCCTTTGTTTTAATAAAATAAAAATTTTGAATAATTATCTTGAGTTGTTAATTTAAATTGTTTCAATGGTATTTTGTCATGTCTGTATAAATGTAATTCTTTAAGTAGCACATAAAAAATAACGGGGTGTAAAGATTTTTTTCCCTTTCTAACAGTTCAACTCCCCTGCATTTATAAATTTTGGGTATGAAACTCCCCTCTTGGGAAAACTTGAATTCAAGCCATGATATTCAAAGAGATATAGTTTTTGTAAATTATATTTCAATACATTTAAAATATTTCAAAGATGTGTGAAACATGTTTGTAATTTATAGTTTTGAAATGACATTATATAGAGAAATAATTCAATATATAACTAAAAACATATCTAGGGCCGGATATCCGAATCCGGCAGACGAAGGAGCTTCGGATATCTGATATCCGGCAAAATCAATATCCGGTGCATCCCTACTTTTTATTGCTGCACAAAACTACAAAGCTTCTTAGAAGCAAAAGTGACAGATAATATATTTTCTATGCAATCTGTTTACTTAGACGGAAATTACGATTGCAATGAAAAGGATTCTAAAGCCTTTTAGAATAAAATAACTGTTTTTAAAAATATTCAAGTAAAAAAAATAATCAAGTCATTTCTTTTCCTTCTTCCAATGCATTTTTTTTCTGATCCATTTACTTAAGCATGTTACTAGGATCAAATTAAATACTGCATTATATTTAATAATTTTATTTCATACTTTTAATTAAAAGACATAAACTTATCTCTAGAAGATAATTCAGCTGTTTTTACTAATTTAATTATATTTTCATGTATTATATTAATTCTATTGTGAATAAATGAACAAAATTTGAGCTTTCTCTTTTTCTATCAGTTTTATGTTTTCATGTTTTTTTCACCCGGATGTTACATTATTCTTTGTTAAAATCATTAAAAAAATATATTTTTAGTGATGTACATCATGCTTTAACGTATTATCAAATGAAGAAAAAGCTACCAATGGCTTGGAATGCTAACTTAGAAATTGGAGATTTAAGTATTCCTATCAGTGCCTATATAAAGGTAAGAAACATTTGAAATTGGTTTTAAGTTATTTTTGTTCTTGGTTAAAATTCTTGTCAGAAATTTAAGGTCTGTCTGTATGTGACACAAATTTCGTGAGCACTCTATCTCAATAACTAATGCACAGATTTAATAAAAATTTATTTTTAGTTAGCCCCTGATATAAATTGGTGCTGATTGATTAGTTTTTAGTGTAAATCGCTCAATAGGTGGCACTGCTATGCTGCATTTTTCATGATTTCCACAATAGCACTATCTCAAGAATTAACGTATGAATTTTCATCAAACTTCAGATTTAGGTATACTTTGATAAATATTGGTGCTAATTACATTTTGGCTTGAATTGCCCAACAGGTGGCGCTGCATTTTCGTGATTTCCGCAATAGCTCTATCTCAAAAACTAATGCTCGGATTTTCATCAAACTTCAGATTAAGTTAGCGATTGACATAAGCTGTTGCCGATTAGGTTTTGGTGTAAATCACCCAAACAGGTTGTGCTGCTATACTGCACTTTGCAGGATTTACACAATTTTAGTGATAGTCATATCTCAAGAACTAATGCTCGGAATTTCTAAATCTTTAGAATCCTCATGATGAGCATAGATTGCCACTTAATTTTGACACTGTGATGGCAAATTTTGATGTATTAACATGTATTTGGGATTGACACATCCGACTAGTTTTCTAATGTACCAGCGAAGATTATGGCAATAAAGGGGTGAGATTTACAGAAGCGACTTCCTACTGATAATTTTTTATGTAACATTTTGAATTGCTCTTTTTTTATATGTTTATTTCATTATTTTAAATATTAGTTCTGCTGTAAATATGGATAGTATTTTTTTAAACATTAGTACTACAATAAATACAGGTGTTATATTCAGTTAAAATAATGATAAATTAAAGATCTTTTATGTAATGTTTGACATATTTGTATTATATCACCCAATAATGAAATGAGATAGCTGCAAATTAGGGTGAAGAATTTTCAAATATACAAATAAAATGTTATCTTGCATTTATCAAAGTAAAAACATTTCATTAAGGGGATGCTGCACTGAAATTCTGTGATCGCGAAATGGGAAAACTTTGAAGCGCGTTTGCTCATTACCTAATATAATTATTAAAATTCCGTTTTCACCATCAGAAAGTAAACGTCGGATGCTGGTGATGTGCATTTTTAAAAATTATCTATGTAAATTTTAATATTTTTAAGAAGATGATAAAATTTAATCAAATGGAAATTTCAAAGTTTATAGGGATTTTTTATGCACTTAATATTTACAGAGAAATTTTTAAAAACGCATGTCATCGGCATGTGATGTCTACTTTCTGATGGTGAAAACAGTATTTTAATAACTATATTAGACTAGCAGCCTTCGCCCGCTATGCTGGTTGGTTTTTTAAACGAGCCGTGAATCAAATGAAATATATCTGTGAATTTGATCATATGCGTTTGAAAGCAATATGAACATTAACCTGGAATGCCCATCCAAATTGCTGCAAACGATATGGACGCCATTATACTATTATATTTTGTATTACATAATTTGAGCTGTTAAGGACCAACTTCTTTAGTTCCTATTTAGTACCCTTCCTCTGAAAATTTGTCAATGCAATTCTCATCAGAATCCGTGCAACAGAACCTATTAAAAAGGTTAATCTTTCATAATTGGGCTCATCTGATTCTACAACTTTCAGCCGAATCCTATAACCAAGCAACCTAGAAACCATATGTGTTTTATACTAAAATGTTCTCTGAAAAATTAACTAACTGAGCAGGTTCCAGTTCCACCAAAATCCACTTAGCAGAATCTTTTAAACTGGCAAATGTACCAAAACCTTCCATAAAAATTATCTAATTAACAGTTTAAATCCCATCAAAATTCACCTAGCAGAACCTTTAAAAAAGGCAATCTTTCATAATCGTGTTCATAATTATTTAACTAAGCAAAGTAGAATGGTATGATGTACTAAATTTTTTTCTGAAAAATTATCTAACAATGTAAGTCCCATCAAAATCTATTCAGCAGAACTCAAGTTGTAAATGCCCCAAACGAAATTTCTCTTTGCATTTCATATATATTATAGATAGTTAAATTTATATATATCTTTTATAATCGCGTTAACCAGTTTATAGAACTCTCAGGGATATAGGGGTAGGTCTACTTTATATACCCACTGGATTTTTTAAGAAACTCTGCACACCTTTATAGAATATATATTCTCTAGTATATACACATTGCATCAGGCTTCGAGTAATCGTAATCGTGTAATCATAATCATCGATTACAAAAAATGCATAATCGCATTGTAATCGTAATCATAAATTTTGATTTTGAAGTAATCGGAAAATAATCATAATCAAGAAATTTCACTCAGATTACAATCGTAATCTAATCGTAATCGCAATATAAGCTAATCTCTATGTAATCTGTATCGAAAAGATGGGTAATCGTAATTTCGTACAAACGATTACGATTACACTTTTGTTTTTCCCTTTTTGCTTCCTATCCAAAAAATTCTCGGCTAGCTAAACATTGTAACAAGAGGATATGTTTTTAACTCATTAGGTTCATGCTGAAGTGGGGGTGAGTGGTGAGTTAGGGTCAGAGATCAGAGTGACAGTATCCTTAAATGTGGGGTAGAAGTGAATGGAAATTCGAGAAAACAGGATGTGGTCGCTGAAGCGGTCAAATGTCCAAGCTGTCCAAGTCATAAAATGGGAGTCAAGAAAGAACATAGAATAACAAACTATTACTACTTCCATAGTCAAGAAGAATAAAAAAAATAAAAAGGGAATGGGAAAGATACTATTTTCATGGCACTTATGTCAAGCCTTCCACAAATATTAGAATCTGGGATGAAAGCTTTCTTTAAAAAAAAGAAAAAAAAGGTTTTAAATTGAATCAGCATTTTATTGAACAACTCATTCTTACTTTGCTCGTGCTTGTTTATCCTTTTAATTTTCAGTATACATTATAGAAATGTCAAAGAAAAACTAGAAAAAATTTTTTTAAGACTATTTTAACGAATCAGCATTATATATGACAGAGAAAGAAGAATTTTTTTTTAAATATCACTGCAATACAGTATGGAACCATTTATCCGGAAACCAGTTAACCGGAAAACCAGTTATCCGGAATGATATTTCTGATAGACTGATTTCAGAATCTTTGCAGAAAAAGGTGTCATACACTGCCAGTTTGACATAGGCTTTGCTTGAAACAATTGTATAATTTGATGACATCTAGTATTTGAAAAGAAAACATATTTAGTTGTATTTTAGATGTTTTAATTTTTATGCAGAGGAAACAGAAGAATTTTTGTTCCTAAGGGATTCCCATAAATTACCTTCTTTTAAACTCTGGTTAACTTTTAGTCTTTCTTGCTTTGATTTTTAATCCAAGTAATCTAATAATTTAAAATCATAAATAATACCACAACCACACATATTCCACAAAACTTATCAAATGGATGCTGCTTTAATGCACAACCAGTTAACCGGAAAAACCAGTTATCCGGAATACATCTGACCCCAAGCATTCCGGATAAATGGTTCTGTACTGTATATAATGCTCGCCAGATGCCCATATATCGATGAAAGTTAAATTCAACATAAACTTTAAACACCATATGCAGCTAAGGATTTCTTTTCTAATATGCACCCCACAATTATTAGCAATTTATTATCGAAGTGAAATATTTTCCGTACTTAATTATGCATAGCGTTTTTAATCCTAATTGTAAAATTATTTATTTATTTAAAATATGCATTTTAAAATATGTAGATACACAATTAGATTAATTTTCTTATGACATTAGCAATAAAAGATGGTTTCTTTATGTATGTAATTTAAATTTTAATAGAATCGAAAAAGAAAAGAAAAGAAGACACTATATTCTCCAGGAACACACGTGTTTGAGTATTTTCGTTAGGGTATGCTTGGGGGAGATAGTGGTACTATCTAATTTGTAAATTCTTTTAGCACAATTGCCAGTAAAAGTAGGCAGCACAGTGCCATTACCCCTCCCTGAAATTTAAAATTTAATCAAGCAAAATTTTATATCTGATTATTGAAAAAATATCTCTTGGTTAATTACTAATAAGAAAAAAAAATAACGCTACTTTTTGTTCAAATTTGAACATCGCTCCCCTGGAAACGTGGTTTATGATTATTTTTTATTTTTAAGTGTCATGTGTTTCAAATTAAATCAGAGGGTTAAAACGGGGGAGGAAAAAAGTCAAGAAAGCATAAAAACCTTGAAAAAAATATTTTTCTTAATTTTCCGTTTTATAAAATTTTAGCAGAACATTATTTTTGAATATTTAATATTTCTTAATTGTTAATATTTTTTATTACTTTTAATGTTGATAGGTTAAAAAATTGTCTTGCAACGGGAGTTTTGAAGAAAACTCTTAGTTGAACTCATCTAATGTTTATGTTCTGCTTTAAAAATGTATATATAAAAACTTTTCAAAATAACAGACATTACATTACATTACAAGATGAAAACATTAAAAACAATATAAAAGGACGTTTCGGATTTATTCTGAATCCCTCATCAGCTAATTCCTAACGTAAATGTCATACTAGATTTTAAAGTTCAACAAGTAGAAAAACATTACATCAAGTTGCCAAAAAATTATAGTTAAAACAAAACTGAATATTCTATTGGTAGAGATGCAGCCTCGTTAATTGCTAAATCAGCGGTTCTCGTGTACCAAGCTTCCAAAAACATACGACTTGCATAAATGCTGCAGCCTGATCTAATTATATAAGCATTCTCAAAACTCGGAAAATGATCAGTTTTCATGGCGTGGTCAACAATTTTAGAATTTAAATTTTTATTTCTAAAAGCATGTTTATGCTCCTTAAGTCTTGTTTCAAGTGTACGGCTGGTTTCACCTATGTACACTGCATTACACTGTTTGCACGGAATTTCATAAATAACATCTTTAAACTGTGAGATTGGATATCGATGCTTAATGATTAAAAATGTAGATCATGCCGTGGGCGAACACAGGCACATGGCTTATGTGCTGCATATTTCTAAGCACACACAGATGAGGCAGGGAATTTTTTTTTTTTTTGTTTACTTTGACAAATAGAAAAAAAATCTAATCCTTCGTAATCGTGAATGTGAAAGTCAGAACTTCAGAACTCTTTACTCATGCATTTTCTGAATATTCAATATTAATATGTATTTTCGAATAAAAAAGTGTACGTTTTGTGGAATTTTTCTTAGCCTTAAGAATTTTTTTATAGAAAATAAACAAAACTGAAAAGAACTAGAGAGATTTTGATTGAAATAATACTTTCAGATGAAGTTTAACTGCTTTTGAACTGTAAGCACACATATATATAAATACTAATGCAGTTTTTCATTCAGATTTGTAAATTGTGAATGTTACCTAAAGATAGTTTAAAAAATAAATTCGAAAAAGAGGAGTTCGTAATATGCAGATTATGAAATCAGTGTAATCAAATTGTAATCGTAATTGGCTATTGCGGTAACCGTAATTCAACAAAATTTATTTAATCGTAAACTAAATGTAATCGTAATCTAAAAAAAAAAAAACAAAAAAAAAAAAAACGGATAATCGAAGATGTAATCATAATCGAACTTGCACAAATAGAGACATAATCGTAATCTGCTTTTAGAAATTCAAAGTAATCGTAATCTTAATCGATTACAGTCCTCTGTAATCGGCTCGAAGTCTGCATTGCATATATCGTACATCCTCTAGTAATTTACTACACCACAGAGAACTTTCCGGCATAGCATCAATTCAGTAAAACTTTAAAGGTAATGTTTCATAATCGGGTTCACCTAATTTTAAAACTCCCATAGCTATCACTGATGCAAAGTAGAACTATTTTTTTTACATAAAAACATTTCTAAAACAAATTACCGAACTAACAGTGTAAGTTCTACAAAATTCTGTTCAGTAGAACCTGAGTTATAGTCAATCGGAATGAAATAAGAATTTGCGTTTTGTATATACTATAGTAGATGATGATGAGTAAAAATGGAAATGCTGGTTTTTGTGATTTATAAAATGCTATTGGCGAGATTTGTGTTCGGCTAACATAAAAGTACCCTTTTTTTTTCTTTTTATCCAAAGCAAATGACAAATTCCAAGATATTTTTTCTATTTAAACCTTTGAATATCAAAACTTTTTTTAAGCAGTACAAACATTGCTTTCATATTTAAATTAAATATTTCTGTTTTATAATATTTATTTCTTATTAAGCTCTTTATCTTTGTATTTTAAATAAAATCAGTAACTGTTTTCTTTTGGTATTTTTCCGTTATACCAACACCGTTGTCGTCAAGCATAATAATTAGTGCAAAATAAAATTAAACATTTGAAAAAAATAAAAAATAATTTTGTTGATAAAAAAAATGAGCATTTAAAATATATAACATTTGAAAATTACACACTTTCACCAACTATTTTTTTTAAATTAATACAAATCAAGACTTAAAATAGAAGAAAAAATTAATAATAAAATAAAGTCAATTTTATCTGCAGGTCTAAAATTGTAAATGTCTTTCAGGTTATCATTGCAGCGTGGCGTACGTAATAAGCATGTCTGACATTGCAGTAAACATTTCATTTTTCAGTGAAGACGTTTAATGTTTTTTAGCAAAACATTTTTATATGTATAATTCCTAAGTTCTGAAATAATTTTATTACAGCTTCCTTGTCATCAAGTAACTGGCAAATGGTAAAATCCATGTCAGCGTCAGTAATAAATGTAAGTTATAATTTAATAATAAATATTTTCTGTTAGAAAAATAACAAATTAAGATGTTTTGCGATGCTATGATTAAATAATACTAATAAAAAAAACAGTCACGTTCGATAAATAGCAAATCTTAATGTTTGGCACAGTTTGCAATAAAAATCATTTGCATGTTTAGGGTTGAAATAAATGGCGCAATAGCATACATTTTGGCATGGTGTTGGTATAGCAAAAAAAAAAAAAAAACAATTAACCATTATTAACCAATTTTTTTTTAAATTTTAGTTTTCAAGGCATTTGAAATTTTTTTCTAACTCATAAAGCTGTTTTAATTATTTAACCAAAAGAATTGATTAACAAAATTACTCAATTTAAATTTCTCCGTTGCTATAGTAACGGATGTACTTTTAGATATTATTGTTCCGGCTAATTCTCAAAACAGCTAATTAGCCAGCGCAAGCTCTCTTTGAACTGTCTACTTTTGAACTGAAACGAATTAATTTTTTTGTTGATGTTAGAATTCTTTGCTGTCAACGTGTCTAAAAAAAGCACTAAAAGTGAAAATATTAGATTTATTTATACCAAAAACATAAAACTTAAGAAAGTACTTATGTACTTTAGTATAGATAATAAGTATAAAAGTCACATGGGTATTTTAAGGAAAAAATAGCAAGGTAAATCTCTGAACAAAACGCTACGTAAGTACTTAAGTACTTTACCTTTATCCAGGGGTCGCATTATATAGGGAAAATGTTATTGTTCCTTAAAGAAAGGTGCGATGAAGATATTATTTTCAAAATAGTGGTAGGGACGATAAAAGATTCCCTATAGCATAGCTGCCAACTTTTACGCTTTCCTCTTACCACTAAAATATTATAGTAAATGTTGTCTTATTTAATCGTCGAAATCTTATGATTAAACAAAACGAAAATCTCTATTAAATCCTAGTGGTAGCAAGAAAGCATAAAAATTGGCAGCTATGCCTATAGAATGCGACCCCTGTGTATAGTACAATTTCAAGGCTATCTGGCTTTCAGGGGCAAGGTACTTGCATTCGTAAAATGTTGAAATAATTTAATGACACCAATATTTACAAGAGAATCTATCTGAAAACATGTAAAAGTATATTTTCGCGTACTTAATAAAGGTTAAATTTTAATTATAAAATTCAGGTGCCAATGTGGCAATTAGGAATTAAAATTAAGTGATGCCATAACGGCATCACCGCCTCTCAAGGGGTCAAGAAATTTGGTTTGATACCACTCAATATGCTTTTTTTTTAAAATTTCATTACGTTATTTTAATAAGGTATTCTATTATTTTCTTTATTGTGAGCAAAAACCAATGGAAAAATTTACTTCCTGTAGTAAGAGAAACACAAAAAAATTATTTATAACTATTGGGGTAACTGGATCCAGCATGGTCCAGTTACCCCATTCTTGACAAATTTATGGGGTAACTGGGACACCGGGCTTACATTTGAAACATGAAGTAAATATGTATAGATACCTAATAATATTAATGTAGTTATATATCTAATCTTTAAAAAAAATGATTGTTTAATAAAAGTACCTACAGTATTTTAATAAAAATCCGAGGAAGTTCAACCATATTGACGTTGTTTTTAAAAAAAGAAATGTACATTTTTGACAACCTATCACAGCAAAGTGAGAGTTATGATTGAGTTGATACACATTGTTTTAGGTAGTAGAGATAAAGGGGCATTGCTCACAAAAGCTAAAACTTAAAAAACACCAACAGTTTTTTATAAAATAGCCTATGGCCCAGTTACCTCGTGGTTCCAGTTACCCCAACAAGCCTTAGTTAAAATTAAAAGGAACAAATAAAATGTTGATAGCTTGAATGGTTTAAACCTGAGAAAAGTGCAGTTTAAAAAAAAAAAAAACGTTTCAAGAAAAATGCGCTTATGGTTTTTCATCTGAAAATATTTTGTTTATAATACAACTCAAATGTTGTTTGTCACCACTTAAAAATTGGATGGAACAGAAAACGGTTTTGAAGGTATATTCTAGATATTTTTAATTTTCAAATAACGAAAAAAAAAAAAAAAAAAAAAAAATCTTTTGAAAGCTTTCTGGAGAACCTACCAATAGGAGTGTCTGAGAATACAAAAAGTGTTTTGTTATTGTTTAATATTTATATATATTTACTATATTTATGGCATTTTTTTCTTGTATTTACCATATTTTTAATATGTGTAATGTAATATGTGTACCCCAACCAAATTTAAGCAAATAGAAATATATTAGAATTCGATTCTTTTAGCTATTTCTTTAAGATGTATGAAAGTACTCTTTAGATTATTTGCCTTATTCTTGAATTTTCTTAAAAGGGGTGGGGGGAATATTTTCAGTTAACTAGAGAAATTATTATAATCTTTACAAAATTGAATTGGAACATTAAGGAAACTAAATATCCTATTAAGTTTCTAAAAAGAAATTTATTTTTAAAATCTGTGGCAAAATTGTTTTATTGGTATTTTGTATGAGTTTTATATTTCGCATTGAAAAGGTTTTGAAAAATCGTATTTTCTTTTTTGTTCTTAGTTATAAAATGCTCGAAAGTGACTGATTCCATTATTCAGTGTTGAACCGATTAATGGAATCAGTGTTAAGTTGATTAATGGAATCAGTGTTAAGTTGATTAATGGAATCAGTGTTAAGCTGATAGAGCTGTAGCAAACTTCACATATTCGTTACTAAGTAACGGGTATTCTCTAAGATACGAAATACCGAATCGGTACTTCGAAATACGACTCGTTAGTCGTTACTATGTCAATACGCAGCCGAACAAAATGAAACTAACTTCAAACGCTGCTTAAGTTTGTGTAATTCATGAATGGAGCAGATAGCCGGATGCGGTAAAAGATGCCAATTTGTATTCGGACTCGGAAATTTCAGCGTCAGTTGTATCTGTATCAGTGTATGCGTATCATTCTGTTAGTATCAGTTATTCTCAAATCTCAAATGATTTTGATTTCGTAGGGGCTTGTTGATTCCTTTATTATGGAAAGAAAAAGAAGTATAGCTGTTTTATACTCCGAGCTTGCGGATTTAGAAAAAAAGTATTTATCAGCGATGTATACATTAGTACCATCTAAAAGAATTTTTTTTTAATCAGATTATATATTATCTGAAAGACGTGCTTCATTAAAATAAAAAAGAATGGGAAAAAAAATTATTTTTAAACATAAATCAAAGATTTCTAAAATAGTAATGCGAGTGGCATAAACTGTTGGTTGATAAGATGATAAAGACTAAAATGAAACACATTTCTTTTAAATGTTCTGAAAAATTTCAAGAAATTCTGTTCTAAAATTTACAGGTTTGTTTTCAGTGCATTCTTTATCTTATAAAAATATCTTTGTACGTGTATTTATGTTTTAAATTTGGAAAAAAAAAAAAAAAATATTTTAATGATAAAGACGAGTTTTTAGATTGTTTGTAAAAATGTTTTTATGATAACGTTTAATTTTTTTAGCCCCCGGTATGCTATTTCTTTCTCCCAGCTAAGCTAATAAAGTGTCGTCTCAAAAAAAAAAAAATAATAAATAAATAAATAAAAATAAAAACCACGCCCCGTTGTATCAGCCAGTGTATAAAACAAAGCAGAGGTATCATTGTACGGAATAATCTCTGCCGCATTTTATTTTTACCTCTAAGCATCGCACATTTTCAATTTTTATACCGTCGTATTGGGAAAGAAAGTACTTTTAAATGCAATTTGTTTGAAAACTGCATCTCGATTTATTTTTGAGATATTAATTTTTTTGTAGTTTTTAATGCTATTTGTTTAATTTTTGTAACTCAAGTACTCCATTTCTGTAGAAAGTAAAAGTAAGGGAAAAATAGTTGGAAAGTACCAATTATAACTTTTTGTAGCCATTTTCTCATAAAAACTGAAAAAAAAAAATGTAATTAAAACACGTGCTGTTTCGAAAAAATATAAGCGAATGACTTCTAACAAAACATGGAACTTTTATAAACTGACAATTTTAAGTATCGACATTAATATTATAAAGAAATGAAAGCATATGAATCATGAGATAGCCAATTTTTTTTTCCGTCGAAGTTCCTAAATAACGAAAGGAATTCTTCAGCGGATGCGGATAACGTCATTTTATATAAAATAAAAGCGTGTGTTTTAAGTCTTATAACTGAACTATCTACATTTATATACATATATATTTTTTCATTTCTAAATTCTGAAAAAGCAGAATTCCTGTTTTCTAATTTCTTTTACTTTTCTTCTTCTTTTTTTTTTTTGAGGGGGAGTGGGGGTGCTTATAAAAATATTTGTCACAGATATCATATACATTGGCGTATTTTTTTTCTGACGCCAATGTCATATAAGTACCGGGGTACTTAACTGGCGCCAAAGTGCCGTTATTTTGCTTAATATAGTAACCCGGATGTTGTTTATTTGTTAATATATTGTTTAGTTCTATAGTTATTAATTAAACTTTTTTTATTTGTTATTCCCTTTTTTAAATATATATATATGTAACTGGTATTCTAAAACGAGGTTTTCGCCAAATTGGCGTCAGAAAAAAATCAAGCCAATGTGGTGCGTATATGACATCTGTGCCAAATATTTTTGTTGGTATGTTTTTAAATTTCATATTTGAAAAAAAGGTTTTTTAAAATATAAATCAATAATTTCAGAAATAATAATGTGACTGAAGTACAATGTCATTTAATAGGATGACCACGTAAGAAATTAAATATATATATATTTAAATATTTTCAAATTATTCCAGAAGTTAAATTTTCATAATACATAATTACTTTTATTGTAAAATTAGTAAGTAAATTTGTTTGTAAAAATATTTTCTTTGTGTAATTATATTTCATAGTTTTAGTATAAATTTGGTAAACTTTTACTCTTCCTAATTGCTTTTTCCAATTATTCATTATTTCATAAGTAAGAAATTCTACAATTCAGACATGTTATATTCAATATGCATCGTATTTTAATTTTGTTTGCCTTTTTTCATTAAAACGTAGAAAATTAAATGTAAATTTTACGTACAGATGGCAGCACATATTTTACGTTAAAACAGTAACAAATTCTTCAAAAGACTCATGTGCAGTATATAATTAGATTTGCTGCAGGTTTGTAGTACATACCCGGTTTTTGAACAGTAACGAAAGTAACGAGTAACGAATACTTTCTAACGGGTAGCGAGTTTGAAAGTAAGGACATCATACGGGTATTCATTTAGTCGTTACTTTTACAGCACTATAAGCTGATTAATGGAATCAGTGTTAAACTGATTAATGGAATTAGTTTAACACAGATTCCATAAATGGACTAATTACTGTTAATAATAAGTGGGTGGTGTCACTTTAATAATTCAATGGACACCCCCCCCCCCCAATCCCCTGAGCTGGTGAATTATAACTCCCTTTTAAAACATTCGATAATTGTTTCTAAGTTAAAAATAGTACATTTTCTTTTGGAATATATCCACAAATACTTTTATGATATACCTTTTTGTAAGGGGTGTCTGTTAAAACTGTCTTTCTTATTTAATCTAACATTGGATAATCAGGCATTATACAGTATTACTTTTAAAGCAGGAGTGGCATTTTGGCATTTCATTTGTGCATGAGGATGAGAGGTCAAGATTTATATGCATATGAAATCCACAAATTATCGTAAATGCAGTGAACGGATAAGGAGTATTTAGATTGAATTATTAAAAAATGATAAATAATGGAACATCAGTTAGATAAAATAATTTAAATATAAAAAAAGTAATTTGGAACAAAATTTTGGAGGCACTGTTGCACCTGCTCGAGTCCCCCCCCCCCCCCCCCCACCTTTTTTTTTTGTGCCTTTGTCTTGAGATTTGATGACCCAAACAGTCATAATTTTCCCTTTTGAGTTGAAAGAAGTTAAAGAAATTTCCCTTTTCTTTAAAATTATTTTTCCTCATGTTGATGTTATTATTTTATGTTTTTTCGTTTAAAAGAATATGTAAAATCTTTCATGTATAAAAATTAAAAAAATATATATTTATTTAGACTACCGAAATGAAGACAGAACCATGGAAGAAGGCTGATGCCTTCAAACCAGATTCAAAGATAGAATCTAGAACTACGTATACTATTAATGATGAATCACAAACTGGGGTTTCTAAAGAGGATTTAATATCAGGTATTTTTGCTGTTTATTTATTTTTTATTTACAAAATTTTATGGTATATATATGTATATTATATTATATAGATTGTGGGCTGCAAAAAAAAAAAAAAAAAAAAGGTCAAAAATTTTTTTATGGAAAAATGAATATTTTTAAATAAATAATGCAGTTACCACTTTGCTTTTAATAATTAAACATACTACTGTGGTAAAAAATGACACAACTTGAAAACAAAGGAACTGCAATGTTGACTCAGGAATTAAAATAAAGTATTGAAGACATAATTTATTTACAATGGGCTATTTACAAAAGAATAAAGTGGCAACTTGGTTCAAGAGCTAAGAAAATGTCTTAGATGCTTTAGCCATATGTCTTTATCTCGTCAGATTATTCCTTGAGCCATTTTCTCATATCATCTACAGCGATAGAATTCATTAAAAAAAAGTTACTGGTCCCAAGGACCAGTAAGCACAAGAATTTACTGGTCTGAATGTATCATCACTGGTCCACTACATAAAATTCTATTGAGTCCGTTTAACTTTTTGAGTGTCCCTCCCCTTTCCCGCTAGAATTTAAACCAAACTTATTTTCCAGTTATCCAAAACTTTCATCACAATAAAATGTAAAATTTTAATTTTCTAAAAATTAAATAAACAACAGTATATAAACAAAAACTGTAAAATTGTTAATTAGATATTTAATTTCTGATTATTTATTTTAGCTGACTGTAAGGTTTAATGCAAATTTATTTTTCTCCATATTGAAGCCTGATGAATTAGGATGAAATTTTTCAATCTCTGATATATGTCCAAACAAACTCTCATTAAACCTGAAATAGTTTCATCATTCATTGTGCATCAAGTGGTTTCTCCAGTCATTTTTAATTTCCCCTAAGTTACAAAACCCTCTTTCTGCTTCAATGGATGTAGAAGGAATGCAATGCAATACATCAACTACAACTAAAATATTTTTGTTTTCGATATGGAATTCTGAATTTATAGTTTCCCTGACACAAACTGCACCAGTGGATCTATTGGTTGAGAGAGGAAAAGAAGACATACCATTCGATTATGCTTTTTAAATTTATTATTTATTTAAAATGAAATAAAATTGTGTAATTTGCAATCGGTTGCAGTTTTCTCAGGGCCAGGAAAATTTTCATTTGCCTATCAGAGAGGGAGAAAGAGTTACTGGTCCTACGGACCACTAAAATTTTCAAATTAGTGGTCCGGTTGAATTTTCATTGGTCTCGGACCGGCGGACCACCAAGGATTTCGAATGCTGATCTACAATCCTGTTCTGCTTTTATGTCTCTTCTGCACGCAAATCAAACTTCTTTCCATACGTTACTTACCTGGAACTGCCGTCACATCAGATACATTGTCTAGTGCTGTCCGTTATTGAGAAAGGGTGGAGTTAATAATAAAGATGAAAATAAGCACGCGCCAGTCACCACTCGGCAACTAAATGTGAAAAACTGGTGATTAAAAATATGGAAAGTACTGGCCAAATGCAGGATTTTTCAAAAGGGATTTCGTCGCAGAATCGCAGAAAAAAACTCGGCGAATTTCATCAAAAAATTGCGAAAAAGCGCACATTTCATCAAAAGATTGCAATAAAGTGCACATTTCATCAAAAGATTGCGATAAAAACGTAAATTTTGTCGAAGGATCGCGAAAAACCTCAAATATCTGTTGGATAATTACTTAATGTAATATCTAACGGGGTTGAAAAAGTTATAGCAGAGTGGCAAATTGCAGTAAGAAGCGTATAGCTGATTTAGAAACCCCATAATAAACTTGAAACTTAATTTAAATAAAACTATAAGTACTTAATGAAGCTGAAAAAGAAAAATGAATTACAACGTAAATGGTGGACGAAAGAAAGATAACAGATTTAAAAGTAACTTAATATTTATTGATTAAAACAAAAAATAAAAACAAATAATAAAATAAAAATGAAACATTAAATTTAAACAGTTAATTAATGCTAAATGATTATGAAACAACAAACTTATCTGCTTTGACAAAATAAGTATAAGAACTCATGGCATTTAGCGTAAAAGCATCTTGAGAAAAACAATCGGATGAAAAACTATTGTTTTCAATTAAACATGACTTTCAATGCACCAGGACTCCATCTATCAAAAGCACAACAGCTTCTTGAAAATAACTTGCTTCAATACATTAACCGGACGATAAACAATTTCACTTTAAAAATACGAACTCTGTAAAACACATGGTCGATTGTAAAACTTCACTTCAAGGTCAATGACACGAGGTAAACAAGCGGAGAACGAAATTAACTCAAATGTAAAGCTCAGACACTTTCAGCAATATGTCCCTCCAGGAAAAACATTTACATTTTCCAAGGACAATTACTTAAGAACATTGTATCATCTCGAACTACTTGCTCTCAAATATAAAGCTAATTTGAAGTAAATAAAAGTCTAAAGTCCGGCCAAGGATTCAAACACTTCTCTAACATTGATACCAGAAACTAATTAAAAAATATTTCCTTTGAGTGTAGACTTCATAAAGCTGAGTTTAAAAGCTGACAGAAAAATATAACAGACGCCTTTAAGAAAAGTAAATGTCGGCACTAAACGCCAGACAACAAACACATTTAAAAACTTGAAACTGTTGGATGTTCACGGTTGAAAGATATTTATATCACAGCCAGCCACGATAACAGTGCTAGTACGCAGCTCCGGACACGCCCAACGGTCAGCTATGAATAATTACTGAAGACGTAACCATAGCGACACCTGACAACGCTAGACGACTCACGCCATCTAGTGGCAGTTGGAAAAAACCGTGTAAAGATCGAATGGCAGGAAGTAATATAAACAATATTGTAAATGAAATCAATATTGTAACTAAAAGAGAGATAATAGAAATAAACAGAATTATATTAATAGAAACCTAGATAAGAGAAAAGAAATAAAAAGATGTTTTTATTTATAAGTAAGTAAGCAAAAACAGGAACTTATAGAATGAGATGGAAAATGGATATTCATATGTACAGGGACAAGAATGGGAAAGCCCAAATTGGTTATCAAATGCCCCTCCCCCCCTCTTGTCCACTGTACAACTTGAGGTAGATGCTCAAAAACAAGTACATAATCTCAAAGAATTATCCCTTAACAAGAGCACTCACAGAAACCACAACTCTATCTTTAAAAGAAAAACTATCCACAATCCAAGACTCCATCCACAGCAATCCAAGCATCACCAAAAACACAAGTAAATAACCATAGTAAAAAGCAAGTGATAACAGCATTAAATATAGAGTCCTGACGCATTAAAAGCCTGCAAATACAAAAATAAAAATATTTAGTTATAATACACATAAATACAACACATAACACAAAGCTATAACTATCCAGTTCATAGGTAAAAATCATCACATCACTGTATTGTGATACAACAGTCCTTCAACATCTTTCCTCCCTTTATTTTTCAATAAATCCTTAAACTTCTCTATAGTATTCAACATCAGCACATACACATCAATCTTTCAAGAATAATTAAATTCCAGTACATACAAACATTAATTTTTAGGAATAATTAAATATAGGATAAAACAACCATTTTTATAATTTATGATAACAAATATGACTCAAGGTGGCATTATATATAAAAAAAATTTTTATAAAGTTTGGCATATGTCTTCAAACAATGGCATAATAAAAAAAAAATCTAAAACACACTAGAAAACCTTTTGACTGGTCCATCAAATAAACTTGTACGACATCCAAAATGCAAAACCAATTACACCATGAAAACAAGTTAACCCAAACCGGTATATAGGGCGACATGTTCCATGCCACTGTATATTTAAATATATAATAGATGAAGTCACCAATTTACCTAAAGAACGGTAACTGGGCAAAGGTATCATGGTACATAACATCCACGCTAAAAAAACACCTTTTGCATTCTTCCACTACCCTTTCGCTGACATTTGTTCACAAAAACATTCTTTCGGAATATTCACTCTGAACATTTGCAACTTCACATTTGCTCGAGGCCTCAAGACTTCATACTCACAAACTCTCAACAAAAAGAGACCTAGACAAACGATGACATGGATAATGAAAGATCAAAATTGAGGGATCCATATACAAAACTTTAAACAACAGAATTAAACAGCCCTAAACAATTTCCAGAGCCAATCAAGGAACTTGCAAACATGGCCGTCAAACAGCCATTATTCAGAACCAGAACAACAGTCTTCATCTAGACCTAGAGGGTGCTATTTCAAAAACTACGTTATCTACTTAAAAAGACAACCATTCGAAATTTAAAATTTCTATGCAGGAACAATAACATCTTGGTTCCACCCCTCTTTTATCAAAATATGCCATATCACATTGATCAACTATGCCCTAACTCATTGAAAGCCACCTCATCCTATTCTTCATCCATTTCTAGTTTGACAGAATGCTGGGAATGAGTTGAATGGAAACAGCTGAAAACCAAGTGAAGAATTCCATCTCTTTTCATTTAATATTCAGGAAAAGCATTTAAAAATTCAAATCACACTTCTCCGATAATTGTTCTAAAATGAAAAGGATAAAAATGCTACTAACACAAACATGACTGCAAGCCGTTAAAAA
Source organism: Maratus speciosus (assembly GCA_963932465.1). NCBI lineage: Eukaryota > Metazoa > Arthropoda > Arachnida > Araneae > Salticidae > Maratus > Maratus speciosus. Next base: position 306,243,364 of record OZ010794.1, read on the forward strand.
TAAATTATCTGCCCCCCTCAGAAAGCAAAAAAAAACATTTAAACTTCCAGGATAGGCTCACTATCAAAAGACTGCCAATTTAACTTAGCACTCTTAAAAATCTCTTTAAGGATATATATACGGTTAAGCCTTTAAACTTGATCTATATATGACCAACATGACTAACCTACATCCAGTTTTCCACATACAACTTGCAGTTTTGACATGCTACTGATTTCTTCAATACCTCCCAGAAAAATCTGCTGAAAAAGTTGTCCAACGTATTTATCCCACTCTGTAATTTATCGATCAAAACTGATTACTAAACCATTTGGAGAACCATCAGAAAAATTCCGTTTCAAAAACAATCTCCACCTGGGCCATCAATAGGAAACAGTCTTTCATCCAGTGTTTTAAAACATTCTAGCAACGAATCACATCTAGTCTCTCAATATATATATAGCTCAATGAAAGGAACATCAGACTATACCTCTACAGACCAAACACCTACAATGGTATAACCAATTGTTATGCTAAAAAAAAAAAATGTCTCAAAGTACCATGTCTAAATCACCACATTGTCCAGCCATCGAAATCCACCCAAATCCTCAAAAATATAGGGTATATGCAAATATACAGTCACTACATCTTGAAAATTAAAATTGATGCTGACTTTACACAAGAATTCATGAAGGAAAAATGACTTTATTGGACAAAAGTAGCACTATGACAAAAAGATTTCCTCCAACCGATACAATAAAGGTTCACAATCATGTCTTAAAAATATATTAAATGACCAGATCTGCATAAAAGACTAATTTAAATGTCAATACCATTACATGTGTTCATTTAATTGCTGAACATAAGAGACTTATTCTCAATTAAATAACTCAAATATACATAGTTTACATTGCCAAAAACTGGGTTTAAATGCAATGTAAGACAAGGAGATCAACATTATATAAAGACATATAAATGAAAGTTAAGACAATGAATCATAATATAGGATTAAGCACAACTTTTAAACAGGCAATTGCACAATTTCAAACGCAATTAACATGATCCATATAACATCTAAAATAATTAATCAAGTGAATCATCGAAAACCAATACTCAATCCCAAGATTCAATGTTAACCTATATCATAATTATCTTTAAATTATTTTAAAATGAACATTTAACAACAATGTATAATTCACGAAATGACCCAAATATACCTAGAGATACGGATTAAATCCCAACACTTTTCACTTAATTTTAAATAGTTTAAACAGAAAAATGAAATTAACAAAAGAACGTTAGGCTATAAATGCCAGAACACACTTAGCATCCAGGGTATAATCTCTTAACCATTAAACATTAAAATTTGACCAAGGAAAACTCCCATACTAAAAATGCGAACTGCATAAAACATTAAGATAATCTTAATATAACCCAATTAAAATAAATTTACTAATTTAAAAACATTTAATTTTATAAAGTTTAGAACCTATATTTTCAAACTAACTGAATAATTAAATTAAACAAAACTAAAAATAACTTAAAAAGATAATAAATTCATTATTCAAAGGCCAGGATCATCTTTCAAATAAAGTTTAAACAGTAAAAATTTCCAAATTAAGCAAGTATCCAAAAAAAAAAAAAAAAAAAAAAAAAAATGGAATCTACCTTAACTAAACGATGGGTAAACGTGGAAAAACACAGAAAAATACGTACTTCCATCACAAGTTATGGTAGTAAAAAAATATATATATATTGAAATTCTATAACCATAATTTAAACTAAAACACAAAAGCCTTGACTATCACTCAACACCGGTTCAATTATCAAAATTTACCTCAGGAGTCATTCATAAACATTATCAAATTTTAAATATTTCTATAACAAAAAGTTCTTTAAACTAATTAAACCTTTATTTAAAAAGTAATTATCCATTAAAACATTATATATATATATTAATTTGAAAACTATTAAATATTTAAAATCTATTATAAAATCTTAATTTATCACTTAAAAGTAACTCCCCCTCTTATTAACAACCAGTTTATGGCTTTTACTGGTAACATTAACATACTTCATATAAGTCCTAATCCAGACCAATTAGCCCAGGGCAAGATCTATCAAAAATCCTTAATTTCAATTTAAGAAAAAATTCATCTTAAATGCAAGGTAAATGCTTTAGTTTTCAAAATTAGAAAATATTATCTGAAGAAACTAATCTCCCGATGGCACTCCTTAAATTTCTATTAACTTCCATATTTATACAAAAATACACAATTAAAATATCTGAAAAACAAATGTAGACATGCATAAAAATGTATAGTACAGATGAAATACAGGAAAAATTCAATTCAAGACAATACAGTTAAAAATCCTATGAACTGGAGACCATAAATGGCATCAGTCACTTTCATCAGCCTCCATAACTAAAATATTCATTTAATCAGCAAGAGTCTTCCTTTAGGAAAAGTCAAAACGAATGTCCATCATCACAATGTAGAAAAGTTAAACACCTTGTAAAAATGGACTCAAAAATGAGCCCAGCACAGCTTCCTACAATGCGCTATTATGAAATAGGAGAACACTGGCACTAACAAATCTTCAAAAGCACTATTCATTAACTTGAAACCTTTAGTTAACTTTTAAAAGTAGTAGATGAAGTTCAAAAGAAAAATTCGCCGCAATATCACACAATAGCATCTTCATTAATATTCAAAAATTTATATATCTTTACTAAATTTCACGAAATAAACTTGAACCACAGCCATTTCTTCAAAAAAATTTCAAAATTTCATTAATTTCTAGACATTTCTTCAAAACTTCTATTATTCTAATCAAAGATCGCTTCTTTATATTTAAATCTATGCTTCATCTGTGATAAATTATGCCATGAGTTCAAAAAAAATTTTAACTTTTACTTTTAATAAGATTACAAAACGTCCCCCCCCCCCCCTACGCTAAACTGCTATGGTAGCCGAAAACTAAATCCACCATGCAAAAATACAAGACGTATTACGGTCATAAACGTTAATCTTTGAAATTAAATGAATTTATAAGACAAATATATAAAATTCGCGGCTTTAACTATTACGAAATTTAATTAAAACAAAAACTTATATTAATTCTATCATTTTATATCAGAATTAGAAACTACAAAAAAATATACCTTTATAAAAATAATGACTTTTAAATTAGGAAGGGCTTAACTGTAAGTTAAAAAAATGGCCCATAACCTTATTTGTTAGATAATTACTTAATGTAATATCTAACGGGGTTGAAAAAGTTATAGCAGAGTGGCAAATTGCAGTAAGAAGCGTATAGCTGATTTAGAAACCCCATAATAAACTTGAAACTTAATTTAAATAAAACTATAAGTACTTAATGAAGCTGAAAAAGAAAAATGAATTACAACGTAAATGGTGGACGAAAGAAAGATAACAGATTTAAAAGTAACTTAATATTTATTGATTAAAACAAAAAATAAAAACAAATAATAAAATAAAAATGAAACATTAAATTTAAACAGTTAATTAATGCTAAATGATTATGAAACAACAAACTTATCTGCTTTGATAAAATAAGTATAAGAACTCATGGCATTTAGCGTAAAAGCATCTTGAGAAAAACAATCGGATGAAAAACTATTGTTTTCAATTAAACATGACTTTCAATGCACCAGGACTCCATCTATCAAAAGCACAACAGCTTCTCGAAAATAACTTGCTTCAATACATTAACCGGACGATAAACAATTTCACTTTAAAAATACGAACTCTGTAAAACACATGGTCGATTGTAAAACTTCACTTCAAGGTCAATGACACGAGGTAAACAAGCGGAGAACGAAATTAACTCAAATGTAAAGCTCGGACACTTTCAGCAATATGTCCCTCCATGAAAAAATTTTACATTTTCCAAGGACAATTACTTAAGAATATTGTATCATCTCGAACTATTTGCTCTCAAATATAAAGCTAACTTGAAGTAAATAAAAGTCTAAAGTCCGGCCAAGGATTCAAACACTTCTCTAACATTGATACCAGAAACTAATTAAAAGATATTTCCTTTGAGTGTATACTTCATAAAGCTGAGTTTAAAAGCTGACAGAAAAATATAACAGACGCCTTTAAGAAAAGTAAATGTCGGCACTAAACGCCAGACAACAAACACATTTAAAAACTCGAAACTGTTGGATGTTCACGGTTGAAGGATATTTATATCACAGCCAGCCACGATAACAGTGCTAGTACGCAGCTTCGGACACGCCCAACGGTCAGCTATGAATAATTACTGAAGACGTAACCATAGCGACACCTGACAACGCTAGACGACTCACGCCATCTAGTGGCAGTTGGAAAAAACCACGTAAAGATCGAATGGCAGGAAGTAATATAAACAGTATTGTAAATGAAATCAATATTGTAACTAAAAGAGAGATAATAGAAATAAACAGAATTATATTAATAGAAACCTAGATAAGAGAAAAGAAATAAAAAGATGTTTTTATTTATAAGTAAGTAAGCAAAAACAGGAACTTATAGAATGAGATGGAAAATGGATATTCATATGTACAGGGACAAGAATGGGAAAGCCCAAATTGGTTATCAATATTGTCAACAGACCGCGAAAGAAACGCGTATTTTGTCAAAATATCATGAAAAAAACCAAGACTTTTGTCAAAAGATCGTAAAAAAACCCACACATTTCGGTAAAGTATCGTGGAAAAACCTGAACTTCATCAAAGGATCGCTAAAAAACCCAAATTTCATCAATAAATTGTGATAAAACGTGAATTTCGTCAAAGGCTCACGAAGTAATCCAAATTTCGTCAAAGGATCGCAGAATAAACACGAATATCGTGTAAAAAACGCAAATTTCGTCAATAGATCACAGGAAAAACACAAATTTTGACAAATAATCGCGTAAAAAACAAGAATTTCGTCAAAGAATCGCGACCCCCCCCCCCCCTCAAATTTTGTGAAAAGATCGCGAAAAAAACTCACATTTCGTCAAAGGATTGCAGAAGAAATGCAAACATCACCAATAGATCACTGAAAAACAGGAATTTCATTAAAGTATCGTGAAAAAAACACATAATTTGTACCAGGAGGGACCCCCGCCCCTTTACATTTCAGAAAATTTGTTGTAAATTTCAGATTTTTTTTTTTTTTTTTAAGTACCTAAGCATAGTGGGACTTATATAGTTAGCTATATAAGCATGATGCATATAACTTTGCTGTTAACTTAATTTAAAATAGATTGGAAATCAGTGTCTCAAGTTTATTAAAACAATATGAATATTTAGTACATAAATTACTTATTTACTCTAAACTCATATATTTTTAAATTAAATATTTAGTGACATAAATGTACTTACTGGCTACTAAAGAAACTATTCCTACTAACCAGTAACTGGCTACTAAAAAAATCAATTTACCGGCAAGTGGCCATTTTTATCTTTAGTTAATGGTGCTGTGGAAAAAGAATATGGCTTCTGATATCTTCAGCCATGCTGATAAGTCAGACCTCAGGTGTCCACTACCGACTGCCATACACATGTGGCTGCTGCATACTTGCCAACCTCGCGCCTTTTTTTTTTAACAAAAAATTATACATTCAACCAGAAAATTTATTAAATGTAATGTTTCTTGCTTCTATGTGGTAATTATTTGAAACTTACATGATTTCATTTATTAAGTAAAATTTCCAGTTTACAGTATGCTTTGTTGATTTAAAAAAATCGGGAGGTTGGCAAGTATGCTGCTGATAGGAAGAACTGGAGCACCTGAAAAGACAAAAAAAAAAAAAAAAAAAGAAAGCAGCATTCAAAGTTCTTTTTGCTTTCAAAGTCATGATTATCAGTTTAAACTGCTGTGAAATAACCATCGTCAAGAATTCAACTTTTAAAACGCAGAAAGTTCATTAGAAAGTCAAGGTTTAAAAATTTACAGTTTTTCTTTCAACTAAGCACATCTGTTATAGTGGCTTTTAACTTTATTAAACATCATTACGAGATGCTTCTTCTTCTTCTCTATGTCTTTTCTTCCAGTTCATCTTTTTCTTTTTCCGTCATCACATTCTATAATCGCTGTCCAGTCACGATAAAGTTTTCTTATTTCTTTGGAATACAAGACCATCTTCAAAGTTAATGGAATTGTCAGAATTGAGATCATACCTGCCAAAAATGGTAAAATTGTCATCTTCAGAATTATTGGTGTCATCTTCAAAATACAGTAAATTTGACTTCTATTTTTGATTTTCTTCTAGAAATTCAATTCTTTATATCACAAGGCTTCTTTTTAATAAACTTCTGTTATCGTTTCTTAACTTCAGAATCTTCACAATAAATTATTTCAGATTCATCTTCAAATTCATTTGATGATTATAGAAATTGTTAATTTTCTTAGGAATAGTACTCATCAATTTCTTTTTACTTGACATTTTCTTAAGATTAACTTTTCTAAAATTTTCTTAATTTTTTACTTATAAATTTGGCTAGTTTTTATTTTTGGGAAAACATGCTATTTTTTCTTTATTTTCAAAATCCGTGAAATCTGAATCATTCTTGATGGTTTTAGAACTGTTAACATCTCTTAATTTTTTTTTCAAGTTAAATCAATTCTTGCTATAAATTTTCAAAATTTTACAGGTAATTATTTAATTTTCTTTGAAGTTTTCTTTTGGAATTTTCTATTTTAGAACAGTCATTTTCAGATTTTTCTAACTTTTTCTGATTGTTTAAAATAGTTATTAGCCTTCACTAAACATATTCTATATTGTTCTGAGCATTTCTGTTCTTCATCTAATTAAGATTTTATATCTTGAAAGCACCTCTCTAATTTTCTGTGTGATTTGGTAATGTTCTTCCTTCTTGTTACTTCTTGTTCTAATTAACTTCCATATCGTACAGTTTAGATTCTAAAGATGTTACCACAATCACAATTCTTGATTTTGTTTTTTTCTGACAAAAATGCTTCCTTTAATTCGACTACTTCTGTTTCCAACAATTTGTTTTACAAGATTCATTTGTTCTACCTATTTATTCAGACATTATACAGCTTTAAAATACACTACAATACAATAATTTTAAAATACACCAAAAGATAGTGTAGATGTCCAAAGGTTCAAAAATGTATAGTTTTTAAAACATAAATAAAAAAAACCCTTACAGATGTAAAATGATTTAAAAATATTTTCACCTTCCTTCCTGAGACATCTTCAGTTAATACTGTTTTTCATCTCTTCTTTGCTAGTTACTAGGAGCACCACTTCTAAGCACCAAAATTGTTGTAACAATAACGATAGAACTTGAAAAAAAAAAAAGGACTGCAGTCTTCACTCGGGAATTAAAATAATGTATTGAAGATATAACTTATTTACAATGGTCTATTTACAAAAAAAAAAAAATATAGTAACAACTTTGTTTAAGAGCTAACAGAACGTCTTAGACTTTATTGATACACCATCTTGTCAGATTCAGACCTATCAACTGCTACGAAAAAAATTGTCGTTTCTACAATTTGGAGCTAAAAACTATGATGCTACGAAAGTCGGTCTAAAACTACAACTTTCTACAGAAAACACACCTGCCAAAAAAAATCAATTTCGTCAATCGTTCAGAGAAAAAAAAAATGGCAATTTTCGTCAATTGTTTGCAGGGGGGGGAAAAAATGCCAATTTCGTCAAAGGATCGCGAAAAAGCACAAATTTCGTGAAAAAATCGCAAAAAAACTCAAATTTGGTCAAGGGATCGCAAAAAAAAAAAACAAAAAAACAAAAAAAACACAAATTTATCAAAGGATTGCGAAAAAAGGCAAATTTCTTCAAAGAATTGCGAAAAAAAAAAAAAAAAATCAAATATTGTGAAAGGATAGCAGGAAAAAATATGAATCTTGTCGAAGAATCGCTGAAAAAATGCGAATTTTGTCAAAAGAGCGCGAATAAAAACCAAATTGTTCCAAACAATCACGAAAAAATGTAAATTTTGTCAAGAGTGTTTCCCAAAATATGGGAAAACATACTCTTTCTACTCATTAATGAATTATCTGAAAATGCAAAAGATGAGATGGTGTTGATAAATGACAAAGATTTTAAAAGAAAACACATTTATTAGAAACTAAAAGAGACATTAATTTAAATTTAGACAGAGCTCTACTAGAGCTAAGGACATATCTTTAAGTGTTCCAAAAAGAATACCCATTAACATTACAATCAAGTGTTCGTTCAAAATGGGAACGAAGTGATACTTGCCTGTGAGAGCAAGCATGCATCTCTGAAATTTGTACAGGTATATATACACCTCAAAAGTAAGACATTTGCATAAAATACCGCGAAGCGGACAGTTAATTACCTGGACGAATCACAGCCTAGCAAACGTCAACTAAAGATGAAGCGTCGTGCATCTCCGGAACGACAGAGCCATCTATAGAACCTGAAAAATGGAAGTTTCCTTCCGAAAAGCAACCGTGAGATAACTCAACTCGACTCGAGCGCCGATTGAGAACGTAAACATCTCCACAGTCGCCGGGAAAACGTGTGCTCTGCAAGGTGGACGCCAAGATGATCAAGTGGGGTTTTAAAACTTAAAATAAGCAATTGGTAAGCTAAAAATAACTTAAAAGAATTAAATATTTCCAACATTGCCCCCCTTCGTACATTCTGACAAAGAACAGTCTAAGACAGGGGTGGCCAACCTTTTTGGGAAGAGTGCCACTATCTGAAGAAAAAGAATTATGCGTGCCACTTTTAATTTTTCTAGCATACTAAAAAATATAAAAAGGCGAAAACATGTTATTTATAGGCTGATTATGTGAGTTTTACACAAATAGCTCATTTTTTCCCTGTAAGTCTGAGTAGTGGATATTACAAAAATAATATCATAAATAAAACAAAAGTATAAACTTAGGTTTTATTGTTAACAAATATTTTTAAATGTTCTTCCAGATTATGTATAAAGTAAGAATGAATAACTTGGAACATTTAATTCTAAATATTATTAAACAAACAGTCAGTACTTACATATTAATGTGGCTTTTGAATTTTTAGCTTTTTTACTAAGTCATCTATATTAGGATTAGTTTTTGAAGTTGCTAACAAAATTAGGTGTTTTATGTGCGTATCAGTTAATCTTGAACGATATTTTGATTTTATTATGTTCATAATCGAAAACATTTGTTCACAAACATATGTTGATCCAAACCTACAACAATATCTGACAGCTAAATCATGTAAATTTGGAAAATTGCTTTCTGGTACAAATTTCCAGAATTCAATATAATTTGGATCACATGCAGTTGAAATAAGTTCCTTATATTTGCTTTTCAGTACAGTATGGTACTGTAGGTCAATAATTTCGATTTGGATTTCAGGTGAGTAACAATTAACTTCTTGCAGAGAAATTGAAAAAGGATTTGTGAAAAGGTCTACATTCTTTTTATCATCTTGAAAATCATCAAACCTAGCACTGAATGAATCTTGCAAAATGGATATTAAATTTTTAAATCTATCATAGTTCGGAGAATTATTGACTTCGGTAGCTAGTTCCTGAATTAATGTGAAATGTGTTAATCTTTTTTCTCCAAAATCGATGTAAAAAAGCAAAAGTTTGTTCACAAAAGAAGATATATGACCAACTAGAGTAGGAAAAATACAATCTTTTCCCTGTAATCTTAAATTTAAATTATTTAAATGTCCCATAATATCTGTGAGAAAAGCTAAATACCATAGCCATTCTTCCTTCTTGAGTAGCAAGCACTCACTGGGTAGTTCATTGTTTTCTTCCAGAAATTTTAAAACACAATCCTTCAAATTCCAAAATCTCGCGAGAGCACTTCCTTTGGAAAGCCAGCGCACATTACAATGAAGGAGTAACTCGCCTTCCTCTTCCGTTTCTTCCGGGAAAAGCTCACAAAATCGTCGTCGATTCAGAGCTCGAGCTCGTATTTTGTTGATACAGCACACTACAGGGTCTACAACAGAAGACAGGTTTAAGTCCTTGGCACAAAGAGCTTATTGATGGATAATATAGTGATACTTGTGGTACTGATGGATAATACAGTGATACTACATAGTGCCAGTCATGCAATGCGCTCCATCTGTGCAAACACTATCTAATTTTGCCCACTCTACTTTGTTAACTTCAATTACACTTTTAAGTTCTTTAAAAATGTCTTCACCTGTAGTAAAAACTAATTGGCGCAAATGAAGAAGTTCTTCCACAATATCAAAATTATCGTTCGCGTAGCGTACAAATATGCTTAACTGTGCACTGTCTGTGATGTCACAGCTTTCATCCAAAGTTAATGAAATATATTTGCAGTATTGTAGTCCAGAGACAATTTGTGTTCCAACATCCTGGCTCATGTCATCTATACGACGCATGACTGTATTTCTAGACAAGGCTATATTATCAACCATATTCTTGACATTTTTATCGCCGACATGTTGGGCAAATATTACAAGACTATTTTTTATTATTTCCTCTCCGTCAGAATAGGTTTTTTTCTTGCGGGCTAACAATAGAGAAAGTTCATAAGAAACCTTCACCATGCTTTCCATTTCGTCATTTCTCTTCTGTAACAAGGATTGTTGGCTGGCTAAAGTTTTCTTTTTTTTATTGATAAATTCCATTCGCAAGTGTGATCCGACAGGATATTTGCTATTGAAATCACTATGCAGTTGTGTAAAATGTCGGTCCAGATTAAATTTTTTCGGCACTGCTACACAAGTTCCACATATCAAACAAACAGGCTTGGAAGTATTTTGATTAGTAAACAAAAATTGTTCTTCCCAGACAGTTTTAAAATCGCGAATTGCAATATCGTCTTCATACTTTCTTTTCGATGTCGAAGGTTTACTTATGGACATCGTAAAAATAAAAGTTTTAAAACAACAACGCTCGACACTGGAATCTAAAAACAGTTAAAAAAAAATTTAACATCTTGCTCGGCAGTGCTAGCTTCCCGCTCAACTGTTATACTAGCTTCCCGCTGAAGTACTGTTGCCAATCTCTGCATGGGGAAAAACTGATTCTTCTGTTTGCCGTTTGCTGACTCAAGAGTGCAGAAGAAGAAATACAGTGAATTCAGGCAAAACGGAGGATTTGCGGAGTAGAGTGCCTGTATATTTTTAGATTGAATTACCTGCAGCGCTGTTAATGTTTTTCGATTGGGAATTTCAGGCGCTTATTAGATTAATGTCGACTTATTTTAAGTTTATTTTGAAAATTAACTTTGGACAGTTAACAAGGAACATTTCTATCTGGATTTCTGCCTATTTTTTCATTTTAATTTTTCAATAAGTCTTCGCGTGCCACTGTCAGAACGCTGCCGTGGTGCCACGGGTTGGCCACCCCTGGTCTAAGAAAAAAAACTTTCAAAAAGTAAGTTATGCCAAATGTAAAGTTTAAATTTTGACATAAAATTTCCTGAAATACAAACTTACAAAAAAGAGTTTAATGAAAATTTAAAGTTTAAACATTTTACTTCTAATACATACAATAACGATTTAAGTTTTGAAAAAAAAAAAAAAAAATAACGGCAGGTTGCCGAAGCCTAAAAGAAAAAAACACTTTAAATTTGCAATCTTTAAAGAAATAATGCATTATGATTTTAACACTAAATTTAAAGTTATTAAATTTTAATTGAAAGATTTAAAAAAACAACTTAACATTTATGCAAATATCTTAAAACTGTATAAACACATTTGCAAACAGTTTAATACATAAAAATAAATTAAAAAGTTCACATAAAGTCCTGATTCACTTGAAACAGTCTTAAATGTCCATTAGAATGCAGTCAGTCATCGATAAACAGTTCAGTAGTGAACGCTTTTAAGAAGATTTTCATTACTGGCTTTGTCAAACAATCGGCTAAATTCTGTGAAGATTGGATGTATTTCAACTCAAACATGTTGTCGAACACTAGATTTCTTAGAAAATGGTAGCGTATATCTATATGTTTAGTGTAAGCATTTTCGATAGGTGATTTTGAAAAGTCGATAGCTGCTTTGTTATCACACATTAATGTATATTCAGTACAGTCTTGTTTGATTAAAACAGTCTTAAATGTCCATTAGAATGCAGTCAGTCATCGATAAACAGTTCAGTAGTGAACGCTTTTAAGAAGATTTTCATTACTGGCTTTGTCAAACAATCGGCTAAATTCTGTGAAGATTGGATGTATTTCAACTCAAACATGTTGTCAAACACTAGATTTCTTAGAAAATGGTAGCGTATATCTATATGTTTAGTGTAAGCATTTTCGATAGGTGATTTTGAAAAGTCGATAGCTGCTTTGTTATCACACATTAATGTATATTCAGTACAGTCTTGTTTGATTAATTTTGATTTGATAGTTTCTTCTAGAACTCTTCTTATCCAAATCATTTCCTTTGCTGCTTCACTTAATGAGATGTATTCCGCCTCCATCGTAGATAACGATACGCATTTTTGCTTGAAACTTCGCCAAATGATTGGAGCTTTGTTGACAAACATCATAACTCCACTCATGGATACTCTGTCATCTCTGTTAGATGCATAGTCAGCATCACTATAACACGTCACTTTTAGAGATGTCACATTTGATAAATTGAACTCGAAATTTTTATTAACTTGAACATAGCCTAGAAGTTTAAGTAGACCCTGCCAATGGATCATGCCTGGGTTTTCTTGAAATTGGCTGAAAAGATTTATTGCAAAAGCAATATCCGGCCTTGTCCGACTTGCTAAAAAAGCTAAACATCCTACTAAATTTCTGTAGGGGTATTTCTCCATCTCGGTTATTTCTTCTCCAGTTTTAGGACAGTCGTTCTTTGAATAAATTATGCCTTTCGCAATAGGTAATGATATTATTGGAATTTTATACTTTGAGTAAACTTTACAATTTTTTTCGATGTATCCTTTCTGATGGATATACAATTTCTCATTTTCATTTTCAACGCCAAGCAGTTTCTTGGTTTTTCCTAGGAGTTTCAGGTCAAACTTAGTTTTCAGGAGTTCTATAATTTCCTTTATATGTTCAGCTGTCTTTCCAAATATAATTATGTCGTCTACATATAGGAGTAGTAAGATTCTTCTCTTAAAAATAAATACACAATTTGTCCATTCTAACCTGGTGAAGGCTAATTCTTCTAAAACATCTTGGATCTCAAAGTACCATTGCCTCCCACTTTGGTGGAGTCCATAGATAGCCTTTTTCAAGAGACAAACATAATCTGGATACCTTTGGCTTTTAAATCCCTTTGGTTGATACATAACTATTCTTTCTTGCAATTTTGCATAAAGATATGCACATTTTATGTCTAGTTGTTGGTGGAGCCAATCAAAAAGTCCAACTAGAATAGTGAAAAACAATCTAATGATGGCAAAATTTACTACAGGGCTATATACTTCTTCATAGGATTCTCCTTTTTTCTGGCTAAAGCCTTTCACAACCAATCTTGCTTTATATCTTACAATTTTTTCTTCTTTGTTTTTCTTGATAGTATACACCCATCGATTATGTATAATTTTCTCACCATCTTTCCTTGGAATTAATTCCCATACTTTTCGCTGCTCCATCATTTTGATTTCTTCTTGCATGGCCTAGCTTCTTTAAATGATCTAGGAATTTCAACTTCTATGCAATTGGCTTCTAAATCTGTATCAGATTCTTCACTAATGTCAGACAATTTGTTTTCAGTTATAGGTTCAACTCTTGGTTCGGGTCCTGAATATTTATCTTTTCCAGAAAAACTAAAGAAATTCGGATCATATCTTATATTGTTCTTCAAGCAGTACTTCTTCACATCTGGGTGTGATCTAAGACTTACATTTTTACCTTCAATTTTGTAGTAGATGTCTGCTCTTGAACCATCTCTTCTTTCCTTTGCTTCTCTGATCCACTTTATACTTTTACACGGAATTTGATCATCTTCAGAGTCAGTACTTGATTTTCCGTTATTTTGATATTGATACATTGTCTCGACTTCTGAATCTACTTCAGATTCTGATGGTACTTCTGGAGTTTCTACATGTTCTTCAATTGCTCTGCGACTTCTTCCATGGCTAATCTCACCTTTATCTTTGTTACTTTTTACCTTTGGGTCCAGCTTCGCTCCACTTCGGAGCTTTGCTTCTTTCCTTCTGCTGTTTGAGCTTTGTTTCTTCTCATCTCTCGTACGAAACTCCTCATCAAAAGATACATTTATTGTTTCGATGACTCGACCCAACTCTGGAATCCATATTCTATAGCCTTTCATTTGATGTGCATACCCAACTAAAAGTCCTTTCTTCGTTCTCATGTCAAACTTTTTTCTTTGTTGTTTTGGTATTCCAACATGTGCAATGCTTCCAAACTTCTTTAAATGGCTCACTGATGGTTTTCTTCCACAAAAATATTCAAATGGGGTTTTCTCTTGACCTTTTCTGGCTACTCGGTTCCATACATATACAAAACAGCAAAGTGCTTCTGCCCAAAATTTTTCGTCCATTTTGCTACTTTTCAGCATGGCTTTTATAGCATCTACTGCTGTGTAATTAAATCTTTCTACGAGGCCATTTTGTTCTGGGGTGTATGGATTCGTTTTTTGGTGTTGTATGCCCTCTCTTTCTAAATGAACTTTAAACTTATCGTTGACAAATTCTTTAACATTGTCAGTCCTTATAGCTATTACTTTCTTCCCTAAAAACCTCTCATTCCTTTTCTGAAATTTTAAGAAACAATCAAATGCTTCACTTTTATGTTTAATAGGATAAGCAGTCACCTTCTTTGAGTAATCATCTATAATTGTTAGAAAATATTCAGATCCTCAGAGTGAATATGTTGGCATTGGACCACAGACGTCCATATGTAGTAATTGTAACGGTTTGTTCGTTCTACCTGCTTCTTGAGATTGGAAAGATACTCTTCTTGTTTTGGCAATTTTGCATGATTCACAGCTTAATTCCTGATATTTCAACTTCGGTAACCCTTTTACCTTTTCCTGCTGAGACGTATTTACAATGTATTCGTTATTTATGTGGCAGTATCTCTGATGCCATTTGTCCAGTTCTGTCGCTTTCGAAGTTATAGTATTATTTTCGACATAAGTGACAGATTGTGGGTATGTAGGTTTCACACTGTACAGTCCATTTTTTCTATAGGCTGAAAACATTTCCTCACCTTTTTCGTCAAATAAGGTTATTTTTCCATTCTTTCCTACAAATTTGGAACCCCTTTCCTCACATACTGTGCCGGAAATTAAGTTTCTTCTTAACTTTGGAGAGTACATTACATTATGTAATGGTATTTCATTTACTTTGAAATTTACATCTACGCTTCCCATTCCTTCAATAGGACTAGTTACTTCGCCTACAGCGAGAGTCATTTTAGTATTGTTAACCGGTTTGTACCTTACAAACAAGTCTTTGTTGTTACAAAAATGACTTGATGCGCCGGTGTCAAACAACCCAATTGAATTTATCTTGAAAATTGTTATTTTGACCAAAATTAGCTTCTGTCACGTAACTTTTCCGTTTTGCATTTTTAGGTTTACTTCTATTAACAGCCCTATGACCTGGTTTCCCACATTTAAAACAATTCTGATTTTGGAGTTTATCTCTTTTTCGGACTTCTTTGGGTTTTATTGACTTTATTTCTAATGCCGATTTTTCCCCTTTAAGCGAATCTTTTCTACTTTGCTTTAAACGGTCCTCTTCTAATATTAACTCATCTAATACCTTGTCAAAGGTAAAGTCCTTTTTCTCCCATCTATAAATGGCTTGCACGATACCAGAAAAAGTGTCTGGAAGGAATCTAATCAGCTGGTAAGTTTTGACAATTTCGGGTAATTCAATTTCCGTATCCCCCATACTTTCTAAAATTTCTTTAAGTCTCACTCCATACAGTCCTATCACTTCGTTGGGATCATAAGTACAATTAAAGTAGGCATCTAAAATACCAATAGATCTTCCCCGCGTTGCTGGCTGGAAGTGAACTTTAAGTCTTTCCCAAGCTTCTGACGCGCAACCTTAGTATCACGAATCAATGGCTTTAAATCTTTACCAATATTTAAATATATTGTACTATAGGCCTGATTCTTTTTAATTTCAAAATCGCGCTTTTTTTTAGGAGTTGCATCTTCTTTAAGTTTTAAATCTTTATTAATAACATGTTCATATGCCCCTTTGTCCATTAAAAGTGCTGTTACATCATCTTTCCAGGTGGCATAGTTGTAATTGTTTAGTTTCTCGATTTCCATCTTTACATTTTAGAGCCCCCCTATCTTTAAGCTTTTAGAACTTTTAACGTTAACACCATCTCTAAATTAAATACTTAATAATGGGCAAAAAGAGCGGCCCATAACCGATGTTTCCCAAAATATGGGAAAACATACTCTTTCTACTCATTAATGAATTATCTGAAAATGTAAAAGATGAGATGGTGTTGATAAATGACAAAGGTTTTAAAAGCAAACACATTTATTAGAAACTAAAAGATACATTAATTTAAATTTAGACAGATCTCTACTAGAGCTAAGGACATATCTTTAAGTGTTCCAAAAGAATACCCATTAACATTACAATCAAGTGTTCGTTCAAAATGGGAACGAACTGGTACTTGCATGTGAGAGCAAGCATGCATCTCTGAAATTTGTACAGGTATATATACACCTCAAAAGTAAGACATTTGCATAAAATACCGCGAAACGGACAGTTAATTACCTGGACGAATCACAGCCTAGCAAACGTCAACTAAAGATGAAGCGTCATGCATCTCCGGAACGACAGCGCCATCTATAGAACCTGAAAAATGAAAGTTTCCTTCCGAAAAGCAACCGTGAGATAACTCAACTCGACTCGAGCGCCGATTGAGAATGTAAACATCTCCACAGTCGCCGGGAAAACGTGTGCTCTGCAGGGTGGATGACAAGATGATCAAGTGGGGTTTTAAAACTTAAAATAAGCAATTGGTAAGCTAAAAATAACTTAAAAGAATTAAATATTTCCAACAAAGAGATCAAGAACAAAATGCGAATTTCATCAAAGAATCGCCGAAAGAACACTAATTTCGTCAAAGGATTGCGGGGAAAAAAAAATCCAAATTTCATCAAAGTATCGCGGAAATAATACAAATTTTGTCAGATGATCAGGAAAAAAAAAAAAAAAAATTGCAAATATGTCAAAAGATAAAAGAAAAAAAAAAAACAAATTTCTTCAAAGAACCACAAAAAAAAAAAAAAAAGGAAAAAAAAAATTCTGGAAAAAAATAAATTTCTTCAAAAAACCACAAAAAAAAAAAAAAAAAAAAAAAAAAATTTGCAAATTTCGTCAAAGGATCACGGTAAACAGTAAATTTCTTCAAAGAATCGCGAAAAAAAATGCAAATTTTATCAAAGGATTGCAGAAAAAGTACGAATCTTATCAAAGAATCAATGAAAAACGCAAATTTCGTCAAAGGATCGCAGAAAGAACGCAAATTTTGTCAAAGGATCACGGAAAAAATTCCAAATTTTGTCAAAAGATCGGGAAACAACGCGAGTTTCATCAGAGGATCGCAGAAAAATATTCAAGTTTCCTCAAAGGATCGCGAAAAAAACCCAAATTTCGTCAAAGATGGCGGAAAAAATGCAAATTTGGGCAAGGGATAGTGGGAAAATCATGAATTTTGTCAAAGCATCACCGAAAAAATGCAAATTTACGTGATGGTACCTTGAAAAAAATGCATAATTAGCCCGTGAAGAAATCCCCCCTTCCCTCCGCTGCTCTAACTTTTCAGAAACTTTTTTGTGAATTTGTGAATTTCTTTTAAAACTCAGAATCACCCCATCTCTGTGCTCCCTTCGGGAAGCATCACACGCAGACAAAAATCTATGTTTATTATTATGATATACAGTCGGACCTCTTTTTCCTGACACTCGGTTTTCACGTCACCCCGCTTATCACGTCAGATTTTCAAAGTCGTAATTTTCTGTGTATGATTTTATTGTAAATAACCTCCGGATTTTGCATCGTAGAATCATTTTCAACTCTGGATATCCCAACGATTTAGGGAAATTGTCCATTTTTCATAATCCATCTTATAAGCACGGAAATAGCAGTAAGAAATGCCTTAGCCAAACTTTTCACAAAAGTATCTAAAATACACATTGAGATAAATGAGAAATTTTACTTTAATCCTTTATCTGAATAAATAAACCCACAGTAAGTGCCACCTTAAGTGCCAGATAGACGTATCAGTCTACTCGGGGTTTTCCTGTTCTGGTCAGGTGACACTTTCTTGTGGTTACACAGTGTTTTTCATCCGACTAAAACAGAAGCAGTGCCATTGCATTGAAGCGATCAGAAATTATCTATCATCCATTTCTGAAACAACGAATATTGATTACAGTTCATTGTATAATATTTAAAGAAAAACTGTAAGAAGCACATCTAGGGATAAGCAAATCTTAATTCATCAATATTTAATGTAACAATAAAAAAACCAAGTCATCATAAATCTGATTTTTATTCTTTTCATATTTGTTTTGTGTTTATTTTGTTTGTCATGTTTATTATATACTATGATAGAAGAATAAGGCCATAGTTAATTAATATAAGGAGTTTAATGGTGCTGGATTATAATTTACACATCAAATTAATACTATATTTACAAAGTTACGGGAGGGTAGGGGTTTTTGCGGATCTGCCCGCAGCATCTGAGACTTCATATTGGACTTTTGTCCGGTTTCGTAGCGACTTCTGCTCTCGTCTAGAGCTAGAAAAATGTGTCCAATCTCAGCCACTTTGAAATGAAATCTGAACTTGGGTTGTTAATTGTTCCCAAGCTCAGAGATGCAAAATTGCACATCAGCAATTTCAATTCCATCTGCTGTTCTGAGGTTACAAGTTTCTCATGGAAAGTGCTGACCGTATCCCTTTAAGACCCGATGTATTTGTAAACAAAGCTAGTCATACCTGTAGAAAGTAAAACATGGACTGCAATCGCTACCTGTTGATAAAAAATGATACTTTAGTCTATCTGCTAACCAGAACTATCATTCGATTCAAGTTTTTATTATATACGACTCAGAAGCAAATATTTAAAGGAATGTCTTACCTGCACAATCGTGCGGGTTGGGTCTTAAAGGGGTATCCTGTTGCTCAGCGGAGAGTGTTTTGAGAACACTAAAACCACAACTCACAATACTGTTGTATTGCTTAAAACTACAAAATCAGTTATGAATTTAAAATTTTCCTAAATTAATTAAAAATACTGCTTTTTATAAACATATTTTTCCAACTCTGGTTACCGTGACACTCCGCTTATGACGACACTTTTTTCTGTATATTAGAGTGTCGGAATAACGAAGTTCGACTATATATAGTTTTTAATCTGAAAGAATATACGGAAGTAACTTTTGAAAAATCAGGTTAATCCAACCTGCAGGAATCTAAACTCAGTCCGAACCGAAAGCAATCAGAGTTAACCTGGTTTGCACCTTAAAAAACAGTAACCAACCAACCAACCAACCAAACTCTGGATTAATTTGAATCCTGGGTGTTACTATTTCTTATTTTCAAAGGTTGACAGGTCTGCAGATTATTCCTTGAGCCATTTTCTCGTATCATCTCGGAACATCTACAATCCTGTTCCGCTATTACGTCTTACCCCTTTTACTTCTGCACACAAACCAAACTTCCCTTCACACATTACTTGTCCAGGTCTGTTGTCGTCACGTCAGAGACATTGCCTAGTGCTGCCTGCTATTGAGAAGGGTTGGAGTTAATGGCATTATTGTGGGCATGTCTAACATGTGGCCTGCTGGCCTTATTTGGTCCGCCAATAACTTATCTCTGACCTGCCAAACCTTTGTCATCTTCTCAATGTTTATTTCTGTTCATTTTGATGCAAAAAATGCACTTTGGATGGACACACTTGCACTAACCATGGCTGCAGTGTTACCATGAGTGATGATCTGGATACAGTGTGAACATTTTTTATTCAAAATATCTACTGCTATTTCAGAATAGTAACCTTTGTTTTAGTTATTGAAGTTATTCTGTGATTAAATAAAGCAACGATTACTAGTAAAAAAATTGGTAGCTATTTTGATTAAAAATATTTCACAATCTGTTAACATTGCCATTGGGTTACAGATGTATGTGGTTAGATCCAACTCATTTTAAAAATTCCACTCTAAGTGATTGTGTATGCAAAAATAATCGATCAGACAGTTACAAAGGGCAAATATTGAATATGAAAATGTGTTTTGTGTGGAAACTAGTAATGCTTTATTTTACTGCTCTTTTAGATTCACATCACATTACAAAAAAAATGTGTTCTAATTATTAGGTACTAAATGTATCAAAACTATTGAAATACGGTGCTAATTTACGATAATTAAAAGTTAAAAAATAACTAAATAAATAATTTTTAAATGAGTAGCTTTGATGGTGACATATTCTCGTTTCACTTTTGTGAAAAAAAAAGCTGACACTGTTATCCTGGTATAAATAGAGACAAACATAGTCGAACACAGGGAATTCAGATTTGAGCTCATTAAATAATTTCAATATTTAGGTTAGTAAATGTGTCATTGTTAATGTGCCCTGCATGATCTTTATCTTTCTTCTTGTCATTTCAGTAAATGTGTCATTGTTAATGAGCCCTACATGATCTTTATCTTTCTTCTTTTTATTTCATTTTACAAACATGTTCATACTTACATTTTAAGATTTATAAAAGATATTTCAAAGCTCTCTATCTGTGTGAATAAACATCATGAATTACAGATGAATAGCAGATTGACAAAAGTTAATTTACAATACTTTCACATTTAAATAAAATCTGAAATTTTATGTTTGATATGTAGAAACTCTGTTGGAGTTTGCGAAGAATGTACTCCCAAATATCTAGAAAAACTTCAGAAAAATAAATTGTTAGGTTTGAAATGTATTTCAATAAAGAAAGTGCATTCATGATTCCTATTAAAGGTAATGCATCCTCTAAAAGAAAAAAAAAGAGGGGAGGGATATTTCATTCAATTGCATGCAAGTCGAAATAACTCACGACGAAAAAGAAGAAATGGTATCCAGAACAGTTAAAGAAAGGGCATAGCCAGATAAGCATTGGAAAC
This sequence comes from Maratus speciosus, assembly GCA_963932465.1. Taxonomy (NCBI): domain Eukaryota; kingdom Metazoa; phylum Arthropoda; class Arachnida; order Araneae; family Salticidae; genus Maratus; species Maratus speciosus. The sequence continues at coordinate 306,264,418 of OZ010794.1, forward strand.
ATGCCTTTTAATCAAATTTCCTGATTTTTTTTCCCCAGACGTAGCTACATATCTAACAGTATATTTCCACTATTATCACTCTATAAATATTGATAGTTAATGAGATAAAAATATTTTTTCGATTTTTTAAAAAACAGATTTTCTCAAAAATTGCTGCACGGAATTTCATGCCATTAATTGAGGATATATAGATACCAAAGATGCATAACTGGTAATTTTTGTGTAATTTTCTATTTATAAAAACTGCGTGAAATAGCAAAAAAAATAAATAAATAAATAAATAAATAAATAAAAAAAAAATAAATAAATATCATATCTTATGGTTATCCGAAAATTTCTATTTTGTTGTAAAACATTCCCCATATTCGCCCATATATTCTATATAAAAGCCGAAAGTTTGCGTTAGGTACTACATATAAATATTTACAAAAATGTACAGTAAAATTATTGAAATTCATTTTAAGGTATTATTTTGGGCGGAGCTACTCAACTTCCACACCTGAAGAGTTTTTGGAATAAACAGTTACAGAATTGCTGTATTTTAAATTTTAACCCTCTCATGTATGAATTATTTTTTACGCAGTAAAAAAAATCAAACAATTGTTTTTTGTGATAAATGAGAACCCATTATCCAGAAATAATGTTATCAGACTTTTTGATACACTATTAATTAGTATATTGATGCGTCCTCATTTGAGGATGTTATGCAACAAGGGGTACATTCACAGTGTGTTCATATGGGAACAATATTGTTCAATGTTTACATATTGCCACACATCTATCTGCATAAGTTTTATCTGAAATATATGGAATGAAATGATTCCATGCACTCTGGACGCACTAGTACAGTGCAGATTCCACAAATATGTTTTGCTTTTGCAAGCTTTAGCTCTACAGTGATTGACAAACTTTGTTTCTGTTTCCTTTGGATAATGCTTTCCTTCATCTAAACGCAAAGTTCGGTACACATTGTGTGTATTTCAATGTTTTATCAAAGGTTCTTTTGCAGAGAGTCAACCTGTTTTATTAGGTAGCTTTCATTACAAAAAAGCTACCTATTGCAGCCGTTTGGAGGAAAGCGATTTCAAAAAATTTTGGTATATTTTCATCGATCATGACCCCCAGAACCCGAAACCACCCTCCGTTCAAAATTGATATATATATATATATATATATATATTCTATTTATTTTATTTTATATTATATTAATTCCATTTATCATGGTATTTCAAAATGTATTAACTGCATCCTTTGGTGTCAATTACTGTGATTTCTTAACTGTTTTATTCACCTTAATTTTTACGATATTTTGGTAGCCCATGTGCGCGTGGATATATTGAAAAGTACTGAAATATTAATCGGTATGTTGTGTATTATTTCTATTTTATATCCTATAAATATTTAAACAGGTTTTATTGATTTTTCCATTTCTTATTATTTGTTTCTATTCTGTTTTCATTTTTAATCTATTCACTTGATTATAATGGTTGTTCGGGCACAGAGAAAAATAATTTTTAGCTTTAGCTTATTTTTCTCACAGAAAACAACCATATTGCTTATATCATTGAATTCTGTGCCCTTGAAAATGTAATTCAATATATAAGCTTTTCCATTATTTGTCGGTGTCCACTTTCTTATTTTTTCTTCCATAATAATTCTTATAATAAATTATTTGGCACTTTTTTTTATACTTACAGCTTTAATTCATAATATTACGGTTTTTGATGGTGGTAGGTTACGTTTAATTAATGGTTATATATATATATATATATGTATATGACCTTTGTCACACTGTAACTCTCGTATTTGGGCGATTCCATGTGGAGAGTCACACACGTAACACAAGCTTTAATTTGCATTTATTCAATTACTTATTATATTTTAATGTTAATTCTGATTTTAGGTGGTATGGTAAATAAGTTATTAACATATTTTTTAGTTTAAATGTGTGTAAGTAAAACTCGCAGAAATATATCATTTAATTTCATACTCAAAATGTGCTTTTTTTCTGAAGTAGACAAAAACACATTTTAAGTAATGAAATTAAATGATATACTTCTGTGAGTTTTATTGCCACACATTTAAATTTAAAAATATGCTAATAACTTATTTACCATACCACTTAAAATCAGAATTAACATTAAAATTTAATAAATAATTGAATAAATGCAAATTAAAGCCTGCGTTACGTGTGTGACACTCTCCACGGAATCGCCCATTTATGAACCGATTTGGATGTAATTCGGTGTGTACATAGTACATACCAATGTCTCGACAGAGTTCGTTGGCCAGCTTCATCCGCCATTTTGTTTCAAAATGGCGGCCATTTAAAGTTTTTTTAAAAATTTAAAATTTGAAATGTGGTACCAAAAAATTGAAAATGGAAAAATACTTTTTTCTTATGTATTTGACCTTTATACAAAGATTCCGGAGCAGTTTTTGTTTTGTCTGTATCTTAAAAAATGGCTGAGTTATAGCATTTTGAATTTCTAGCCTGGCTGACATTTTGAAACGTCCTGAATTTTGTCACGCGATAAAAGGCGTATTTATGAACTGATTTGGATGTAACTTCGTTTATACATAGTACATACCAATGTCTTGACTGAGTTCGTTGGCCAACTTCATCCACCATCTTGTTTAAAAATGGCGGCCATTTAAATTTTTAAGAAAAAGTTAAATTTGAAATGTGGTACCAAAAAGTTGAAAATTGAAAAAATATTTTTTTCTTTTGTGTTTGATTTTGATAAAAAGATTCGGGAGCAGTTTTTGTTTCGTCTATATCTTAAAAATGGCTGAGTTATAGCATTTTGAATTTCTAGCATGGCTGACATTTTGAAACGTCCTGATTTTTGTCACGTGATAACGGGCGTATTTATGAACCGATTTGGATGTACCTTGGTGTGTACATAGTACATACAAATATCTCGACCGAGTTCGTTGTCCAGCTTCATCCGCCATCTTGTTTCAAAATGGGCAGCCATTTAAAAAATTTAAAAAAATTAAAAAAAATTTAAAATTTAAAATGAGATACCAAAAATTTGGAAAATGAAAAAGATTTTTTTTTGTATGTGTTTGACTTTAATACAAAGATTCCGGAACAGTTTTTGTTTCGTCTATATCTAAAAAAACGGCTGTGTTATAGCATTTTGAATTTCTATTGTGACTGACATTTTAAAACGACCTGATTTTTGTCACGCGATAACAGGCGTATTTATGAACCGATTTGGATGTAACTTGGTCTGTACATAGTACATACCAATGTCTTGACAGAGTTCGTTGGCCAGCTTCATTCGCCATCTTGTTTCAAAAGGGTTGCCATTTAAAAAAAAAAAAATTAATTTAAAATGAGGTATTAAAAAATTGGAAAATGAAAGTTTTTTTTATGTTTTATGGCCTTGATACAAAGATTCCGGATCAGTTTTTGTTTCTGAAAATTTGTTCTTTCGTTTATATCTTAAAAAATGGTTGAATTATAGCACTTTGAATTTCTAGCATGGCTAATATTTTGAAACGATCTTGTATTTGTTACGCGATAACACACATATTCGCCTATTTCGATGTAAGAAGGCATGTGGATAGTATACATCAATATCTCGACCAAGTTCGCTGGCCAGCTTTATCAGCCATCTTGTTTCAAAATGGCGGCCATTAAATTAAAAAAAATTATATTTAAAGTGAGGTGTACAAAAAAATTAAAAATTGAAAAAGGTTTCTTTCTTAAGTATTTGACCTTGATATAAGGATTCAAGAGCATTTTTTGTTTGTCTTTATCTTAAAAAATGACTCAGATATAGCAATTTCAATATGTAATGTGGATGACATTTCGAAAAATCTGATTTTTTGCCTGCGACAGCACTCATATATATCAATCAATTCCGATGTGAGTGAGCATGTGCACAGCAATTACTAAGGTCTCGACCAATTTCACTGGTTAGCCTCATCCACCATGTTGTCTTAAAATGGCAGGCACTTTAAGAAATCGCCGAATTTGGCAGCCAAATATAAGTTACTTTAAATAAAAGCAACTTGGATAAAGCTAACTAATTTCGCGAAATTCTCATTCATAATGATTTAGTATTAATAAAAATTAGTATTGAATCTCCTATATTCGGTTTCCACTAAATTGAGATTCGTGTGTTTGAATAATATAAGTTGGCTTTTTTAAAATAAGGAATATGAAAGCTACCTCTTCCTCCCGGCACTGTCCGGAAGGACTTTTTTTATTTAGTTCAGCTGTACCCTTATATATTAAACTGGATGCAATTGAACTTTTCAGTTGTACCAGATCTAAGCTTTTGGTATTTTGTAATTTCCATAAAATCCAGGTGTTAACAAAGGTGACCTTTAAACAGGGATAAAAAATTCATGTTTGCTTTTTTAACCACCTGCAAAAAAAAGAAATCAAAGTAGAAAACAAAAATGGAATTCTGTTTACTTTTACTGTCCACATATGAGGACATATATGTTTCATGCTATAAATAAAAACTTAGTAGAAATATTACAAAAATTTCTTTCTTTACATGCTACATGATGATAGATTGTATATATAAAAAAATACCTTGAATGTAGTATGACTATATCCTTGTCTGTTTGTCGCAAATCCAGCCAAACATCACAATGTTTCAATATTTTGATTTTAGTTCAACATGGGTGTGAATTATGACTATCGGTATGGTTCTACCAATTATTGTGCTGTGTGCTAACTATTATCTATCCACAAATGAGGTCTCCGTGAATCAGTGATGAAAAAATTTTGTAACTCTAATACTTTATAGGGCAATACTTATCTGTCCTCATATGAGGCCCATATGAATGAGAGGGTTAATGAACACATGAGCAACATTCTCAACACTGTCAATATCAAAATGAACATGATGTTGAAAAACATGGCTTATATGCTTAATGGAATCTAAAATACATCAGTTGACATATTGTCTGCTGACTTTGTTCCAAAAATTCTTCGGATGTTGAAGTTAAGTTGCTCCGCCCCAAATAACGCCTTAAAATGAATTTCAATAATTTTAATATACATTTTTGTAAATATTTATATGTAGTACCCAAGGCAAACTTTCGCCATTTATATAGAATATATGGGCACATATGGAGAATTTTTTACAAGAAAATGGTAATTTTCGGATAACCATAAGATATGATTTTTATTTTTTTAAATTTTTATTTCGCTATTTCACACAGTTTTTACAAACAGAAAATTATATAAAAATTACCAATCATGCATCTTTGGTATCTATATAACCTCAGTTAATGGCATGAAATTCCGCACAGCAGTTTTTGAGAAAATCCGTTTTTTTTTTAAATCGAAAAATCATTTTTATCTCATTAAATATCAATATTTATATGGTGATAACAGGAGAAATATATTGTCAGATATGTAGCCACATCTGGGAAAAAAAATCAGGAAATTTGATTGAAAGGCATGTTTCCAATGCTTATCCGGCTATGCCCTTTGAAAATAATATAAGCTAAAATATATAAGTACCATTGCTAGAAATATTCTTGATATAGACAGAAATTTCAATGGAATGAAACCTTTAATTTCTATATTTTTTGCATATCACATTAGAAATCACAGGGGTCGATCCAGGCAAAATTTGGGGCCTATTTAGGGCCCTTTCACAAAAATCTATTTAATAAAATGGGCCCCTTCACAAAAATGAACTTAATAAAACAGGCCCCTTTCGTAACATTCTTTTTCATAAAAACTGTTTTAAAATGTGTAATTTGTAAATAAAACCAAGTCATGAAAAACAAAAACTTTAGCAAGGGGATTTAAAGAAGTTTTTGTTAATAAATTCTTGGTTCGAATGAGTAACTGGATTTCAACTTTCGTTATAGAATGTTATTTTTCACAAAAATAGCATAAAATTCACAAAAATAACTTTTACTTTTCTCAAAATGGGCCCCAAGAATAAAAACCTGCATCGACCCCTGAATCATGAAAATTATATGTGCAAAATTCCACCAAGCTTGCAGTTTATTCAGAGACATGATGTGGAGTAAATAAATGAGGTGCTTTCGGAAATGATTCCGATGCTCAGTACAACCACCTTATCTGATACTTTTGACTCAATTATAAAAATATTGACTGAATAAAATTTGCCCTTTAACCCTTTCAGGGACAAGAAATTGTGTTTCTGTAATATTGAGTTTACACTGAAATTTTAGGAAAAAAAAATCAAAACAAGGAAAAACAAATTTAAAACATCCCCCCCCCCCCCCCAAAGTTATAAAAGTAAAATTCAATTAAATGTTTCTGGTGAAAATCTTGATTAAAATTAGGTGGGATATAAAACATCCCACCACCCCTCAGGGGGTTAAAAAGTAAGTTTATATCACAAATAATTGTGCTTCTGCTGCAATTAGTTTTATAAAAAAGAGCAATTACAAAATTAAAAAAAAAAATGTAAAAGATCAGCTTAATCCACTTAATAATACATTTTTGTGCCATTTTGATTGTGATTAAAAATTTTTAATGCCAGATATGTATTTAAACAACTTTTTATTTTTATCTAAACGTATTTTTACCATTGTTTGGCTGTGCACTTTTGTACACTCTTACTCTTTTGAATTTTGCAGAATAATAAAAGTTTGGAAATATGAAAATTATTGCTTTTTATTTATCAAATATTTCTTTTAAAAGTTTCTGATTCCTGTTTAAAAGTTTTTTTGAGGTTTGCTTTTGAATTTTGCATGCGCTGTTGTTGTTGTCGTTTTCTAACAAGGCTGTATTTTGTATGCACAAATTTCATCTTGTACAGTAGTAATAAAATTAATTTGCACTTTTCTTTCTCTCTTTCTGGGTGGTAAATGAGTTTGACATGCCTGCATTATGAAACAGAATAGGGCTTCCTACACTACATTACCGTACTAACTTAATGATTATACAGGAATTTCACTTTTCTAAAAAAAAAAAAAAAAAAATTCTTATAAAGGTATAATTAAATTTAAAATTTAAAAAATCTGAAATAAACTCTAATTTCTAATTTTTATGCAGTATTTGGCTGATCTGAGAGCTCAATAAAAGTGTCTTATCTAAAGATAGGGATACTCCTTCCTTAGAACATGCAATCAACTAATTAAAAGTTTTGAATAGGAATAAAGCATTTAGTAAAAGGTTAGATCAGGATGGAAGAGCATTTTGAATGACAGTGATCGACATCATCTGACACAATTTGATGTTAAAGAAAAAGAAACAACGTATAAAGACACAGATATAAGTATATATAAAAAGCATACAGCTGTTTCGAAACCTCTAAGGTTTCATCATCAGTGCTTAAAAATCAATAGTAAAATTAAAATTCTGGGTGAAAGGGGTGGGGGGGAGAGCCAGAGAGCCAGAAAGGTGTATCTTACAGCTCTACTGTCAACGGCAAAATGCCAAACTGGCCAATGTCAACGGCATTTTGCCGATGACAGTAGAGCTGTAAGGTACGCCTTTCTGGCTCTCTGCCTCTCCCCCCCCCCCCCCCCCCCACCTCCCACCTTTTTTTTTTTACCCAGAGTTTTAATTTTACCATTGATTTGTAAGCACTGATGATGAAACCTTAGAGGTTTCGAAACAGCTGTATTATATATATTTATATTTGTGTCTGTATACATTGTTTTTCTATCTTTAATATATTGGCCCAAAGTACAATCCTTCCCCACTTTTTATGTATTTTGGCTTCAATGGGCCATTCGATTGCTTGTTTTATCCTTTTGAAGGCATTTCATCATTGACAGTAGAGCTGTAAGGTACGTCTTTCTGGCTCTCTGTCTCTCCATCCCCCCCCTTCCCCTCTTTTACCCAGAGTTTTAATTTTACCGTTGATTTTTAAGCGCTGATGATGAAACCTTAGAGGTTTTGAAACAGCTGTATGCTTTTTATGTATATTTATATTTGTGCCTTTATACGTTGTTTCTCTTTCTTTAATATATTGGCACAAAGTACAATCCTTTCCCACTTTTTATGAACAATTTGATGTTTTTACAAGAATACATATCTGAAAGTTATTGCAAAGGTTGCAAACACAAACATAAAGCTCTAGCCTTTTAATGTTGAATTTTGAAAAATGCTGGGTATTTTGAATAGCTCTTTAAAAGTATCAAACAGTAAACTTTTTTGGGATCACGAAATTCAATACTTTACTGGTTTCTAAACTTCTCAGACTTTAATTACTATTAAAATTTGGTAAATTAATCAATAAGTTAAACTGTTCATAAATAGGATTCAACCATTATTGCATACACAATGGTACTACAATCCATGTATGATTTTGACCTCCCTCAGTATACCTCGCCAGACCTTCTGATCTCTGGTAGAGGTCTGCACGGGCCGGAATTTCCAGGCCCGGCCCGGTCTAAAAATTGAAAGTTCGGCCCTAGCCCGGCCCGGCCCGTTTGCATTTTTACAGTTCTCGGCCCGGCCCGATTCAATTTCTACAAAAAAAATCTGTTTTTTCTCAACATACAATTAAGATTCTTTTAATGAATACTACGTACATATTTATGGGAAAATTTTACAGTATATTTTAGATTACTATGTGTTTGCAAAGCAGAAAATACACAATAGTAAACATTAACGATTACACAGTGTTTTAGTCATTGTCTCTACAGACATTTCGAAATTCCAATAAGGATTCATTAAAAAGTTACTGTAGTTCAGAATAAAGGATTAAAAACATGATACCTTTTCAAGCTGTATGATAAAAAGTAGATTTGCGAAAATATTTCTCTCATTTTTAAGGCTTTTCTCAAATCAAAAGAAGTTACATTTCGACACATTTGAGAATTCATTTCTTTTAGGAAACGCGTAAGATTGGCAGGTATTCTTATTCAGAAACTATGTAAATGCCATCTTTTTCATAGATAAAAGCAATATATCTTTCTCTGAAAATACTGCCAAAGTTAGCATTATGAATCGAATTTCCGGAAACGATAGCACAGGAAAGGAGAAAAATGTACAGTCACATGACAAGAATCTCTGTTATCTCTGTAAGTAATTTATCAAATATGGAGAAAGCTATTCGTTTCCAAATGCCTTCAATAGTCAGGCCTGTGAATTTTATGCCTTTATAGTTAAAAATGAGTCAATGTGTTTGAAAGTTTCGCATTGTTGAGCAGTGAATATGAGAACCCCTTAAGGTATATTTCCAAAGATACTGTTAACAGAAGTTCATTATCACTATTAATACTTTTACAAAACATAATGCCTGTCCTACACATCCTGAGATCAATTAAGACCAGTTCCGTTCCGGCACGAGTCTGCTGAAAAAAAATTAAACCCGTAATCAGACATCTTGTAACTGTATGATGCTGATCTCTATGATGGACATGTTACATTTCTGTATTGATGTTGTTAAACTCGCATCGGCTCGTGACGCACATTTATACTTCTCGAGAAAATCATATTCATTGAAAATGGCTCGTATTTTATCTGCTTCGCTTGAATTCTTATATCGGGCCGATAGGCCCGATTAATTTTTTTTATCGGCCCTGCAGGACTCTTTTTCTTTTCTCTGCAGGAATTTTTTTTATCGGCCCTGCTATATTTTGCCGGCCCGGACCGTTTATTTTGTCTGTCGGCCCGGTCCGTTGGAAAATTCGCCTTCATTCTGCCGGGCCGGGTACGGGCCTCGGGCCAAGTCCTGGCCCTTGCAGACCTCTAATCTCTGGCCTTTAATTTATAATATGGTTTTGTGTTAGATTTTTTTCTTACCTCTTCTATCCATCTCTTCCTAAGTCTACCACTACTTCTTTTCCCTGTTAATTTACCATTACATATCTTCTTTTTCAACCATTATTATGGAATGGAAATTTATTATTGTAGATTTATGAGACAATAAGCCTCATTACCTTTTAGTTTTTTTTTTTTTTTCATTGATGTGAAAAGGAGATTTCAAGGGTGTAGTATTTTTTGAAATGGTGAAAAGATTAAAAAATAAAGTGTTTACGTATTTTATAAATTATTTTCTTGAACAAAATAATGTAAGCTTTGTTAGAATAAACATTTTCTTAACCAAGTTATGTGTTTTTATTTGTTTGCAAGAGTTTCTGCTTTCTACCATATGTGTGTATATTTTAAAGCAAAATCATGTTGTCTGTCAGTAATACTTATGTCATAAATTTTAATTTGTAAGAAATGTAATTCTCATTACTTGCATGGTGTTTAGAAAATATATGCTGTATTAGTTAATAAAATTTCAATGCTTTTGGTAGTATTTGTAGTTTTTTCTATAATTATTGCTGATATTAAATTCATTTTATATTTTAATTTTACAGCTTATAAATATGGTAGCACTTTAGTACCATTTTCTGAGGAAGATAAAAGAAATATGAGTTATGAGCCTGGTGAAAAAGGAATGAAGATTCTTGGGTTTACTAAAAGCGAGAATGTAAGTACACTGTGACTATTTCGATTATTTCTTCATTTTAACTTTTTTCTTGTTTTTTTTGTTAAAGTAAATAAAATTATTTAAGTTTTTTCAATTTTGTGTAATTTTATGTTATAGTTCTGAATTTCAGTAAAAGAAAGGAACCAAAAGAACAATTTTTGGTCTATGCGTTGAGTTTAGTTTTGTATCAGTAGGGTAACCTGATAAAGGCCTGTACAGGCTGGAATTTTCAGGCCTGTGCTTGGCCCTTACAAAAATCAATGAAATCAGGCCCATTCTAACTCAATTTTTGCAAAAAAATTTTTATTTTTCTTAACGTACTATTATTATTTTTTTTTAAGAATACTGCATACATATTTATCGGAAAATATTACAGTTTAGATTACTACGTGTTCGCAAGACAGAAAATACACAATAGCAACATTAGTGATTACTTAGACTCTTAACGATTACTTTTCAAATAAAAATTCATTAAAAATAATTAAAGTAGTTTAGAATAAAAGAAAAGGTTCAATAACATCGTAACTTTTGAAACTGTATAATAAACAGTAGATTTTTGAAAATATATTTCTGTATTTTATTAAAGTTTATTTACAATGATTCCATTAACAGAAGTTAACTATTGCTACTATTATTTTTACAAAACATATTGCCTGACACATCATGAGAATTATTAAGTCCAGTTCCGGTCCGGTTCGGCTATGTAGAAAAAAAAAATGTAAGCCTGATCTTGGCCTAGCCCGAGTCTGCTGAAAGAATTAAGCTTGGGATTGGACACGATGTAACTGTCTGATGCCAATCTCTATGTTGGATGTGTTATATTTCTGTATTGATGTTGTCAAACTAGCATCGGCTTGTGCAGCACATTTATACTTATTCTTGCGAAAGTCTTAGAAATGAAAAATGTTTCATATTTTGTGGGTTTCTAAAAAATTCTATTATCGGGCCGGTCAGTCGGCTTGGTTTTTTATGTCTGGCCCATTAAAAAAAAAATTACCTTTTACCCAACCCATATGTCTGGTGAAGCTGATACTAATTTTTTTCATTGAATGTCAAATCTACTCTTTGCTGTTAAATTCTTACAATTTAGGCTTTAAATCTTATGAGTTGAGTTTGTTTGACATGATTTAACAACAACAAAAAAAAAAAAAAAAAAAAAAAGCCTAGAATATTGTTACATATGAAAAATTACATACAGCAGACTCTTAAATGAGCACAGCTAATGGGAGGTCACTGTTAAAATGATCAGTTTGCATGCTAAGTATGGCTCATAATTTAAACTTTTGTAAGATTTTCATGGTTTTTATGAGCTACAAAAGCAGGATCACGGCTAATATGAGCAAAACATCTGTTCATTTCTAAGTAATTTTAAGCTAAAAGTAGAGTAGAATTAGGAAAGAAATCAGTTTTTCATTCAGCATCGTTCTCTCTCAGCAATAATATTTCTACATTACAAGTGTTTGTCAAAATGCAGCAATTTATCAGTTTTACCAAGCAGAATTTCAACCTTCTAGAAGATCCCATGACCTTCCCCCTTCACACACCTCTCAGAAGGAATATCCTCAAAGGAATATCCGGAGGTATGGAAAGAAGAAAAAGATAATGTCATTTCACATACCGTCTCTTTGTACGATTTGCTACTGAGCTATGGAAAGAAAGGATCTTAGAAGAAAGCTTTTGTTTCTTTCTTTAAATCCAGATACTGGGTCATATTAACCAACTTTTTTACTCCTCTTATTGCACTGTTAAAATGAAAGCATATATGTTAAATCAATAACTTGAAAATGCAAGGACTATTGGAATGTTTGCTGAGTTTTTCCAGGAAAATGATATTGATATGTTAGTTTTGCATTGAGATAATGAAAGCAATTAATAGTTGTAATTTGTTTATGTGTAAGTTTTAAGATATTCAGTAATTTCACAGGTATGAATAAAGGTTAATGTGAGTGCTTTTTATTTTTTCTTCTCATATGAAACAATTCAACAGTATTTGAGTATAAATAAATAAATAAATAAATAAATATATATATATATATATATATATACTAGCATATGCCCCGTCAAAAATGACGGGAAAGTGTTATTTTAAGTGCATAACATTAAGTCAGACTCAATTAAACAGGTGATTGATATGTATGGTTATTCAGATAGTGGCAAGTCATCAAAAGCATTCAAAAAATTGTGTTTGCAAAAGTCAACCTTCAAAAGAAGAAAATATGAACCACCTCATGCGCAAAAAAAAAAAAAAAAAAAAAAAAAAGCTTCTTCCAACAACCCTATGGCGAAATTCTTGTTTTTTCCGCACATCTTTGATGAAATTCGTGTTTTTTTTCGCAGCCTTTTGACGAAATGTGAGTGTTTTTATCGAGATTTGTTGAAAAATTCGCCTTTTTTCTGCGCCTTTTTGACGAATTACACCTCTCGCGTTTCTTTGACAAAATGCAGGGAAGAGTGCCACTTGGCAAAAGAAATTGTGCCAAAAATCTTTTCAAGATGGCGGAAAAACACCAATTTTAAATCTTTATGTTATTTAAAATCAAAGTTTTTGCCCCAAAAATAGAAAATGATGTAAAAACATTGATTTATAAGTAACAAAGATTTAAAAACAAAGTTTTTCCGCCATCTTGAAAAATTTGTTACGAATGCAGGTAAAATCTCGCGCACAACTGCCAAAAAATTTATTAAATATAAAATAAAAGTAAAAGGATAAATATAAATAAATATCAATAAATGAGACGACCATTCAGAAAAAAGGGGAATTTTGTACAAAAAAATTATATATAAAAAAATTTAAAATATATACACAAAAAACAAACAATCAGTTAAAATTTACAAACAAAAAAAAAAAATCAATAATTTAATGTTTATGGTGAAATTCTCGTTTTTTCCGCACATCTTTGATGAGATTCATGTTTTTTCACAGCCTTTTGACGAAATGACTGTTTTTTTCACAATCCTTTCATGAAATGAGTATTTTTATCGAGATTTGTTGCAAAATTCGCATTTTTTCTGTGCCCTTTTGACGAATGACACCTCTCGCGTTTCTTTGACAAAATTCAGGGAAGAGTGCCACTTGGCAAAAAAAATTGTGCCAAAAATCTTTTCAAGATGGCGGAAAACCATTATTTTTAAATCTTTGTTATTTATAAACCAATGATTTTGCTAAAAAAATAGAAAACATGGATTTATAAGTAACATAAAGATTTAAAAATGAAGTTTTTCCGCCATCTTGAAAAATTTGTTACGAATGCAGGTAAAATCTTGCTCACAACTGCCAAAAAATTCATTAAATATAAAATAAAAGTAAAGTTTCATACAAAAAAAATGTTTAAATATTTACACAAAAAACAAACAATCAGTCAAAATTAAAAAAAAAAAAATCAAAAATTTAATGTTTAGAAAAAGGGATCCTAGTCAGGGCCTGAAGCATCGTCAAGGTATGCTACTTCTCTTCTAACGGAATTAAATTTAAATTGACGTTTGGTAATACACCCTCGATATTTTCAGACTTGAATTTTTTCGGCAGCCGCTGGCTGAATCTTCCGTCTCTAAAATAGTAAACCATGTAAAAATCAATATATTGGCCAATAAAGGGTGCATTTTAAACAGCTAATGCAAAAATACTAATAAAAAACAAAAAGAAATAAACAGCAGAGCAAGCGAGACTTACCTTACAATCAAAATACATTGACAGAAGCACAGGTGCATCCGAATGTATGCGACAAATTAGTTATGTAACAGAAAGTTTAGCTGACTAATGGTTCACGTGATACTGATGAACCAATAAGGTTCAAGATCTCCCGATTTCAAAATTTACATTTTTTTTCAGGATCTTATGTTGAAACTTGCACTTTTGCAACCTTTTGATGAAATTCTCGTTTTCTCTGTGATCCTTTAATGAAAATCATATTTTTTCCGTGATTATTTGACGAAATTCACGTTTTTCGCAATACTTTGATGAAATAATGCGTTTTTTCTGCAATCATCTGATGAAATTCATGTTTTTTCCATGTTTATTTGGCGAAATTCACATATTCCATGATTCTTAAACGAAATATGCGTTCTAAAGGACCCTTTGGGAAAAATTGTGTTTTTTTCTGCGATCCTTTGACAAAATTCACATTCCTTTGAATAAACCACCATTTTTCTACGATCTTTTGATGATTTTCGCAATCCTCAGGCAACGCAAACAGACAATAGTTGCGAGCTCCTGGCAATGTTTTTTTTCATGCTGTATACATGGACTAAATGCACAGTAGGTCATGGGAAAGAGAAGGTCGAATGCGAAAGGAATAGAAATAAATGCAAGTTGGCACTGTTCGTGTTCGCATTTTTGTTGTATTTCCGCCCCCCTCCCATCCTAAAAATGTCAACAAATTTTAATACAGATTTGCATCAATCCCAGGGATGATAAATTGTGCCAAAAAAGTGGAATTCCATGTTTTCGCTGAAAAGTGGCATGTGTGTAAATGCTTTTAACTGTAATTCGACTGTAAATATATGCATAGTTGAAATAAAAGTTTGAAATAAAACAAAAAAGCTGTTGCATTTTTCAAACAGCAAAAAATAATTCATAGAAATATATTAAATTCAGCTTAAAATATGCATAGGTGAAAATAGAAACTTAAAAATAAAACAAAAAAAATGTGGCATTTCTTTAAAAAATCAGATGTTTATTTTTTAAATTTTAGAAGAAACTTTAAAATTTGATTCATATATTTGGCCAAAACTAAAACACTATTATGTGCATCATTCAAAGTAATACACATACATAAAGCTATGTTTTTTAACAAGTACAAAAATTTAGTAAAATTTTTAAAAAAAATGTAATTTTCATTTTTAAATCTTTATTATAATGAAACATTCCTGTGAGTGATAAATCATTTTAAAAATCTGAATGAACATGAACTTAAAATATGCATAGTTTAGATAAAAAATAAACAAAAAATTGTGTGTTTAATTCTGCTCGGTGTAAACTCAGCTGAGTTTATCAGGAAAACTGAGAAATTTGTTGATTGCCACGATCACCAACGTGCAATTCTTTTCCTAGTCAATTGGCGCCTTCTTTCCGAAAGCGATTCATTCGGAAATTCCATAATAAAAATTAAAAAAATTGTTTTAAAACCTTCACAAATAACTGCAGGTAGATAAAAGCGAACAGCGGTGAAATATCTGCCGAGATATCTGCACGTTTTTGCTAAAGAAACAAAGTTTCACTGTTGCCACTACAGAAGAGTGAAATACATGAATCATTGATATGAATCAATATTCATATGAATGATTCATATGAATAATGATGAATAATCATTAAATTGAAGGAAGATAATCGTTAAAACTATTAATATTTGTTGAAAACAATTCTTTTTAAAATATTTATTCAATAAATTACGTAATATTTCATATGTATGTCATAAACTGACTGCTTGTAAATGTAAACAGTCGTAAATAAAATTACTGCTTATAAATGTAAACAATAATGAAAAACACATTTCAAAATACTTAAAGGCTTTAATATGCTTTAAAAAATATATTTAAAGCAGAATCAGATGTTAGCCGTATTTTTTTTAATGAATCGTCAAAGAGTCATTCATTTGTTTCTTGATTTGGAACTTATGTTTCTGAAAGGCAACTTTTCATTTGTTTATATCGCTAATGTATGGTGGTAGCTACTTATTTTTAATTTAGAACTTAAAACATTATAATTGTTTAGTTTTTGAAGGTTTTTAGAGAAAATGAAGAAGAAAAGATGTGATGCAATGTAGATTAAATAAAGCAATTGTTCGATTTATAATACAGCATCAGAATGCTTAAGCCTAACATGGCCGCGATCTGTTTTTTTTTTTTTTTTCCCCTTTCCGAGGATTGGTGCGTCTTGGAATCGTCACCAGAAAATCACTCCTGAATTATATAAATAGATTACAATGTTGCTTTCAGTGGGTGGTCCGGGGGGGGGGGGGACATACCCCTTCCTGGGAAGATTTGAGATTTTGCGTTTTCATGGTCAAAAAGTGCAATTTATTCAATTTTACACATATAAGAAAATTGTGATAAGAAATATAATTATACTGTATTTTTCCATAATTAAATTGAAATATGGCTACATTTCAGAACGTCAAAAATTATTTTTTGGGGTTTTGGGTTAATGAAAATTTGTCGTTCAATTTACTTCAAATAGAATTTCAATTGCAGGTTGGGTATATCCTGACTTGTGTAGGACTCTCGCCTGTGTCCACACATGACTTCATAATAATCATAGGTAAAACAAAAAATACTAGCATCCGTCAGGCCGAAATGTCGGAGCTTGGAGACGCATTAACTTAAAAGATAATATTAAAAAAAATTATTTTCCTGATTACTGTTTAATAGTGTAAAAGTAAGTTTGAAGTAGCAATCGTTGAATCTTCATTTTAAAATGTTTAATTCAGTCGTCAGTTGCATCAGGCAATGTTAAAATGCTAATTTGTCAGCAAGTGCTCCCATACTATTAATTCGATCAAACCTGTCCTTACGAAAAGCGTTTGAATGAGAAATTCCTCTAAATGACAAACTATACTAAAAGTGACATAAGTCGTTTCATGTGAAAAATTCTTTACACCAATGTCCATAGCAGTTTTCGATAACGTTAAACTCTGGGATTCATGTATGGTGGTAAGGTATGCAACAGTTAAAGGTAACTGACTTCGTGAGCATAAGACCTTTCCTTCTTTCCAATATTTACAAGAGGTTTGATATGGAAAAATCTTCCATTTAGAAATGGCCAGTGATAATCATCAAAATAAACCATTATATCATGTGGCAAGCCTCGAGGCCGAAATCTTGGGCTATAGACGATATCTTTTACTGCTTCTCAGTTCACCGTCTATCAATCCTCACTTCTTCCAGATATAGGTATGTAACATAACTATGCATCCAGCTGCTGAGGTAAGTGCAGTCTGAAGTCCAAATGCGTGATTATTTCCAATTCATCTTGATATTTAATTATTGTGGTCTTCTAAAATTCTTGTCATTGACCACTTTGATTTAAGAAGTACCTCTTGATTATGTTCTTTAGCTTGCTCGTTTTTGCAAAAAGGGCATATGACATTTTCAAATCATTTACGTTAGCCGGAAGCAGTATATCTTTGCGTCCGTCATTGCAGAAGGGACGAAAGGTAGTCTAAAACGTGACCAATGCAAAATGAATTAAAAGTTTTTCGAAACTGTGTTTGTTGATCGTAGTTTGTCTCAATGAGTTTGTTAATGTGAAACATTTTTCAAAAGCCCTAAGCATTTTTTGTCCGAGAAGAGCCAACTTGTCTTTTATAGAACGTCCCTTATATTGAGGGATGTCTCTTAGGGGATGTAACTACATAATACCTCCAAGGATTTAAACAAATAAGCCTCTTAAAGGCTCAATGCTATCTATTTTACCTTCACAACATCTTTGTTCAAGTTCAGCCATAAGACATCAGATCATTGAAAATTCATCAATAATGAAAAATAACACTGGATCCATGCTCAGCTGTAGATTTCTTGATGTCAGACTTTTTAAATCAGCGAACCATTTAAAACACATTTATTCTTGAAGCAGAGTGAATTGCCTTGCCTTCGACATTAAATGCAGCAGTACCTGTCAGTGCGAAAAGAATGATAGCTTCTGATCCTAACTGCTCTATGATTGTTTTACTAATTTCTTTGAATAACGTACTTTTTCCATCTCTTGCTTTTCCAATAATAAAAGTTGACTTAGGGGAATTTATAACTTTTGATTACAAAGACTAAAGCTGTTAGGTGTATAAATGAAGTATCTTCTGCTGCTCATCTGTAAATCTGATGTGAGAATTATCAAAATTTCCATGCAGCGTAATTTGTTGTTCTTTAAAATAATTCAGACATGTTAAAAGTAAAAAGAAACCATTGGATAAGAGAGTCTACGATAAAGATAAACAATAATTACCGGATGTATTTGAGCAACTTTGATTTGTTTAATGTAGCTCCGATCTTGTAGAAAATCAAAAATTGGCACTGGATCCATCAAGTTAACGGCAGGAAGCTTCAAAGACCCTTCAAAGATTTGCATGTCTAGTAGAACTCGGACTTATTTAATATGGTAACAGGAAAAGGTTTGTAACACGTATGTAAGATATATAGCTAGTCTGTTATTCTCCTCTATCAAACTTGATACCTTTATTCATCTGAGTTGTTTCTATATCATTATTCTGCAAGTAATCAGAAGGCATCTGGGTTATTGTTATGCGATTTTTCATCATAGAATTACTCTGAAAAAATTCTTTTCATCTCAATTTCTTTCTTTTAACTGACGTTTTCGAAACTTCTGTGTATAACGTTACACATATAAAAACATGTACATTTCTTACAATGCACACTAAATCTGGGCAGCAGATTAAAAAAAAAGTCAGGGATTGATTTATGACTTAGTGAAGGTGATTTCTCACGAATAGTCTTTCATTGATGTAATCATTTTCCCGATCATAAGCATAAAACTATATAGGGTACTACTTGGTTATCCCATTGACCAATTTCGCCAAGTTATTCGCCAAATTACACAAACTGACATAAATTTCATTTTAAATAACGAAAGAACAATTAAATTTGTAAAATATTAATAAAAATATAAATAAAAAGTCGAATTAGAAATCATATGATGACGTAACAAACACGTTTGTCGTGTTTAATGTCAAGTGAATGTGACATTTACGATCATCCATATTGTCATTTAATCTTATAGTTAGGCGATAGTTTTTTGGTCGAATAATACAGTATATAGTCATATACACTGACATCAATTTTCTTGCCAAGCATGATGACATTTGACTAAATATCGCCAAATTTGGCGATCAAATATACGTTGCCGTAAATGAAGCCAACTTGGCTGTAGCTGACTAATTTGGCGAAACTTCCACAAAAAATTTAGTACTGATGATTCTTCTGTAACCCGGTTCTTCGCATTTTAGCTTCGTTTTATCCAGTAAAATTAGCTAAAATCATAAATCCAAGAAATAGGGAAGAAGCTCCTTTTCCAGCCTGTACAGGAATTTTTTATTTTGTAATCTACATATTTCTGTTTTCAAGTGTACATCTTGATAAAAAATGCTTGTCTCATTCATGTTCACTTGCATTTCAGTTGCAACACGTTCTCTTATGGTAAAAAAAAAAGTAACCTTCTGTAATTGGGACCGCTACCAAATGGTTAAATTTGCACATCAAACAATGCTCACTAAATTATGAAATTATCTACGAATCAGATTATGGAAATTTCCCAATACAAACATACACACGTCTGAATACAAACATACACACATAAGAATACATACATATAAGTAATACATACATATAAGTAATACATACATGATATTATATTTTTCTCGATTTCTTTGATTATCATTTGAAGCCATGAGGTTAATACGGAATCCGTTACCATGCGGCTAATACTCAAACTCGTATTCTCCGTATTCGATTTCTTTTTATTTCTCTTAATTTAAAATTCAAAATAAATTGCATCGATTTGTAACATTACGGAGAATGCTCACTTCCATTTTAGTTGCAACACATTCACTTACTTTGAATTAAAAAAAAAATTGAGTAACCTTCTATAATTGAGACTGCTACCAAATGGTTACAGAATGGTTTACCAATATTACAGAACTGTACTAAATTTTTGTGGAAATTTCATCAAACTAGTCAGCTACAGCCAAATTTGGCGATATTTAGTCAAATGTCGCCATGCTTGACGAGAGATTTGACGTCAGTGTATAGGATTATATGTTGTACTACTCAATCAAAAAACTATCGCCTAACTATAAGATTAAATGCAAATAATGGATGATCGTAAATGTCACATTCACTTGACATTAAATACGTTACATGGGTTTGTTACATCATCAAGTGATTTTTAATTCGATGTTTTATTTGTATTTTTATTAATGTTTTACTAATTTTTAGCCATCTGTATGCTATTTCTTTCTCCCAGCTTATTTTGTGTCGTCTCAAAAAAATAACGTTACCTTACAGAAGCCAACAATAAACAAAGCAGATGTGTCATCATACGATTAAATACTGTATAGCAATTTTTTAAATATCTAAGTATTGCACATTTTCAATTCTTATATCGTCGTATTGGCAAAAAAATGTACTTTTGAATGCAATTTTTTTAAAAACTGCATCTCAATTTATTTTTGAAATATTAATTTTTTTTTGTAGTTTTAGAGCCATTTGCTTAATATTGGCAATGGACGTACTCCATTTCTGTAGAAAATAAATGAAAAATAGTGGTAAAATAGTAATTATATATTTTTGTTGCCATTTTCTCATAACAACCGAAAGGAAATGTGATTAAAATACGTGCTATTTTGAAAAAAATATAAACGAATGATTTCTGTTAAAACATGGAGCTATTATAAACTATATTTAATTTTAAGTATCTATATTAATGTTACAGACAAATGAAGGCCTATGAATCATTAGATAACCAAGGTTTTTTTTTTTTAGTTTCTTTAATGACGGCATCTTTTTGCTGCATTTGTGTATTATTTTACGATAGTGACGTCCTGTGCATACTTTACTGTAGATGTTTAAGAGTGGATCATAAATGCAGAATTCTTAAGCAGATGCGAATGATGTCTTTTTACATAAAATAAAAGTGTGTGCTTTAAGTCTTAAAATTGAAATATGTTCTGTACTATTTATATACATTTTTTTTTTCATCGGGGCCAACACTAAATTCTAAAAAAGCAGAATTCTTGTTTTATTTGTTCTTTCATTATTTAAAATAAAAATTAAATGCGTTTGTACAACTTGGCGAATAGTTTGGCGATTTGTATATTTTGGCAAAATTGGTCGATGGTATAATAAAGTAGTATCCATACATATAAGTAATACATACATGACATTATATTTTTCTCGATTTCTTTGATTATCATGCGTTGTCATTTGGCTAATACGCAGTCCATTACCATGAGGCTAACACCCAAAATCGTATGCACCGTATTTGATATCTTTACCTTTATCTTAATTTAAAATTCGAAATAAATTGCATCACTTTGGAAGGTAATAATATTGCAATACGCAATAGATTATTAATACATATATTTCCAAACTTGAAATCAAGTTTCTTCTATGACTTTGCACGTGAACATTTTCACTCTTTACTTGAGGTTATAATCTGTGTAACCTGTGAGTAAAATTCCAGAAATTTATATCTTTTAAAGGCATTTGTTGTAAAATATTTAGTTTTGTCATATAAAATTGTCGTCTTAATTTAAATATGTCAGTTTGTATTTCATCTTTTTTTATTATGTCTTAAACTCAGCATCAGCAAAATGAAAAAGTATTGATTTGTAAGAGCCTTTGAGGAAATAATGCACGTTTTTAAAAGCGTGACATCATTTTCTGTTCAGGCCTTTTAGAAAGTTTATTTTGAATTTTTATGATAATATGGCATCAATATAGATAAACAAACCTTATTATTTTTACTTTCTTTACAACAATCGAAGTAATCCAATGGCATTTTGAAAAAAATTCATAAATTTTTAAATTTTAAATTTAAATATAAAAATTGGAATATTTAAAAAAAATAGCTAGTGCGTGTAAATCTACAAAAAAACAGCTTTTCATTAAAAAAAAAAAAAAGAACTATTAAAATTGGTTTAAAAAAAAAGCTCAAGTTAGATGACTTAAAAAAAAAATAACCCTGTCTTTCAAATGTATAGATTTAAACTCACAATGTTATCTCTATGGGAAAATTTTGACCTGACATAGGGTTGACGAATATTTTTGATTTTCTATACCTGCCGAGTTTTTGGCATTACCAACGTCCAGCTCACTTTTTGTGTCGATGCAACAAATATTTTGGATGCTATCGTGTTTACAAAAGTGTAATTTTTGCAGGGAAGCCGGAGCTATGCTCCAACAACAATGTAATATTTTCATAATATTTTATAATAATCACAGTTATTTAACAAATATTTGTTTATCTGTGTCTACCAGCCACTTTATTTAGCCGTAAAGGTATATAATTATTACAGCAGAGTTAGGCAGTATCGAAAATACATATATTTTAAATATATTTTCAAAATACTTTTGTATTTTAAACTGATAAGATTAAAGTATTTTTGTAATGTATTTTTTGATGGTTTTACAAAGTATTTTGAAAGTACTCACAATACAATTTTTCCACATTTCAAGTTACCACCAAGTTTAAACCACGCAGAGAAAAACTGCGATTCACTAAAAGGAAATGTCTGTTTTGATTAGTTTTCAAATTCTGTTCTGAAAGTTAATGTAAACACACTTTTCAACTATTGCTACAATAAGGAGGTTGATGAATATGTTGTTTAGCTACCGCAAACATATTCTTGCTGATTAGTTATAAAATAAACTTTTATAGATCTTAATGTTGCTGTGGGAATTATAAGGGAAAAAAAACATGTATTGGGATAGACCTGAAGGATCTTTCAGAGTTGCATAGGTGCAGTGCTCTATTATTGACCGTTGCCCATTGACCATAGATATAAGGAGCTCATTTTTTTTCCTGGTCTAATGGATTTATTTAAAAATATCGAAATAAGATTTCCTAAAAATTCGTCTGTTTGATCAATTATATGAATTTTGTAAAAAATACATTAGACAGTAATGTAAGAAAATTACTACAATGAACTTTTAAAGGAACGATTTGACTATGGAAAAATGAAATTTATGGGTTTGCAAATTTTGCTTTAGAATTATTCCTACTTTTTATGAGTATTTTGTAAGTGTTTTCTTTTTGTGAATGTAAGGACTTTTACATTTTTTCTGCTCTATATTAAAAGTTTCAAGACTTTCATTGTAAGTTAAGTCCAAATGATTTGTTATTTCTTTGTGTTTATATTTGGTTTGATATTTTACCTGAGTGTTTTAATTTTAAAACTACTTTATACGAAGAATTCTTACCTTTTTTAATAATAATAATAATAATTCAACTTGTGTTTAAAAAAGTTATTTCTAAAAGCACCATAATCGAAAAATTGTGCCAAAATATTTTATTAGTGGAAGACCTAAAAAATCTTGTACAATTGGGAGCTCTTATTAAAAGCATGCACATTATATAAAAAGAAAAAAATGCATTGAAACAATTTCATTCGGTGTTATTGTACATATCAGATTATTATAAAATGTCTCTTTGTAGCCATATACTAAAAAAGACTGATAATAGACTGATTTATTTTTACATTCTTCTAATACATACGAAGAAAGTATTGTAATTGTGAAAATTTTCGGCGTTCGTTTTTGGCTTGATTTACATGTTTCCAGATGTCTTGAAGGTGATTTAACTATTTTTGGGAAATGTGTGTCGGTCTGTTAGTCTGTGTGTGACACAATTTTTGTGGCCACTCTATCTAAAGAACTAATGCATGGAGTTTAATAATCAGCAAATTTAAGATTAAGATAGACCTATGTGTAACTTAGCTTTTGGTTTATATCGCCCAACAGATGGCAGTGCCACTGCCATGTTTAATTATTTTATTGCATGATGGCTATATTGTAAGAATCACTATACAGAATTTCATCAAACTGCATATAGACCTGATCAGAAATTCTTGTCGATTAGCTTTTAGTGTATATCACTCAAAAGGTTTCGCTGCTATGCTTTGTTTTTCATGATTTCCGCGATAACTATATCTAAAAAACTAATTGACAAAATTTAATCCAATTTCATATTACTTTAGATCTGCAAATAAATTAAAGTTTATAAAATTTGGGATGCATCGCTAAAAGGCGGCGTTGTTATGCTGTGTTTTTATGATAATCATAACATGTATGTAAAGATCTCGTTTTTTTTTCATGTCAAAATGATCATATTTGTAAATCAAATCGAAATGAAATAAGTATGACGTAGATAAAAGATACCTTTTTAAAATAAATTTTCTGTTTCATAGTGCTTTTATTTGGAAAAAAAAAAATCTG
This sequence comes from Maratus speciosus, assembly GCA_963932465.1. Taxonomy (NCBI): domain Eukaryota; kingdom Metazoa; phylum Arthropoda; class Arachnida; order Araneae; family Salticidae; genus Maratus; species Maratus speciosus. Next base: position 306,288,750 of record OZ010794.1, read on the forward strand.
AAGCTGGCAGGTGTGCCATTAGAGCTATAGCTCAAGAACTAAAGCATGGAATTTCACCGAACTTCATCATATTCATTTAGTATGGATGACATTTTGCTGAATACCATCCTACAGAGGTTTTTTAGGATTTCCGAGATATTTATATCTCTACACCTATTGAAGAGAATTGGACCAAACTTTTTTTTTTTTTTTTTTTTCCCCTGAAAATCGGTACTGTCTCAATTTTGACTTTGAACACTCAATAGCGAGTGTTGCTAATCTTATGCCTCCTGAAAGAGATTCCTTATCGGATCCACAATTGATGCAGTTATTCCTAGTGAATAACTACCTTTAAAGGATAGTTTATTCATTATTAGTTATGCTTGTAACTTTCATATACTTTTAAACACATTCTTGCTGCAATCTTTCAGTTTTGTTTTTGTTATCTTTTGTTGAGTTTAAATTGATTTTGTTTCTTTATTTGGAAATTTATAATTTCTAAAAATGTAATTAGTTTTGCAAACCAGCTCTACATTTGAGCAATGCAATTTAATGCATTATAATTTTTAATTTTTTTAAAATGTATTTTGTATTTTAAATGCATTTTCAAAATACATGTATTTTGAATGTATGAAATTTGGAAAGTATTTTGTTTTTTAAGTTATAAATAAAACCAATGTATTTTGTATCAAAAAAGGTTTTTCGATCTATTTTCCCCAACTCTGTACTACAGTTAACCATAGTTTATTATAGTTAGAGATATATATACCGAAAAAATAATGTATGTATTTCTTGAATTTTTCTCGCGTTAATCTGTTATGGCAATTAAAGGGGAAAAAACTTTTTTTTTATTAAGGTACAAAGTTGTATGTGGAAAGTAAAATTTGAAATAAAAAATAGAACCATTGTTGTGTTTGGAAGACGGGTGACAGAATAATATCTTAAAGTTATTTTTAAATACTGAAATTCCAACTAATAATCCAGAAATCATTTTCGTGATCGATATGTGGGGTATAGTGTTTTAACATTCTGCTGTGGCCACAAAAAACCACTCTGACATAACAGTCATTAATTAAAATAATTCTGAATTTATTTGTCATATTTGATAATCAAGTACAAAAAATAAAAGCAAAAGCATTACCTGTACTGACCTGAAAACAAAAGAACAGTAGTTGACCATTTTGAGAAATAAAATTCACAGATGATAATCTTCAAACGGAAATATCTTTTTGTTGAAACTCTCTTGGAAATAAAGGAGTTTATTTATAAAGGTCAACTCTTGTTTTTTTTTTAGCTGAACCTTTTTTATGATGAAAAATACACAAATCAATCTATTTATGAACACTTATATAATATATATTTTCTTCTGGGAAGTGAGGAGGAACATTTTTTTAAAAAGCTTAAGGCTTTTATATGAATTTTCAGCAATTGAATTCTACGACTCCTCACGAAAGCACCATTTGAATAAAAAAATTAATAATACAGTCAGCAGCCTGATTTCAATCCACATATTACTGAAGAATCCACATTACAAGAAACTGATCAAAGATCTTGCCACACAAAAAAGAAACTGTGCAGCCGATCACATAATTCTTAAAAAATTATTCTTTCACTTTTAACATTTTTGCTGGATGTACAAGATCCGTTTATTTTTGCAGAAGGGCGAGAGATAGCCACCCATTTCTGCGTTAGTTGTCAGAATTATCATACTGGCGTGTACATGAATTTTAACAGAACGGCAAAGAGAACCCATTCTGCCTTGCAATTCGAACTCAACTGACTGTGCAAAACGTACTGCGATGTAAAAGGGAGAAAAAGGTTGCCATAAAAAATGAAAGACGCCGATTTGGCGGAACAAACATACAAGAGCCTTGCATTGGCACAAATTGCGATGCTGAAGTATATAAAAACTGCTTTAAATTAGAGGAAATTTTATAGATTTCATAAAGATAAGGTGCCAAGCAGTAGTAAAGTGTTACAAATTTTGAAATTACGTATTAAACTGATTTAAATATTATTGGCTAAGGGGTGGAGCTACAAAAGGAAATGATATCAGAAAAAGAAAGTTATGGAATGTTCCAGATAATTCTTTTACCGGAAGTACAGATTTCAAAACTACGTTTATCATTTTTAAATAAACAAAATGTTATGCCATAAAGAAAAGCTTACAGGGGAAGTTTGAAAAAAGAGGGAATTAAAATAATTTTAGAATGCGCACATATTAAAATTAAATGAATAAAAATACTTTCTAAATCAAATTAAATAAAAATATGGCAGTGGTTGTAAGTAACCACAACAACCATATGTATATTGTTTTTAGAAAAGCTTTTGCCAAAAATTTTCATTTCTGTTTTTATTTTTTTTTTAATATAATTTGTCAGGATTTTGATAATTTGTTTAATCAAATACTTTAAGGATGTACCAATGTTGATGATTTCTAATACTTTTTAATACAGTAGCTATTTCTTAAAAAAAAATCTCATAATCACGATTTTATTTATTTTATGTATTTATTTATTTTTTCAGTACTTCCACTGCTGAAGAATAAGGACTTTAGATTTTCATAAATTTTTGCTTAACTACCATTATTTGATTTAACTCCTGAAAAGATTCTTAACTTAATCAGAATTGATTTTTTTTTTTCAAATTACATTTCATCGATATGTCTATTTAATCATATGTTAAATTTGAATGTTTTTTATTATTATTATTTTTATTTTAATAGAATAAAAAAAGTTAAGTTATACTTTCTCTTAATAGTTTACTAATCATTAATTTTTATATATTTATCAGTATACTAGTTGACCCACCTGTCGTTGTCTGGGTCTGTGATGAATGATCCTTAAATGAATCTCAAATTTGTATAATATTATATCTTTAATTCCACTTTATCTGAATTTGTATTTTTAAATGAAAAAATATTGAATTGAAAGTATGTGCTGTTTGGTAATTTATGTTCTGGGTAATTATATTTTTGGCGTCTATGCTTACCAAAAGCGACTCAGGCTTTTACTGATTTCATCAAATTTTCACACATTTTATTTTGTAAAAAATATTTCCATCCATCCGAATGTTTCAAAATTTTTGTGGGTGATGTAAATCTGGTCTATTGAGATGCTTTAAAAAGATTGTGTTAAAATACGGATGTTTATTTCCAAAATATCGACTACATGAGGACCGAAGTGACCTGAGTTTGCCACTGTATTTGAAAGGGTTAAAATTCATATTTTTTAAAACCAATTATGCCATCGATTAGAAGAAGGTTTCAGCTGCGATATAAGTTAACTGTGATATGTGTTTTTTAATTGATGGTGGCATTTGAAACATAAGAGTATGATTTTTCAGAGTATGTCTTCCATTTTTAACTTTGCTAAGCGGTTTGGCCGATGTCAGTTAATAAATAATGGCAAAATACACTAGAAATTTCTTGTTTTCATTCTTCATTTTCAATCATTGTGTAAATAAGGGAAGAGGGCGCAGACCTTGGATTTTCAGGGGGCGCAAAAATTTTAGCGAACTCGTGTCATTTTTTCTTGTCTTCACAACGTTTAACACATTTGCACAGCACCAAGTATGAAAATGGCTTAATGTTATATCTCTGAATTTTGATAGAAAACTTCGCTATATTCCCCGTGCATATTTAAAGTTCCATCAAATCTACACAATGCCACGCAATTTTCTAAAACAAATCTAGTAATATCTATAAGTTCCAGTAAGTTGAACAAAAATTTGCCTATTGTAGATGACTTATACTTTTTTTTTTTTTTTTTTTTTTTTTTTTCTGTGGATCTTTTGATAGATAAAGAATATAGTCCCTTTAAATTATGGAGAAGCAAAATTTCTCTGTATCTTGAAATCTAATTATTCAAATTATTTGTAAACTTATACACATCGATGTTTTTAACGATTGTGCTTTGTTGTATGCAAAAATTAATAAATTAAACAAACTAAAATGCGTCAAATATGTGTTATTGTTTAAGAATTCAGAGTTGGTACAATTTTTAATATGTATACGACTTCGGAAGGATAATTTATGTATAGCAATAATTAGTAGACATTATTTCTAGTTGGTATCTATAGATTTTTTTATGATGATTTTTAGCGGTAACCACTTTTATTCCATTTATCGCCATAGGTGCACTGAAAATCGGTAGAAACACTAACAAGGTTTTCTGCACCAGTCTCCAAAAAATGTTGCTGCGGTCCTGCTAAGTGCTTCAACCTTTTTTATAAAGTATAATCCCTTATTATATGAATTAGTTATCAGTAAGTTAAAAGTGATAAATTTCTATTCCAACCTGACAGCAGTTACTTTTTAGTTTTTTTTTTTTTTAAACAAAGTAGCATTTTTAAATGTAGTATCTACTGGTATCTTCCTCACCGTACACACACACACACACACAAAAAAAAGTCAGCATGCAAACTTCGTTTAATTTTTTTATATCTAGAACAAAAATGTACTTCAAATCAACATCACATTAAGGAATGCAAAAATAAAAATTGCTTGTAAAAATAATACTTATTACACTTGCAACACTTGATACACGTCCAGTCAAGCACTTTGTACTGAAGTACATTTTGTATCCTGTAAAAAAAGGCTTTGTCTTTCCATAAAATGCTAAATTGATATTACACTATGAAAAGGTTTCTACAGGAAAAGCATACCAAAAAAGCCTCTTTGTTAGTCTAAAATCACTAAAATAATTACGTAAACTCACTTTTCTCAGCACACTTTTCCTGTGATTTGCAAAGTTCTTTACATAATTAGAGATCAAGGGAAATATTTAAATTTCCATAATTGAGAGAAATGGATTGTATTTATGCAAGTTGCAGGATCATGTGACCAGCGTTCTTTCATTAGAAAAACCTATCATAATTTATGAAAAGTAATCATCCCTTTATTTAATGATACATATTTAAAATGCATACTGGAATTTCCTAATAGTTATTGAATAACTAATTGAAAACCACGGAAAATATGTCCTTAAATAAAGCGAAGGTTACTAACCGAAAATTATGGAGCAGATTTTGTGAAGGAAAAATCCCGCACCCAAAACCTGCTCCCAAAGGTATGAAAACATGGATTATGGGGAGCAGGAAAACACAATGGTAAACCTACCAGTCAACCACTGAATTCAGGTTTCCAGGTGTTTTTCACCAACATATGACTTGGCCGACCAGTTGCATTTTAATATGCGAATCGCGCTTGAACTAATCCTAAAGTTTCAGCCGCCAACTCGATGAGGTGATGGTCTATTCACCTCATTGAGTCAATAGCCTTCCAGGCTATTTCCAATCAACAAAAAATCCTCACAAAATGAAGTTTTTTTCCTTCTGATATTTAATTCTGTCTTTTCTCAAGTTGTTTTCAGAAAGTACGAATTTAATTATCGATGCATTCAAGGCCAGCTTTAATAGGAGAGAAGCAAAATGAAAAAAGCTAAAGGACTGAAATAGTTAAAATCTAAAAGATATTATTCAAAGAAGCGATGAAAAGAAATCCGGCTTAGGGCGCTGTGACTATTAAAGTTTTCCCTTGGGTGCAAGTTTTCTGTCTCAATCGCATGCAAAGATTCCCGATCCTGAAATTGTTTCGATTTATCTTTAATTTCTTTTTGATAATAAACAATGCCTTTCTTGTGCTGTCTATCTATTAACTGATAATTATTCCTAAACGAATTCTCGAAATTTAGTACGCTAGTCAGAATATGTATGTACAATGAGCGAAAAAACATTGGAGCGGCTTACACACTTAGGGGCGCGAAGTTTCCCGTGAACGAGGGCGCACCAGCCCTCGGGCCGATGAGCCGGCGGGCCAGTCCGAGCCTGGCATCAGAGCTTTTTCCCTTTCGCAAACAGAGAGTTGTGATTTTTAATTAATAACTCAACTAATTATTAGAATTTTAAAATTCTGAGTCTCAGGTGCATCAGGAGACACTTTGGGCTAGCCTCACAAAAATTTTCAGCTTTGTATGTACAATAAATTTTGCTAGTTACCACACACACACAGACAGGGCGAAGCTTTCTTTTATTAGTATAGATATCAATATATATATATATATATATATTTGTCATATGTTTTGTCCTATATGTCATTATATATAGATGTGTGATACTTTGATGTATATGATGTAAAATCTATAATTCAAAATGATAATTGTTAGCCCAAAAATCGAATTTTAATTTTGGTGTATTAGTAATTTTTTGCATAAAACGGTTAAAACTATCCTATCTGTATCTGTAACTGCAAAGTAAAAATTTCTCTCTCACACTAACAATTTTCAAAGTTATAAATTAAAGATAAGAATTAATAATTATTTAAAATAAGGCGAAAACCATTTTTAATTGAAAATTCTATTCATTAAGATACCTGTTAAATTTGTTTTATTTATTTATGAAGTTTTAATTTTGTTACATAATATTAGCTGGAAACAAATACTAAACTATATTGTTTGAAGTGCAATCTTCTGTAATCTTTTCTAATACAAATTTCAAACAAATTATATTTGAAAGTACTTTTTTTTCTCTATTCAATAGTGTAAAAATTGAAATTGTTCAATTACATGTTAAATTTGTATTTTGTTTAATAAGCTTCTATTTTGTTACTGAATAGTAGCCAGAGACAAATGCTGAACTATTTATGTTGTTTTAAATGCACACAGGTTATTATTCTTCTGTATCCAGCAATAGACAAAATAAATAAATAATAAATCTAATATATAAAAATAAAAATTTGTCTGTCTGTCCATTATTCTATACAAATCCACAGTTTGGAAGCCAGAAATGTGAAATGTTACGTACATGTGTATTAAAACATGGCCGAGGCAACTGAAGTAATCCGGAATCAAAATAATTTATAGTTAATTTTTAATTAATAAAAAAACACCAATTTAATTGCAATTTCCTTCAAATTTAAACATTTTTTGTTATAGCAGTTGCCAACATATGAAATTCCACACTAAAGTTCTTACCACAACAATTACTTTTCTGTTGCAAGATTTCCACGCGAAAAATGAAAATGAAATAAATAATTTGACGAATTTTTTTTTTTAAAGGGAATATTATGTCATAAGTTTTCTATTGCAAAATTTTCACGTGAAAAATGAAATACAGTACAACCTCGATTATCCGAAGTAATTGGGACCAACCATCTTTCGAATAATCGAGAATGCTTCAATTTTAAGATTAAGGAGAAATATATGCACTATTTCTTATTATGGAAACGAGTGCTTAATAAAAATGAAGCGATAACAAAATAGAAACAAGAATAAATTGCTTGAATTTTAATTTTGAAATTAAGTACCTTTTACATATTTCACAAGGGTTTGAAACAATGTTTTGCTTGTCGCAGTTTTGATTGCCTTTGCTTTGGAGCTCTATGATGAATTTTTTTTAATATTATCAGTTTACCAGTATCATAGTCTTTCTGCTGCTCCAGCTATGCCGAATCTTTTTCAAAACTTTCAAAAGCTTCAGAATTGCTAATTTGTTCGTTCCACTCCGCAGCTTACAGGTACAGTATGGGACCTCAAATCCGGACTGGCCGGAACCGCGATCGTTCCGGATTTCAGGTCCTTAACCAAAACAATAAATAAACAGATACAGTAGATGCCCGTGGCAAAATTTTACATGCTGCGAAGCAGATTATATCGCGAATTGCCATATTTGGCTTAGAGTAAATAGACAGTCAAAAATGCAAATTCATAGCTGCCAACTTTTACGCTTTTTTGCTACCACTAAAATGTAATAGATATTTTTGCCACCACTAAAATGTAATAGATATTTTTGCCTTGTTTAATCGTGAGATTTCGACGATTAAATAAGACAATATTTTCTATAAAATTTTAGTGGTAGGAAAAAAGCGTAAAAGTTGGCAGCTATGCAAATTACAGAAAATAATTGAAAATAAGGATAAGAATTTTTTTTTAATACATCATATTAGGAATATTAAAACATCTTTTAGAAAATGCGTCGTTGTTCACGAGAGCCGGGTTAGGCCTAGGAATCTATATCAAATACCGTGTAGGGCTTAGTTTAAATAAACAGACGAAAACAAATTACAAAAAAACAATTTAAAATAAGAATAAGAATTTTTTTTTAATCCTGCACATTATTAGCAACATTAAAACATCTTTTAGAAAATGAAAATGCGTCGTTCGTGAGAGCCTAGCAAGGTCTAGGAATCTATATTGCGAATTGCAGTATTAGACTCAGTGAAAATAAAGAGAGAAACATTTAAATTTTTAAAATAAAATGTTCTAAGAAAGCTTAAAAATAAACAAAAGCAAGAGGAAATTTATTCAAACTCTATTCTTTTCGTATAAAAAGGACTTCATAAATGTGTTATTAAGTTCGCGTTGTTTGATTACACAAGAAATAAATCATTGAGTTGCAATCAAACAGAAAAAAAGAGCAAAAATAGTTTTTTTCCTCTATTAAAAAAATAATTATCTCCGTTGTTAATTGACTAATTTCTTTCAAATTTTCAGCAAGCTGCAATAATAGTAAATTAGCCTGTGTAACACATTTTTATTAAAATATAATGTACCTCTAAAAAAAAGGCCACTATAGAGTAACTGCAAAGAAAAACGAGATATCTATCTGTGGTTTGTTTTGTTTATTCAACTTGTTTATTTAACTCTAAGAAGTGGGAAGTCAAGTTATCAGAATGAGATCATCAGCTTTGGATGGATAGTATGTTTTGTCATGCAGAAAGAAACCATGCATAGATTTTTTTATTCCCCTTTGAGTTAACGAAAAAATATTTTACGGTGCTTACAAACAGAATTTTTTTGAAAAATGAAATTTGTTGAACATTTGAAGGAGGGGGGGGGGGGGGGGAGGAGATAGCAAAACATCTTTACATATAAATATTGTAAATATATTCTATGCATCTTTTAAAAATAGTTCTTCCTTCTGGTTATTTATTTGTTCTTTTTGTATTTTCTATTAAATGAAGAACAAGGTTTCTTTTTAAAATAAATTTAAAATGTGTGCACACACTAACTTTTCTAACTCTGTCAGCAAATAGTATTTAGATTAAAACTATAACATAAAAACATTGCAACAAACTTATTCAGTTGAGTGCAGTTGCTTAGTCTTGCTTAGTTGGAACTGTGCGCATAGTGCCATATATGGGCGTTTTCCGGAATTATTTATTCAGTCTCATCGCGGAATTTGATTTCTTTATTCATTCCAGATTTTGGGTCTTCCGTATTTTAGGATTCTGGATTTGAGGTCCTGTACTGTACTCAAGTTAAATTCAAAGGAATTCAAAGAAAGGGGATCAAAAATATTTATATGCCCTCGTGGTTCGGAAAGGACCGCTTGCACACAAGGAATATGATAGTTAAAAAAAAAAAAAAAAAACTTTCAAAAGGGATTTTGCACATAAGAAATGTGACAGCAATAAAAAAAAAAGCTTCAAAAATGGATTACGGTTAATCGAGAGTTTTGGTTAAAAGAGTTTCGGATAAAAGAGATTCTACTGTAAATTAAAGTTAAAATTACACTATGTGCAAAATACTTAAAAGATGACAAACAATATGTAAAAGGACTAGTATATTATCCCCGTCATAAATGACGGAAAGTGAATGATAAATCTAATCATAAAATATTTTTCTGACTTAAAAAAAAAAAGATTTTTTTATGATTAGAGGAAAGAAATATGTAAACTACAATTTAGTCACCAGCGCTTAAATGCTCCATTTCCAGCTACACATTCTATGACGAAAATGCTTGTTTAGGTTCCCTCTACATTAAAGATTTGTTGTTTAGTGGGACTTTATTTTTTCGCTACAAACTATGTTAAAATTCATAATTTTATCTGCAAGATAATTAAAATATGCTGCACCGATAAGAATTTTTTACAACATTTTATTTGCAATGTCTTCAAATCTGATGAAATGCATTGTAAAAAAAAGTACGATTACAACAGAAAGTTAACGGCAAAAGAACTAGCTAAAAATGTAAGCTCCTAATTTATTGGGAATTAACACGGCCTACAGAGGCACTGCTCGCAGCATTCGGTACGGAAAAAATTGCCTCTTTAACCCTTTATCTACTGACGGTACTTATAAGTACAATTAAAATAACTTGTTATAAAATTAATTTAATACATCGATTAGTAGAAATACAATTTAGAATGAGTAATAGATGCATTACTTTATGAGGTTCCAAAAGCTTTATGGGTTAAACAAAACAAAAATATTTTTTAAAGGATGATTTCTTTGGCCTTTGCATCTTTTGAGCTTTCGTGGGGGGGGGGGGGGGGGGGGGGGGAATTTTCAAATCAGAAATATTTCAATATTTTTATTGTAAGAACATTATATTTGTAGATTTCCTAATTCCTACAAAATACAAAGAAAAATATATAAAATAAAAGATTTGAGTGGGGGTTATAAATATTACACAAAATCCTTATAAATTCAAATTTAATGAATCCTTCTAAATCCTTCTAAAATGTATTTATTGATTATGTAAATCCTCTAATTTTGGTTCAAAAATTCACGAAAAATGCTTTAGAAGATGAAATTTTCATGAATTAATAATTCAGTACATAAAGGGTTAATTTCCCTTTAAATAATGCTGAAGTGCCATTGAAATAATTCTTTATTGTAAATGGATTTGAAAGTTTTAGATATTCAAATTCGAATAATTTTTACTTTGTCATATAAGACAGAAAACAAATGTCACAGTAAATATGAAATTGTGCAAAAGAATAATCATTCTGAATAAATTAAAAATACATGTAATGCAATGTGCTTGAACGCACTTTTTTAGAGCAAAAGTTCTATCTTTTCTCCCTAGATGGCGATAGTTATCCGTGATTTTTAAATTAGAACTTGTTGTTGATGATGATGATTTGGCCCTTAAATTTAGAACTTAATTGTTTAGAACTTAACAGTTTTTGAAGGTTTTAAACAAAGTTAAAATATTTAAAGGTTTTAATAAACTATTACAAATATTTTAAGACCTGCATCGGCTTTAACCTGTATATATATATATATATTTTTTAATGACGCGCTCAAAGAGTCATTTGTTTTTTTGTAGATTTGCTGAAATTTGAATCTGAATGGCAGCAGTATCGTTTGTTTACGTCCAATTTCTATCTATATTATAAAGGACAAACATATCTGTGCGTAACGCATACGTCATTTTACGAATGGCAACACTTTGAAATTTGAAATAAAATTTTGGTTTTGCAATTATATCTCCGGCAAATTTTTAAACTTCTAACCATCGCACAGTTTAAATTTTAACACCGTCGTATAAGGAAAAAAATGCTCTTTAAAACGCAATTTATTTGAAAGCTGTATCTCAATTTATTTTTGAGATATTAATTTTTTTGTGGTTTTTAATACAAATTTTGTAATCGTGGCAACTTAAGTACTCCATTTATATTGAAAATAAACGGAAAATAGTCATGGTTTATTATTTTTATTGATTATATCCTTATTGATGCCATTTTCACATTACAAATAAAAGTAACTTTTTTATAATTTTTGAACAGAAAATGATGTCACTCATTAAAAATGAACATGCATTCTTCTTCATAAATCAGTTGCATTTCAATATTTTTACATTACGCTGATACTGAGTTTGAGACGCTAGGCAAAATGATTCAGTGAGTAAAAATTATGTCATATTTAAAACAATACGATCATTTATTTTGATAAAAGAAAATATTTGACCAATACTATGACAACGAAAGGCAAATTTCTGATTTTTTTTTTCGCCGGTATTGAGATTAGAACTTAAAGTTTTTGCGAATGTTCAAATGAAAAGTTGTATCGGACAAACGTGACTGTAAGTTTCGAAATGCATTCATTAATAATGTATTGCGCATTAAAATACTTTCAAATTGTGAATTTGAGTAATGCGTAATGTAAATAATGAGAATGTGAAAATAACGTATAGTTTAGATTTTATGGGGGGGGGGAATTTTATGATGTGACAAAGCGAAATCCTTTTTACTGATTTTTCATCCCGTAAAAACAAACATAATAGCCTCAATCGATAAATTCATCATAATTACTCATCTTGGTTACGTATTCTAATAGAGTTTAATTTTCAATAATTTAAGCAGTTGAAGTTTGTGGAAATAATATTTTGGTAATTTTTGGTTAAAAATATTATTTGTTTTAGTAGTGAGACAACCAATGTTAGATGAATTTTTTATTGTAATTATTTTTGTAGGTTTATTATAAATTCGATCTGAAGTTCCTTTGTAACATTTTAGTTCGTCGAATTTCGACGGGTTCCAACTCGTGTTTATAATAGCTTAATTTTAACTTGGAACATAATACATTATAAATAGATATCATACATATGTTTTATGTGAAAATATGCTGAACAGACATGATTTCAAATAGAAAAAATTATCATTTAGCCGTCATATACTAGGATATGTTTTTCATTAAGCTTAACATGGCATTTAGCTACGGTCATTTCGCACCAGAGTGGTTTGCACCGGCATGGTTCCGACGGTCCCCTGCACTCAGATTTTATTATAAGTAGATGTTAAATTACTTTAATACTTCTTAGTACTTTCAGCCATTAACACAGCTGTGAGAATACTTCTCACAGCATTTAAATTTGGTTTATTTTTATTTCCTTTCAGCTAGTTTTTTTTGCATCGATGTCCATTTAAACTCAATCTTTACGCCGCGATGTTGACGCTTTTATCCCTCACCGTAAAGCAAGTTCATTTTTCACCGCCGATATTCATATCTGCGTTGGGAGTGGATCGGCAGCTTGCGCATGCGCACTCTGCTATTTTAGGAGCATATCTTGGAGCTCTCGTTTCATCGGAGCCAATTTGATTATGATGACGTCATTGAAATTATGCGCCGCCCTCTTTTCACGCCGATCGCTGACAGGAGAATCGTTTGGTTTCGTTTTCCAATCAGTGAAAACTTTTTTAATTCTGCAGCTTGTAATTCGATTTTCATTAATTTCCCGTAAATGTTAATTTAGCTAATCAATTTAAAGTCTGCCTTTTAATTACTTTGTCAACCCCGTATTCCTCATTTTAAATACTAAAACTCTAATTTTTAATTCAGAATTTGGTTTGATGTTGTCTGCAAAAGATGTAGTCTTTTAACGTAGTTTTATAGCGGAGCGCCAGCCCGCTGGCCGGCCGTTCGAATGCCGTGCCGCTCTTTTTGGCCGAATAAGTTTGCCGTACTATGAGTTTGATATTTTATTTAAGTGGATATGTTCTTTCTCAAAGTTTAATCCTTTAAAGTTGTGCTGCTCTCATTAAAAGGAATCCCATGGATTTATTCCGTGTTGGCTGCTATTCTTCTTCTTAAAAGATTAGTTCTTCTATTTTAAAATGGTGACCAGAAGCAAGTATTTTTATAACCTTCTACTGCTATTAACGAAAGAAATAAAGAATATTTGTTTTCACCACTTTGCCTCTTCACTGTCTACATTTCAAGTAAGAACTCTCCAGTTTTATTATTTCTTTAACAATCAATAGTAATTTATTAAAAGACCTTCGCAATTTGTACTAAACCACCTAAACGATCATATAATTATTTTATTATCGCCACATTTGGCGCCGTAGTACCTTTCGAATTGCAACAGTGGTTGCTTTGGGATTATTGCAATTAAAAAAAAAAAAAAAAAAAAATACTGATTCTTGAAGATAATTTTTTTAGAACTTTTTGTTCTCTTTTTAAGAATTATGAGAGTTTTGGTTGAAATATTTTAATAGAAGCTACATTTTCATGAAACTTGTTCTAATTTTTGAAGAAAATTAAGATCGTTATTCAAGAAAATCAAGTAAAATTTTTTTGAGGAATTGTTCTCATTAGTTCAAAAGAAAATGGTTAATTTAATTCAAGATTTATTGGATATAATTTATGAAAATATTTTTAAATATTTGATGTTCTCATTCTGAAAAATTCTTGAGTTATGCCATTTTTTTGTTAAATAGTTGCATTTTTTTTCTTACAATATTCTAAAGAATTCATATTTAAATTTTACTATATTTTGTAGAATATATTATTATTCAAATCAAGAAATGAATTTATATAATTACAATATTGAAAATGAATTTTATGTTGTTGCAAATAAGAGCAATATTCTGTTTTTAAGAATAGAATTCTGAGGCAGTTACGTTTTTTTTTTAATTGATTGAAAATTGTGGAATTGAAAATAATTTTGAAGAATAATTATTGAAATTGAAATATTTGTATAAATGAATTTATGTTCTCAAATAATTTCTATGAATTTGAAGATTGGCAAAAATTGTTCTCAAGAACAAAATGTGATATTTTAGGAGGCATGGCTTTTGGGTTATTTTTTTAATTTTCTACTTATTAATGGCACTTTAAATGAATTATAAATTTGAATTTCAATATATATTTAAAAAAAAATGATTGAAATTTTATTGAAGTATTATTTTTAATTCTTGTTGCTGAGAAATTTTGTTCTTCACTTAAAGCTGTTCTCATCTCATTATGCCTATTTTCTCCAACTGAAGTTTGGTATTCTTCAAGTAATTTATAGTAGTAATTATCCTGTATGATTATTTTTGAAGTATTGCCTGCTTCTCTGAATAACAAAAATATAATATGAAAATTTATAAACAGTTATCCCCTTTGAAAAGTTCTTAGACTTGCTCCTTAGATGATTTGTGAAATATGCTGTATGTGTAGTTGGCATGTTGTCTTGTGGACTAGTCTGATTTCATCTCTAATATTTAAAGAAGTGTTTCTAATATTTAAAGAACTGTTCCTGTTTTTAAATTTACCTGTTGATGTTGTTATAGAACTCTCAGCTAACAAATTGAAAAGGTTCAAAATTTTCATTGCTTCAATTCTCTTTGGCAAATTCAATTCTTTCACAAATTTATAAGTCTATGCATGACATATCCACATCGACATCATCATACCTTATTCTCATGTTGCTTTATAAAAATAAAAAGAGCAACATTATTTTTTTTCACTTAAAATGAAATGGGGCTTCTTCAATCATGTAACAGTTCTACTTAAAAATTCCATTCACCATAAGAAAAATATTTTTTCCTTGCCAATAGTGAAGATTACTTTTATATACTTATTAACTATCAATAGCTCTTAAGTTATGCGCTTTTTGCCATATTTAATTATGACTGTTCCTGTATATGCTGCTAGAAATTTTTTTTTTAATTACCTGTAATGACATTCTTCAGACTTTTCTTCCATTCATCTGTTGCTTACCTGATGAAGGTGGTCAGTGGTTTTGTGTGACATCCATTTCTTCTGGTCTCTTCTCTGTTGTTGTACATGTTATCATGGAAGCTAAAAATTATAAAATTACCTACCTACTTCAAAAGTTTCCTACATCTACAATAGTTTAATTTTTTGTGTGTATGTTTCGTATCCAGCCATAAGATACCTGGTGAAGATGTTGTTCATTTATAGGCAAATATCCATTTATGAAACCACTTCATTAGAGTTCTTCGGTTTGTGAAGCTACAAATAGTGTTTACTACTTAGTTCTCTTCAAAAAATAAATAAATAAATAACTTTCATTACTGATTATAATACTGTGTCAGTTAACATTTCTCATATAATGCTGTTATTAACATCTTATTTTTTAAATTTCACTTAGTTGGTATCGAAAGGAGTGAAAGTTAAAGTCAATGTTTAGATCTGGAAAACATTGGGAAAATAAAATATGGATATAGAGGGAAGTGGAATATTACTTGTTTTATGATTCTTTAAGCAAACTGAGCCAAATTTTGGGTATGTTGTAGGATAAAACATCATTACAAATAGTATTTTGTTATTTTATTTGCTGATAAAATAAATAGTTTGACGAATAATAAAAAAAAAATGAATATTGCATCATATTGGAAATATAATGGACGTCAGTAGGTGAATATATAAAGTCATATGAGTTTGAAAAAAGTATTGAAATATGATAAAAACCCGATTTTGGAAATATTGGCATATTTTTTAAAAACATTTTGAGGTTCTTTGAATTTGTTTTTGCCATATTAATACATGGAAATTATTCCAGAGAAAGAGAGTTAAGCAATTCGAAATTTGATTTTCATTTGAAATATTTGTTTTTGCCTTTTTTAAATCTATTCCATAAATATATATGTGTATGTGTGTATATTAGAATTTCTACAAAGGTTTAGGTCCCTAGAGCTCATTCTTTGTGAAGAACTCAAATAAAGATTTCTGATTAAAAAAAAAAATAAAATTAATAGAATTTTTGTACTTGCCATTTTTTTTTAATCATGAAAAAATTTTTTAAATAACAAAATACTCGTAAACAACTTTTCATCGAAAGGTTTAAATCTCGGTCTCAATCCAGATGACAGATTATATTTACTAAGTAAGTAAGTAATCTGTCGTTCAGATTAAATGAAAAAAAAAAAAGAATGAAAATTAGGTAAATTAACACAGAATCTTTGATTTTTCAAAACAAACATACTTAAAATTCCAGGCAATGCCGAGTACTTTAGCTAGTAAATAAATAAAATAAAATTAAATATATAAATAAAAATTAAATAAAATATGAATAAAATTAAAAATTCATGCTTTAAAATTATTTTAAAACCATAAAAAATCAGTAAATTGTGATACAGTTTTCAAACAAATTTCATTTAAAAATACAGTTTTCCCTCACCTCTGTTTGATAATCTGAAAATTGAAAATGTGTGATGTTTAGAAATTTATAAAATTGCAGTAAAAGCGAAAATTATTGGTTTAGTGTTACCACTGTCAGTGAGTAAATTGTGATACAGTTTTCAAACAAATTTCATTTTAAAATACAGTTTTCCCTCACCTCTGTTTGATAATCTGAAAATTGAAAATGTGTGATGTTTAGAAGTTTATAAAATTGCAGTAAAAGCGAAAATTATTGGTTTAGTGTTACCACTGTCAGTATGTCTACATTACTCATGGACATTTTTTTGCTTTTTAGGATTTAAATTTTTATAATATTATACTGACTTAAAAAATGTACTCCAGTTTCTATATTAGTGTTCACTCTAGAAAGAAAAATAGCAGAGTATTAGTTAATTTAAAAAAGGCATTAGTACAGTCGAAAAGGTGTTATCTCAAGATAATATGCATTATTGTGTTTAATAACAATTTAAAAATATCAAATTAATTTTAGGTATGGTAAATAAAGGAACATTAATTGTAATGGTATTTATGAATGATAAATAATTAATTTTAATGGTATTTATGAATTATAAATAAATACAACTAATTTACAACAGGATTTAATGATCTCCTGTATTTTTCCTAAAGTAATGGGGAAGTTCTATTTACCATGCTCTCAAGCATACAGATTTAGAAAAATTTTGATATGGGGAAGAATTTTCCAAAAGATATTTGGTACCACTAGGTGGTGCATTTTACTAATTTTAAATAGGGCAGGGTGCATTTTGCCTAATTTAAAAAGGTAAAGCACTGCACACTTAAGGCTCCTGTCCCTGCCGGCGAAGGCATTCACGAGCTAATGCTAATACTATGGGGAGGGATTTTTCTAATATCTTGATCAGACCTGCCAACTGCTATGAAAAAATCTTAGTTGCTACGATTTGGACCTATAAACTATGACGCTATGAAAATCGATCTTAAACTACGATTTTTTGCAAAAAACACAAACACATTTTTTGTTTCAACTTGCGATTTTTATCCTGCGCAGCGTACTTTTCAGGAGTGATTCTGTTCCAAAATTTCAAAGTATTCATTTCTGAAAGTTTAGAAAAAATTGGTTATAAGTCCAAAAATACGGACATTAAAAAAATGTTCATGGGAAAAAAAATCTGGGCTGCAAAACAAACTTCTTAACATAAAACCCTCTTCATGTATATTAACCATGAGTGAATCGGGTTTCTGTAAATATTTATACAGGAATCCCCTTCCTTAAAAACAGGGGTGCCTATGATATTAAATGCAAATTTCGTCAAAAGATCAGTGATCAGTAAGAAAATGCAAATTTCATCGAAAGATAAGTAAGAAAACGCAAATTTCACCGAAAGATCGCGGAAGGAAAACACTAATTTCGTCAAAGGATCGTGGTAAAAAAAAAATACAAAATTCGTCAAAGGTAAACAATGGGAATTTCGTCAAAAGTTCCTGGTAAAAAGTGCAGATTTCAACAAAGAATCGTGATAAAAAAATGTGAATTAGGATTGTGAGAAAAAAAAAATTGCGAATTTCGTCAAAATTTATTGCACTGGGCTAAAAAATTGGAACCAGGCTCCTTTTACAAATGTCAAAAGAAAAACGATTCTAAACGAGAAGAAACTAAAAATCGTATACAGATTTTTAGAGGAAAAAATTTACTATATTGAAAGCGTATTCCTTTTACGAATGTTAAAAGATGGCTGCGAAACACGGAAAACAACCAACCAACCAACCTCCAGATTAATTTAAATTTTGTGTGCTACGATTTCTCATTTTCAAAGGTTGGCAGGTCTGATCTTGATTGCATTTCAACATTCTTCAATAATTTTTTTGCATTGGATAGCCGAGATCTGCCTCTACATCGCACCTTTTTTTTACTTTTCCGATTTTGTTTGCAGATATTTTTTAGAATGACTCTTTCATTTTCAGAACTTGTTTTTAAAGTGAAAGTAACTTTATAAAAAATATCTGCTATCAAAATCGAAAAAGTAAAAAAGGTACAATTTAGAGATGGACCTCGGCTATCCAATGCAAAAATTAAAAAATAAAAATGCCAAAATGCAAACAGGATATTAGATAAATCCCTCCCAATAGGATTAGCATTAGCTTGTGAGAGAGTTTTCGCTGGCAGGGACAGGATGGTGAACATTTTCACTTCTGTATGCCGAAATTGTTTATTTTATTTTATTATTATTATTTTTTTTTATACATAACCATGACATGTCAACAAACAAAATATTTAGTGAATCAAATAATAATGAATCAAATTTACATGAAATTTTGTTTTTAGAATTTAAAAAATATGTCTGTTAATATACAGTATTATATTTTAGAAAGTAAGAAAAACAAATACAGTTTCTGTCGTTTCAAATTATGTGTTAGATATTTGATGTCAAGTTTATACTTTTTTTTTTAACTTGGTAAATTTTTGAGCACATATTGAACTAAACTAAAATTCAATAGTTGTAATTTGATATCTTTCAACGTATTCTTCAATTTCCAACTAACTGAGTTAAGATCATTTTGTCTAAATTCTTATATTTTGTTTAATTTCACTATATTTTGCTTAAGAAACTCAATTCAGTGCCAAAAATATCCTGTCATATACTGTCTATGACACTGTAATAGATTTACCAGCATTGGGTTAGAATGAACACTGTTTTATATTTAAAGTTCAGTGCTTATTTGATTTAAAAGAATAAATAAATATAATAAAAATAAATAAATAAATAAAATTATTTTAGGATTTTATATTTTCTCCTTTATCTGTTATAGGTACAGAGGTATCATTATGTTGGTGAAAATACCCTTTATGTGTTTGGTCGCAAAAATGATGAGGTAATATATTAGTATCATTTTGTAGTGTAATTTTTAGATATTTTTTGAGTTATGATCAGTCTTCAACTTTCACAATCATTAATAAAATTTTAAAAATGCTACTGTTTTACTCATTAAAAAAATACTTTTTGGCCTTTCAGAGCATTTTAAACTGACGTAGAACGCTGACTAAAAAATGGAAATGTTCTCTAAAATTCACTTTTAGAGTTTGTACTTAAAACTGTTGCATTAGGCGATAACTTGAAGTTTGTAATTGTAATATCTAATGCTTTAAGACATATTTTGTCTGTAACTCTACATTAAATTGCAAATTACTTTACAAACTAAGAAAATGGGTAACTTTTGGCAAAAAATTTTAACTGCAATTTTTTACTTATTTAGTCACTATGTGATAGTGTTAATTGCTAATTTATACTTTTAGTATGAAGTATGTCATTTTATATGGTCAACATCTTCATCTTGAATATGATAATTAGTTATCTGATGCTTAAATAAGACTGCCTAATCTTATAATAATAAATATTGAACATTTTAAAATTTTAATTTTATGTCACATTTTTGTGTGGCTGTAATAGTCACATAGTTTCTAAATTAAAAGTTGTAAAAAATTGGGTTTTTTTTATATATAGTTAACATATTATTTCTTTAATAAAAAATAATATGCAAGCTGGACACAATTTAGTTGGGCAATTTCATAATTGAATAATTTGCAAAATATTAATTTTAAGATGGCGGTTGAAAAGAGATTAATATTACACAATAAGTTTGTAGATTTACTTCTTTTCTGAGTTCTGAAACCTCAATTTAGAATTAGTTGAAAATGTGTTATTCCATGCATACCATGATCACTAGTCCTTTCACCCCTAAGTTTCAGAATGTGGGGTTATAAAAGATTAAGTTTACAATGCCGCTTTGAACATCCATACCTGAATTAAAGTCATGAATCAGCACGGCATGTTCTTGATCAAGGTAAACATGCTTACAAACATAACAAGAACTCATCTGTAAAAGGACATTTGTATAACAATATAGATCAGCCGTATCAGATATTTCTAAGAAATGTAAATTTTAAAATTTACTATTGTATAATCATTTGTACACTCATTTTTGGTGAACATGCTTACAAACATAACAAGAACTCATTTATAAAAAGGACATTTGCATAACAATAAAGAACAGCCATATCAGATATTTGTAAGAAATGTAAATGTTACTGTTGTATAATCATTTGTGCTCTCATATTTGGCTGTAGAAGTGCACATAATAAACCATTTGTTTTGCTCAATTAATTTCTGTTCACCCTGTATATTAAGTAATAAGTGTATAAGTAATGCCACAATTCTTTCTTATAATAGTGTGCTGGCACACGTTTAGCTGCGTTTATTCAAGCACTACATGAAACTAAAATGCTGGCCCTCGCTCGTTATGTTTATAATTGCAGGTCAGCACCTAAGATTGGAATCCTATTTCCTAAAATTAAAGAAAATTGTGAGGTAAGTTATTACATTTATACTGTATATCCTGTGCATTTGTCTATTGTCTTAAGTTTGATTCTTTTCCTATGAATTAACAATTGAGTTATTCAATTGATAAATTTGAAATTTATGTGAATTTGCATGTTATCATCAGGGCTGCGGAGTCAGAGTCGGAGTCGTCCATTTTACAAGCAGGTCTGCATTGTTGGAGTCGGCCTATTTTTGAGCGAAAGAGTCGGAGTTACATCTGTTAGAATTCCCGGAGTCGGAGTCATCCATTTTCCCCACCGACTCTGCAGCCCTGGTCAGAGACCCAGAGCCGGAGCGCTCCAGATCTGTGTTTTCCCCGGAGCTGGAGCTCTAAATTTTCCCCAGCTCCAGGGCTCCTTTAGTTTTTAATATTCTTTTAATTTTTTTTTTTTTTTCCCAGTCTTTTAAATTTCTACACTTAAAATATTTTAATATCATTTTTTATGTTTTTTTTTTTTTTTTTTTTTTTTTTTTTAATTATTATTAGAGAAGGAAAACTTCTCAATACATGGTAACACTACTTTACTTCTACTTTCTACTTGAACTAAGTGACAACACTATTTGAAAACAAATATGGCCGCCTGTTGTTTACACGTGTAGTTGTACAATTTTGGCTGTTTAAAAAGTGTAGAAGAAATTTAAGATTTTTGTGTTTAAAATTCCACCAAACTTTCTATTTTAAAAGCAAAAGCTAAAAGATGTCATATTTTCTGAACAAGCATTTCAAGTTTGACGAGAAGAAAAATGCATTTTGCCAGATCTTTAATGAAGGTAGAAAGTATTTGTGAGTAAAAAATTAAACGTGTAAATTAAAATCTGCAACTCAAAAGCTTGAAGTCGGAGCCACAGTATTTCCTCTAGTAGCGGAGCTGGAGCATCAAAAATTGTTCGGCTCCGGGTCACTGGCCCTGGTTATCATGAATGCATTTGAATGCGTAGCTGCAGAGTACAGAATTGCTCTCCTCATGTTCCTAAAAGCATGCTTTCCTGTATTTTTGTCACTCAGAATAACTTTTAATAATAAGTCATGTGTATATTTTATGTAAATTTTGAGTTTTTTCAGCTGAAAATATTCCATTTTGTTCCATAAAATTTTTCAAGTATAACTAAAATATAATATTAAAAAGCAGTATAAAATATAATATTTGTGTTGTACTTTCATATCTTTCAACTTTTAGTAACATACAAAAGTTTTATCAGCTTTCAGTAAGGATGAACAATTTTTTTTTTAGCAAGAACAGATTTCCGTTTTGCCATTTTACTTACCATCATATGTAGTATTGGGTAAGTCTTGTAATCGTTTTAAAAATCGGAATTATTATTTTTTTTTTTTTTTGATGGATTTATATGTTTCAGACCCTGGATAGTCCAAAAAACATATTTTAAGAAAAAAAAAATTGCTGTTTGTCCGTCTGTAAATGCTCTATGTACTTAGTGTCTAATAATGAGAAGAAGCGTATTGAATTTCAGTAACCCCGATTATCCGGAACTATTTTTTTCGGACTCTTTTGAAATATTTGTTCTGATAAAAGGCATATAAAAATTTTCAAAATTGTTTATTTTAAGGAGTGAATATAAAAGTTAATAAAAAAACATAAATTTTGCATAAAGAATGAAGTCGATCGAATAATTAATTGCCGAGATATTTGTAATCATATTTTCCACACGCTTCGATTTTTCATGACGCTGTATTTCATTCAAATTTTTGTTCAAAGATATATTTTAATTGGAAATGAGATGCTTAATCTGACACAGTAAACTGTTAGTTAATATGATTATCATTTTTGGAGTTGTAAGGATGTTTCTTTCACACAATTCAGTAATAGAACATTTAAAGTTTATGATGTCATCAAGCCATGATTTTAAACACTATCTACTGAATAAATTGAGATAGAGGCTTGAAATTTGGTATGTACTTGGAATGTAATAGTGCGACAAAGCCTATTAAATTTCAGTAACCTTAAATATCCTGAACTATTTTTTCAGATTTTCGAAATATTTGTTCTGATGAAGCGTATATAAAAATTTTCAAAATTATTTATTTTAAAGAATGAGTGAATGTAACATAAAGAATGAAGTCCATCGGACAATCAGTTGCCTTTATATTTGCAATAATAATTTCCACATTATTTTATATTATGCATATCCATGATGGGTAAGTATTACGGTGGCCCCCAACGACTAGTTTAATATTTTTAAAGAAAGTTTTTTATTGTTTATAAAAGTTGCTTGATAATAGGTACTACATTAACTTAAACACTCCTGTTAATTTTGTCATGCACTATTCATTGTAAACTAAGGAGCCAAGGCCATTCAAAACTCAAAATTCAAAACATTCAAAATACACTGTGAGTGCTGCAATAAATACAGCTCAGAAAAAAATGGGAAAATATTCTTAGAATATGAAGATTTCAATATGGTTTTTAAAACTCTAAGATTTTACAGTATATTTATTGAAAATATTACTATAAGATCATGTGAGTATTAACCTTTTAAACGCTGCACTATGATCGAAGGATAACACAAACTATTTATTGGTAAAAATCTCATTAAAACTCAAACATAAGCACTATGAGTAGTTTTTTTTTTTCAAAAAAATTTTTTGTATATGATTTATAACATGTTCCAGATATGGAAAATTGGCGGGAAACACTTTGTTTTTTCACATGTTTTTATAAAATATGATTAACGACATTTAAATTAAAAGCTCTATTTCTGTGCACAATCTTTTGATGATTACAGGTAATGTATAAAGCTTTTTCAAGAATAACACAGGTTAAGCAGAAAAATAGCCAGGCTTCTCCCGTCGAGCCTTAGTTAGACTCAAGATTCCAGCAATTATTCCAGCAAAATTATTCAGGAAGCGGTATGAAGCTATAAAAAAAGCTTTCCCACTTAATTAAAAAACATATATTGTATAGATGATGGACAGGAAGTACTGTTTTACAATTATTTATCAAAAAGTTAAAAAGAATTTTGAAAACAGCACAAGAAAATAATAATAATGTCTGTACAAATATTCAGAGCACAATAATTATATAAATCAAAATCTGAAAAATACAAGGGAGAAATAAAAAAAAAAAAAAAACTTACCAAAAATTCTTAAAATAAGAAAAAGAACAAAAATAATTATTGTCCTTAACTTTTATGTCCTACATTTGTTCTACTGTCCATGGTAGTTGGGAAAGCATTTCTCATGCAGTCTTTTATCACACTCAAAACATTTTTTTTAGTATTCTTCTGGCAAACAGCACATTGTCCTTGTGTTGATGGCACCAGATAATGTGCATCTGATTGTCTCAAAGATCCAGAGCAATGTGCACGAGGCCCAGGAACAGAATGGATTTTTGGTTTCATTCGAAGCAAACACAAAGTTACTTCTCTCTGGAAATTTAGATGTGATAGTTCTGCTGTTGTACCTTTGTGCAAATGTAAATGCAAAATCCACCCAGCTGCAACAGCCATGTTTAGCGCATTGCTAAATAGATTTCAATACCATTTTTTACTTCTAAATATAGGTCTCTAAATATAGATCCAAAAAGTCTGTCTAGTAAATCGACACCTCCCATTCCCTGATTATACATGTGTATCAGATGTGGCTGAGGAACATCAACTCTCTTCTTTTGTGCTCGACAAAATCGCTTGGCTTTACAAGTAGGCTCATGTGTGGAGTAATTGGATGCAATAGTTACTACAGCACTGTCTTTCCAGCAGCAAGTATAAACTTGACCATCACTTCGGTACTCGAAATTTCCTCTTTGCCACTTTGAGGCTTCTTTTGGTGATTTGAGAGGGCATCTACCTGTCCGAAATTCCCTAATTGTGCCAGTTGCTTTGAAACCTTTTTCAGACAACTCGGTAAACAGTTTATGTGATGAGAAAAAATTATCAAAAAAAATTTCATGCTTTTCTGGATTTTTAACACTAGATAGAAGCTCCCACACAATTCTAGATCCAAGAGGAGAATTTTCTATTTCAGAACTTTTTCCACTATATATTCTCATAGCATATGGATAGCCACTGCTGGAACACATCATCCATATTTTAAAGCCAAACCGTATTGGTTTGCCACATATAAACATTTTAGTAGAATGATGACCGTAATACGGTACCATTGATTCATCAATGCTTAGCTTGGAATGAAAGATACCAAACTGCTGAAAATTTTTTTCCAATTCTGTATAAAAGAGAGATATTTTTCCCAATTTGTCTCCTAATTTCAAGGTGGTATTATCTATAATATGAAAAAACTTTTTTAGCTTTCTAAATTTATTTCTGGGCATTACTGTAGAAATAATTGGAACTGATAAATCTTCTTGAGTGCTCCAGTATAAATCTTCTCCGGGTACTTGGTGATATCCGCTAAACAACAATAATCCAAAAAATTGACCTATATCAGTTTCATCTACATTTAGAATATCTCCTTTTTGAAATGCATAAAGTGTTGTCATATTTGTTAAATGCAGTAGATATGCTATTGGAATGAACTTGTGAAATATTTCAACTGGAGATAAAGTAACTAACTCGGGAAACATTTCAGAAATATTCGCTATGCTATCAGTTTTTAGAATTTTTTTGAAATGGGCATTTTTTTCCCACCAAGGTTGGACGTTTTCTTCTTTTGGCATTAGTTTTCGCTTCAAATTCGGTCTTCCTTTTGATGTTGAAGGTACTTCCAGATCAAATGGATCTTCATTAGAAATGTCAGTGTTATCTCTTTTTGTAGCTATTTCAACTTCTCCACAAACATCTGCAGGCAAAATAGGTTCAAAAATGTGTTCATTTATATTTTCCTCATCTGTTAAATTTCCACTTTCTTCTGGGGGTAGTTGAAAAATGTCAATGCATTCTTCAGAATTTATCCGATAATTCATAAAAATATTCTAGTGCCTCTTCTACTGTACGGAATGGTTTTGAATGAGACATCTCGTCTGTGCGACGTATCTAACTAACTGAAGAAAATCACAGAGTAAAGTAAAAGAATAAGAATTCCTTATCATGCTATTTTCTAATATCGCCTGTCCAATCCTATTTTGACTCTCAACTTGAGTCGAGTCATAAACAACGTCTAACTATCAACAAACACACGTGTTTTTACCGTCAGTTGTGAGTAATCCACTTCAGATCGTATAACGAGTGCAAGAGGGGGGGGGGGGGGGGGGTGTAAGGGGCAGGGTGTGGAGTGCACGGGGAAAAAGAAAGTACATCAAGTCATAAACATCTTTTGTCCACCCGTACTAACCTGCCTCGTATGCGGAAACTTTTTATCAATACTTATATGCACTGCAATCACAGAATTTTATCATGTTAAAAAATAAACCTTTACACGCCAATGTTCCATTTCTGGAACATGCAAATTTTTTATCCAAAAGAAGCAATAAAAATTAATCTTTTTTTAAGAACTTGTGTTCTACGTATAAAATGATCATTTTTACTTGCTTTTACTTAGTTGTAAAAATATTTGTTAAATTTTGAATTTTATACGAATTTGTGAATTTTGTCCAACGAAAAGTCTAAAAAAAGGCCTAAATTACGATTTTTTTCCTAAGACATGATTTATTTTATTAATGTAATATCGACGCCAAAAAATCAATCCATACTTTCTTTTCAAATAATAATTCAAATAACTTTTTTAATTCTTAGGGCATGTTTTGGATACTTAAGGGCAATTTTTTAATTTTTCAATTCATTCTTTTGATTTTTAACCCTCCGACTGTCTTGGAAAAGGGCAAAATTGTAATGTTGTTTTCTCTGCATTTTGTTTTAAATGTTAAAAAAAATGATTCTTTGAACATTTTATTATTTTGATTTTAAAGATTGAAAAAATATATGTGTACATTAGAAAAAATCATTAATGTAAAGGATGTAAAATGATTGTCATATGATCTGATTACACCTAAATAAGATTTTGTAATGTGTTTATAAAGCAAATACTCAAATAATATTGAAGGGTTGTAAACTACAAAAACATTAAATCTTAATCATCAAAATTAACATCAAGTATTAAGTTACATTCTAAAACAGATTTACAAATCTAAGATATTTATTTCAAATTAATTAAAAATACAATAGATCCTACAGTTTAAGAAAAAAGTTTTAAAGAAGTAATTTTAAATACTTAATCGAAAGACATTCTCAATCTTTGATATTAATAAAATACTTTGTAGTTAATTAATAAAACTAAATTCAGTCTTAATTGATTTAAAACTAATATGAAGTAGTTTTGAATAAATAATTAATAATAACACAATACGAATTTAAATATTTCCAACTGAGCGAAAAAATGCCCAGCCTGGGCATTTTTTCGCTCAGTTGGAAATATTTAAATTCGTATGATAACTTTACCAATCAGTTTGATTGTGTTAAAATAATAGTTCATCTACGTATCCATCGTTTATATGGAGTTCCTTTACCTGCGGTTTATTCTGTTGAGCTGTCTAAATGACAGACCAGATGTTCTACCAATAAGGTTTTCTGAGCGAAATATGCTGGCTGGTTGTCGGCCCAGTTAGCTTAAACGGAAAAGCATTGATCTTGTAAGCCAAGGATCTGGGTTCGTTTCCCAGCCTGGGCATTTTTTCGCTCAGTTGGAAATATTTAAATTCGTATGATAAGTTTACCAATCAGTTTGATTGTGTTAAAATAATAGTAATAACACAATAATTCTGATTTTCTTAAAATATGTTAAAATATCATTAAAAAATAAACTAAAATAAAAGTTCCTTATTAAAGATAAATTGATTTAAAAAAAATTAAAATGGATCATCATACCAAAATAAACAAAAGAAAGAATCAACCCTTCTTTTCTTTTGGACACAAGAAAAACCAGCTGTCACTAGGCCATCACAGGCCATATTTTCTTTTCAAATAAACATCAACATCGTTAAGTTATACCTCGCGTTATACTACTCACTGTTCATCATACAGCTGGTATCGATGTCTCTGCCTGCTATTGTTCATTCACTTCTTGAATGGGGAGAGAAACCGATGCATGTTTATTCAGGATGGGAAGAGAAACGAAACCGATGTGTGGTTATTCACGAAACCGATGTGTGTTAATTCACCAAACCGATGTGTGTTTATTCACGATGGGAAAAGAAAGGGATGGGGAGGAAAAATCTGGTTTTATGCTGAGGAAGGAACTCGTCACCGATGTAATTTGATGCATCGGTACGGCAGTAAAAGGATTATAACATGGTTACCTTCTTTCTACAAATTACCAGATACAAAGGACTAAAATGTAATGTACTTGCCTTTAGGAAATATTTCCCTTTTATGAAGTTAAAAAAAAAAAAAAATCAATAAAATTAGGTTAAAAAATTTATACTGATAATAATCATTTTTTTAAAGGATGTAAAAAGATTTTCACATCTTAAAAAAGGACTTTATGGAAAAGAAATATGTGGATTAACTCTTAACAATCAAGTATTAAATTTTATAAAAGATTATTCTTAGATTTATAACTAGTTTCTTATTCATTCCAGATCAATACAAAAATTGAAAATTCAAGGAAGGGGGACCCCCCCCCCATTTTGGGGGGAGGGGGGGTGAAACCAATAAAATTGCAGTACATTTTATATCTTAAGCTGTTTAAGATATAAATTTTTAAATGTGCAATATGAAATAATCATTAGTTTAAAGGATGTAAAAGGATTATAAACACTTCCATTTTATTTTAGTTTAAAAATAAAACTCAACTAATACAAAAATTGAAGACTTAAGGAGAGGGTAGGCAAATTTCTCCTCTCCTGGCAGCGAAATTCTAAAATGGAGGGCCAAAATCACAGTCAGGTGAAATCCGAGCACCTCATTGGTCATTGAGTCGCGTCCTTTTCAGAGAGCAATCTCTAGCGCTAGGGGAAACGTCGAATACTCCCTTTTCCGAGAAAAAATCATGTATTGAAGCGAATTTTTTCTGTTTCATTTAAAATAAGCCATCGAAATTAACTCAAGATATTTTGATGACTTTTTATAAAATGTGAATGAAAGATTTCGATTTTAAGCTCTAAAAAATTTTAAATAATATGGAAGTACTTTTTTCGTTAAGGAAAATTAAAAAAGAAACTTGCATTTTTTTTCCTTATGTTACTTTTAAAATCCAAAATAAAACAAATATTCGCACTTTTCTATAGAAAAATTTAATAACTAACTTAGAATACTAAAAACTTTCAAAAATTTTTGCCTAATGGAAAATAATTTTAAAAAATGATGTTAGCTTTTAAACCGATTTTAATCATTCAGAATAAACAGAAAATACTACATGAACAATTTTGTAATAGTATGTACAATAAGTTATTTTGTTTCCTGGTTCATATATTTAAATCTGGAATTTTTAAATCGATTTTTCCCTCACTTCCTGGTAAGCTAAGGTTATAAAAATTATGAAAGCAGGTGTGTTTTCGATGACAATATAACATTTTAATATTTTGAGAATTTAATTATAAATTAATAACATATTTCCCAAAGGAGGGTCCAAGTGATAAATTGCTAAATATTGTTTATGGTTATAATTGTATAAGAGTTACAAGAAGAATGGAATTAATTATGTGCTAAATCATGCACGCTAAAATATGCCAATTAGCTGTGAAACTGCAACAATGAAATATTTTAAATATTAAAATGTAAAAAATAAAATATAAAGAATATAATATATATTTTTAAATGCACTTTTATCATTAATTAATTAATTTATGATTTTATGTTTCAAAAAACAATTTAGAAATCTTGAAAGGTTGTTTAAACTATGCTTTTATCCCTTTAGCATATGTTAAAAAAAAAAAAAAAGAAAAACAGAGAGAAAATTGTGATTTTTAAAATAAATGCACTTGCACAAGTTCATGCTTTTCTAATCGTAAATTAAATGAAAGAAATTTCCATAATCGGGGTCCACGCCAAATTAACACATTGTAGTGGACTTGAATAGCAGTCGTGAAACTAGGCTTGATTTTTAAGATAAACATTGAATATCTATAAAAGAATGTTTACCTTTTATGTCCCAAATTATGAATTTATCAAAATGTCATCTCTAAAGCATATTTTGTGAATTTTTGAAACTACATTAGAAGATTTACACAATCATTTAATAAATTTTAGAAGGATTTTGCCAAAATTAATTAATTAAATTGAATTTATAGGGATTTTGTGCAATATTTGTAACTCCCCTCAAATCTTTAATTTTTTTTTTTTTTTTTTTTTTTTTTAGTATTTTGTAGAATTACAAAATATACAAACATAACTTCTTACAATAGGAATATTTCCGAACAGAAACTTTCGCCTCCCCCCCCACCCCCAATCTGACAACGTCAAGAAAACCGAAGAAGATGCAAAAGCAAAAGAAATTGTTTTTTTTTTTTGTTTGTTTTTTTTTTCTTTTGTGCAATCAATAATGTTTTTTTGGAACAAGTAAAATATCTATAATTCATTCTAAACAGTATAACTACTAATCGATGTATTAAATTAGTTTTATAACAAGTTATTTTAATGGCACTTTAATATACCGTCGGACATAAAACGTTAATAACAGAAATTTTTCTTTATTTCCATATTTATTTTATGGACAGAGGGCCTGGAGCGACTTAAAAAAAAGTTTTTGGAATTATTTTTAAGGTTCTTTTTTTTCATTTAATGCTAAAACATTAAATTCTGTATTTTTAAAATTATTTGTGCAATTTTTTTTATATAATATTGTTAATTTAAAGTTTCCATTTTAAAGTCTAGAAAAAGGTTTTTTTTTTTTTTTTTTTTTTTTTCATAGTTGTTGACTTTTTCTAGAATAATATTAATTTTTTGTGATTTTATGGATTTAAATGGCGGGGTGAGGGGTAGAGAAGAAAATTTATTGAGATTTTTACCATACGGAATTTATAGATAATTTTAAAATGATATTAAAATTATTTTTTCAATAAAAACTAAATTTTTATTAAAGCATATTTGTGATGTCATATCACTTAAAAATTGTTGCAACTTATAATCTAAATTATTCACTCTCGTTGTATAAAATGTTATTAAAATATCTTAATTGAGTTATTTCTATTGTTTATTATAAATAAAAGCTAACAAAATAATAAGGTAAGTAATGCATGACTGTAAATGAGGTAACAATGGCTTCAAAATTACTTTTCCCCTCATTCCTTTCAAAATTCAAATGGAGAAACAATTTGGTGATCCTCACCCTTATCTCTTTTAAAACCACGCGACCACACGACCAATGAGGTGGCTGTATTTCACCTGACTGTGATTTTGGCCCTCCATTTTAGAATTTCGCCTCCTGGCACTCTCTCTCTCCTTAATTTAAATCAGTGAACCGGTTTCATTCCAAACGATCGCCGATTTTCTGCGCATGCACATTTACTTCCCATGAATGTGGAAGTTGATTTTCGTGAACCGGCAATCATGGGTTTCAGTTATGTCTCCACATCGGTCAGAACCGATGTCTGGAGGTCGGAACCGATGTCTGGAGATCGGAACCGATGTCTGGAGATCGGCGAGATGCATTGCAAAACTGAAGCACCGATGACGACTTAAATCATTTGTAAATTGCCCCTGCCTTTTTTATAAGAGAGAGTCTGCAAAATAACCAATATTAAGGCACAGAAATGTTGTGAAAAATTGCAAGTACTCCATTTCATAAAATTAAAAAATCCATAAAATTATAATAAAATTTATAGATCAACATTTTTAAGATTGTGAAAACATAAATGTATTTAGAAAATAATAATTAAAATAAAGGATGTAAAAGGATTATAACATGGTCACCTTCTTTCTACAAATTGCCAAATACTAAGACACTGAAATGTAATATGCTTGCCTTTAGGAAATATTTCCCTTTTATGAAGTAAAAATAAAAGAAAATCAATAAAATTAGATTAAAATTTATATACTGGTATGTTTATGATTGTGAAAATATAAGTGTATTTAGAAAATAATAATTGAAATAAAGGATGTAAAAGGATTATAACATGATTACCTTCTTTCTACAAATTGCCAAATACTAAGGCACTGAAATGTAATGTGCTTGCCTTTAGGAAATATTTCCCTTTTATGAAGTAAAAATAAAAGAAAATCAATAAAATTAGATTAAAATTTATATACTGGTATGTTTAAGATTGAAAAAATATACATGTTTATAGAAAATAATCATTTTTTTTAAAGGATGTAAAAAATATTTTCACATCTTAAAAAAGGACTCAGTTTAGAAAAGAAATACTGGGATTAATTCTTAGCAATCAAGTATTAAATTTTAAAAAAGATTAAGAAACTAGTTACAAATCCAAGAATATTCATTTCAGATTAATAAAAAATTGAAAATTCTAGGAAGGGGAGCCCCCCCCCCCCCCCCCCCCCCGCCAAAAAAAAAAAATCTCCCTCTTAAATTGAATGTTAAATAATTTGCAAACTGGTTTTTCCCTGAATTGGTTCTGCAAAATAAAGGATATTAAAGACATGAAATGTCGTAGACATTTGTAATTTTTTCCATTTACAGGGGGGGGGGGGGGGGTGAAACCAATAAAATTGCTATAGATTGTACATCTTTAGCTGATATAAAGATATAAAATATTAAAAGTGCAATAAGAAATAATCATTAATTTAAAGGATGTAAAAGGATTATAAATACCTCCATTTTATTTTAATTAAAAAATAAAAATCAATAAAATAAGAGAAAAATTTCTATATTTACATTTTTAAGATTGAAAAAATATATAAGTACCTAATAAATAAAAATTAATTAAAAGGATGTAAAAGGATTGTCATATGGTCACACCGTATGGGAATTAACACGAAATTTGATTTCAATTGATTAAAAGTAATGAGGAATATTTTTAAAATAAATAACTAGAAATATAATAATTAAGATGTTATCAAAATATAGTGCAACATCATTGAAAAATAAGCTGAAATAACAGTTCCTTAATAAAGATAAAGTAATTAAAAAAAAC
This sequence comes from Maratus speciosus, assembly GCA_963932465.1. NCBI lineage: Eukaryota > Metazoa > Arthropoda > Arachnida > Araneae > Salticidae > Maratus > Maratus speciosus. The sequence goes on from OZ010794.1 coordinate 306,321,657, forward strand.
AAACAAATGGATGCAAATGGATTATAACACTAAGAAGCATTTCTTACTAAAACTTACTGCATCAATTGTTGCTATTTGTTATATTAATTGATTGACTACAATAGTTTTGCTATAATACATATTAAATAAAAAAACACAGAAAATGACTCATCTTATCAAAGTAAACAAATAAACCAATCCTCTTTTCCTGTCAGTACAAGATGAAAAATCAGCTGACTCTAAATGTTATAGCACATGTTCAGAGTCAGAGTAATGTGGCCTAGGGAAAATGTATCTTTGGCATCATAGTATTTTTTCAAATGAACTTCATGGTACTATTCATATAGCTAGAAAAACAGGATTGAAAATATGAAGCATACAGTGATTTGTAATTGGTATCAATTTTGGATTACGTTGTTTATCTGCTTCGATGATTGAAGGAGAAACCAGTCTCTCCTTACTCTGCCATCGGTTTTGCACATAATCGATATCTAGCTATGCACGAGTTGTTTATTCACATCGGATGCGAAACCAGATTTCCCTGTACTGTCCATTCATTTGTGATCCCGGTGTGATGTATGCAATGCATCGCTAATTCAAAGATCAGGAAATCGGTTTGACGATTTATGATTTACATCGATATCTCGCGATGTATCGATGCATCGCCCAGTACTAGCAAGAAGTGTGTTAATTTTTTGTATGAGGGGCAAGAAGGGTGCTATTTTGTAAACCAAAGGGCAGGCAGGGTGCAGCACCCTCCTGAAACTGCCTGGGAGAAACTCTGATTTCATTGAATCAAAATAAGTATAATTGAGACAACTCTGATTTTATTTTGATATAGGTTAGCTTATTGTTGTCTGACTACATTTAAAACTGCTCTTATCTTTGTCCAGTGCTATCGACGAAAATTGGAAGAATGGTGGTAAAATCTATAGTAGAAATGACGACATTAGACAATCACAAATCATGAAATCTTTAATTTTTCGATTTTGTAATATGAAGTAGACAATATAATCTTTTAGCTCAACTTCCACTGGTTACAATGCAAGTGATATGTAGTACTAAAGTACATGTTATCAGAACATACAGTTTGTATTAACACATTATATGTGCAACAACAACAACAAAAAAAAAAAAAAAAAAAAAAAAAAAAACCACTTTTCTGCTGAAATGCGATTCTAGACAATTTTTTACCCTCATATATAAGCTGAAGGAACTAAAAAGTTGGATACCTCTTTTCTGAAGCATGTTCTATGAAACTGTTTGATTAATTAAAAATCCATTTTCACATATCCACTCATGTAAACAGTAACAGTATATTCATAGCGTATATTACATGAAAATTAGAATAATAAGATCTAGAAAAAGTGATTTTTTCTTTATTATTATAAAGATTAGCATCATATTTAAGTATTTTGCATGATTCTTATTATTTTGGCATTATAATTTTATGTTTATTTTTTGTATATATTGTAGTATCTTATGTTTATTGCTATGCCGTTTTTGGAAGATTTACGTCATTATTTATTTTCCTCTCTTGATGCCGACTCTAAAAATATTCCTACAGGTATAAGTTTTGCTTACTTCAAATTTCTTTCTTATTGTTTCTATAGTTTTTTTATTTTTCATTTTTTTTTATTTTTCTATATTTCTAGAAGAGCAACTGGATGCAATTGATGAGCTAATTACTGATATGGATTTGACTGTTCCTATTCAGTATGATCGTTTTTGTTTTATAAGCATTTATAAATCATATAAAAATAAATTCCTTTTAATTTAGTTTTTTTTTTTTTTTTCTTTTAACAGTGAAGATGATGAAGAATTCTTGAAGCCCAAAAATACAGTTAATCCTTATTTACAGCGGTTATTTCAGGTAGATATTTGTCGCTTATATATATTTATATGATGTTTAGGTGACATCTTAATAAAATGTTTATAATTAAGAGATTTGAAAATTTTTTCTCCTTTTGTTGGCATATTTCTTTTTTCTTTAAATATTTTTTTGAAACTTTTGTGTATCTATTGAATATTCACATTATTTTTCTAATGCTCTTTGTTTTCATCTTTGATAAAAAATTATCTATGGTTATAAAAAAAAATTATATAAAAATTTAAACCTCTTTAAAAAATATTTGTTTTCTGATCTCCTGTATGAGTCTGACTTGTTAATTCCACGAGGTTCCATTATGATTTTTCATTTATTCTGTTATTATCAGAACTTTGTTTTAAATTCCCAGAATTTATTTTCCTGCCATTTACAACAACATATCGTTAGATATTAAATTCTCGTACATTTATATCTGTCAATAGTTTCCATTTTCTTGCTGTTTTTATTTTATTTGTTTTATTTATTTTCTACCAAAAACTTTTTCATTATATCTGAGATAATGTTTCAATTGTTTTCTTTTATCTGGGTGTAACGTTAAATCAACATTATATATTTTCAGTTTCTGTATTACAGGCATGAAAGAGTTCCTCCTAAAGGAGGAATTCCACCTTTTTAAAAGCCAATCTTAACATTCTCTGGATTGATGCAAAAATGCAAAGAAAATATTAGAAGCATATGGTTGGAGGGGGGGGGGGGGTGTCTAAAAAACTTAATAATTAGACATTTTGTCTACTCAAATCCTTGGAGTCAACTAATAAGGAGCAAGGCATATTATTTTCCAAGAAAAAAAAAAAGAATTGTGCCTATTAATAAAACTTGTGTAAGCAGGAGACTTTTTAAATTTTGAAATAAAATTACAAGTACCATTTTGTAGACCCGAAAAGTGGAATATACGCCCAAAAAATCGAGTGAATGTGAGGACGGTCAAAATGGAATAGCAAGAAATATCAACTGGAATACACATTGATGACAGCGTTTGTGTTTCATTTGAAAATTTTCGAGTCAGTGTAACTTGCGAATCATAAAACACTGTGTCAGTCAACAGTAAAATGTGGGTCAATTGAGATTAATCATGAGTCAGTTTTTAAAGAATCTGCAAAAAGAAAAAAAATCTGCTTTTTTATTAAAACATTGACTCATTAAATACATATTAATGTATGCTTGTGATTGGATACTTTCATTAACAGCTACCATATATAAATGTATTGTAATGGAGCATGATATACTATTTTTCATTCCCTCAAAACCTGTAAGTCTTTTAGATACAGAAACAGATGGCAGTTTTGTCACACATATTCAAAAGCATTGAGACAATTTTTTTCTAATTGATTATGGAAAATAGAGTTAATTTTGGAAAATATGAAAACTGAAACAAAGTTAATTCAGATTGCAATTGGATTTTTGGATGCCTTTTTCTCTTCTAACTCAGCAATTAAAACAATTTGTTTTTATTATTTGTAATAAAGCAAGTTAAAAAGAATGAACTTTGGAAGACTAGACAATAGCTGAGATATTTCCAAAAATTTATTGTAATTACTTTTTTTTTTTTTTTTTGGATGTGTGTGTGTGTGTGGGGGGGGGGGGACGTCAGTTTGAGAGTCAATCATTGACTTGCTATTGGAAAATTTGCCTGTCATGTTTCACAACTTTTCTGGGATTATTCATAAACAACAACAACAACAAAAAAAAAAAATGTTTTTGCCCATTTAATTAAATAATTTTTTAATTTCTTTGTTTTGATTACAATACTGCTTCAATTAAATGTATTTATTTTATGTTATTATTTTTTTTTTAATACTTAAAAAAAAATTTTAGCTTTTTTTTTTTTTTTTTTCAATTTTAAAGAAGTGAAAGTTGTTGTTTTATTATATGCTTTCTTTTAACTTACAATTCTGTTTTGTATGTGGCAGTCAAATCTTCTTACTCTTTTTTCACCCAGTTCCTGTTGACATAGAGCTTTGAAATTCGGAATATATACTCATATGTACCGAACTCATATGTACTCATGGACGTCAGTTTGAGAGTCAATCATTGACTTGCTATTGGAAAATTTGCCTGTCATGTTTCACAACTTTTCTGGGATTATTCATAAACAACAACAACAACAACAACAAAAAAAAATGTTTTTGCCCATTTAATTAAATAATTTTTTAATTTCTTTGTTTTGATTACAATACTGCTTCAATTAAATGTATTTATTTTATGTTGTTATTTTTTTTTTAATACTTAAAAAAAAATTTTTAGCTTTTTTTTTTTTTTTTTACAATTTTAAAGAAGTGAAAGTTGTTGTTTTATTATATGCTTTCTTTTAACTTACAATTCTGTTTTGTATGTGGCAGTCAAATCTTCTTACTCTTTTTTCACCCAGTTCCTGTTGACATAGAGCTTTGAAATTCGGAATATATACTCATATGTATTCACAAGGACAAAACATGAGTTTGACATTGATTTTTTAAAGTTCGGTCTCTAATGAAGGTTTTTAGAATCAGATCCCTGAGTGGGGAAACAGGGAGGAAATGGTTAATTTTCTATGGAGAAATCAGTATCAGCTACAATAGCACCGAATTTGACTATAAAAATAAGTTGCCATATATGAAGCCAACTTGGTGATGGGTGACTAATTCTCGAAATACCCATTTAAATCAATTAATCCATATCTCTGCATTTTTGTGAATTTTAGTGAAAACAGGTTTTTTGCATATTTCCTAGTTATATAAGCATTTCAATTCTTCACTAAGATAATCATGTTATTTATTTACTTAATCCTAATATTGTTAAAAATGTAAGCCATCATCCTTACACATTTTATAAATTTCTTTATTAATTTATTCAAAGTGTTTAGAGTTTAGAGCTCTGAATCCTGAAAAGCCTTTACCTGAAATAGAGGCGCATTTGGAAGCTTTAGTTAACCCTCCTCCAGAAGTGAGTTCAGTTTTCTCTATATCAGCAATTTTGAATAGTTTCTTATGTAAAAATTTTGTTATATAGTCATGCTTATAGTAACTTAAACTGTGCTTTCTTTAAAGACAATCTTGGAAATTTTAAGTTTATTGCTGCTAAATCCATTGGTTGATAAACACTTTCAATGAAGTGTTTTTTCTTTATGAGAATAATTTACCCAGAATAAGCTCTAAAAAATATTTAATCGTCATTACATATCATATAGGTTACACATACACATCTTTACAATTTTTTTTTCAAGTATATAAATAATGTAAAAAAAAAAAGAAATTGGTGGGAATGAAGCTTAACAGATAGCAGAACTAAACAAAATAGTTTAGTTTTAGTAGCAATTTGTTTCTTATAGTGCTTTTTTTGCGAGATATGTGCTATATCAAACTGGCTTGCAGCACAAAAAAAGTAAATAATTTTTCTGTATGTTAAGTTACCATTTGTAAACTCCATTAGTAATAAAAAATTACTAAATCTATAATTATTTCATGTTTTTCATTTTTTTGCAATGCAATAATAATAATAATAATGATAATAAAATAAAAAATCCTGACAAATTGTCAAAAAATGTAGTTATTGAGTCCCTATGTATCGTCAAATTTTATGTACAAAAAATAAATTAAAATTTTTTCGCTTTTCAATCTTTCTTAGTTATCAGCTTGTTAATATAAATTCATAACTGAAGTAAAAAAATAAAATAAAATAAAATAAAATAAACCCTGGGTCTGAAGAGGTTAAAATGATGTATTCTAACATCTGAGCAGATATTTTTCAAATTGGAGTTGTTGAGTCACAAAGGGTTAACTAGCTTCTGTCACATTCAGGAAGTAATTTTCATTTGTAAATGAATAATATTTTCAGATATTCTTATTTAGAGACCAAGATATCAAACTCTTTATACAGGTGAGTCTAATATCATGGGACAAACTTTAAGGGGTGATAGGGGACATCACAAGGATTCAGATTTCCATAGCAACCCATTGTCGGAAACGCTTTCCTGGTGCGGTAGTGACGCCACAAAACACAAGAAAGACAGGGCATGAATAATTGGAGAAAACATGATTATTATCTTTAGTACATAAAAAAAAATAGGAAAAAATAAAATTAAAGAGACATGATAGTCATCAAAGTAGTTGTTCGAAATTACGACCACAGGCCGTGATGCATGGGAGCGCATCTCCGGTGCATGGAAGATCTAATGATCTCGAATATACTGGGAGTGTCTCAGACTTCCCCAGCAGCTGGCACGATGCGTACAACATGTTCCTTAGCACTTTCCAGCATTGTTCCGGCACTTTTGGAGCACTAAGAATAAGAAACATGTTTTCCCTCCCTGTTCACGGCCTTTCTTTCTTGTGTTTTGTGTCGTCACTACCACTCCAGGAAAGCATTTCCGACCATGGGTTGCTATGCAAATCTGAATTCTTGTGATGTCCCCTACCTCCCCTTAAAGTTTTTCCCATGATTTTAGACACACTTTGTATTTTATGAATTATGTGCTTCATTGTTTTATCAGTCTTGTAAATTTTCTTATCAATATGTAATTTGCAGCATTTATTTTTCTTTCTTATTGTATTTTTCTGCTTTTAATAATCTTTATTGTGTTGATAATCACAGTACAACTATGTAATAACACATTCTTATGCCCACAATCTGTAATATCAATAATGAATGAAGTGATATTGTGAATAATGCACAATTAATGTCTTTCGTATCACTTCTTTTTCATGTTTTTAACTAATTTTTGTTGAAAGTATTAACATTTATGTCTAAAAGTTGTTTTTATTTGCTTATTTTTAACATATTAGTTTTTGGTCACATCCACCATATGTATAGTAAGAATGTGACAAATATTCAACTACTTTTTTTTACCAACCCTTTTGCAGAATACTGAAAGCTAGTTAACTGAATGCTTCATCCGAATATTTGCAGTAATATTGTTAGATGTTAGGCAGATACATCAGCCTTATTAAATTCTGTTATCAATATATATTTATTTCAATTTTTTTTCCCTTTCAGCTGCATTTGATTAGTATCATAACTTTTATATTTTGTTAATTAAAAATTTATGTAAAAAAGTTTCAATTGATTTCTGTTTTTAATAAATTCTTTATTTAGAGTCACTTTATTTAAGTCTATTTAAGTATAATTCTTTATTTAAGTCATAAGGCCTGTGTGCTATAATTTTTAGTTAAAATATTTCTAAGCAGAGGTATAACTAGGATTTCTTTTCAAGACGTAAAAATTCTCCTTTACTTATTTTGGATTTGTGGAAACTGAATTTTCATGTATGGATGCAGTGGTAGAGGGGAAAAACATATTGTTCTAACTTTATTTCTTAAAATATTCAACTATTATTACCAGTTTCAACCATTATTAATAATTATACAAAATCTTATGAAGAGTGATTGCTCATTCTTGGCAAATAACTTCTGTAGCCAACAATAAAAGTCCCACCAGTGGCTTTGACTTCATTTGGCCAAAATTGCCTTTTTGTATAGTGAAACATATCACTCATAAACTGCACATTTTCTCAATAATGAAGACATTAATTTTGGGGTAAAACATACAAGGAATTTTGATTTGTAGTCAGAATTGCCGATATGTTAGCTAAATTTAAAAAAGGCATATCAGTTACACACACACAAAAAAAACTGTTTTAAATAATTAAATACTTTATTTTTAGCACGATAGATGCTTAGTTATATATTTTATCAGTTAACTAATTTTAAAAGGTTTTGATATGTTACAGTTTTATTTTTTCTCATAAATATTTAAAATGATAAAAGTCATTTAATAAATGAAAAATAAAAACTCTAATTATCATTGTTGAAACAATTATTAGGAATAAGATATATAACTCTTTTTCAGTAGCAATAAGTATTTCCACACTTTATTTTAAAAAGTTTTTATTATTACCTCCTTTCTAATTCGTATTTTACATTGATCATTCTGTCAGTTGATCTCTTCATATGGATTTATCTGGAATAAGTTGCAAAACCGCTTAGTAGCAGAAAAAACAGCAAAACTTTAAAAAATATATAATTTTTATAAGTAATTAGAGCTCGCTGATTACTAGCTAAATATGGATGTTCTTAAGTATTATATTAGTTAAATTTATTAAATGCATGTAAATTATTTAGTTTAAATAAATTTTTAAAGTAAATAGTAGTATTTAAGAATGTTTCCTTTTTTTGCACTCTTTTGTTTAATTCAACTTTTTTCAGTATGAAATTTTATAATCTATTTTTAGCTCACTTTTTGATACGCTAGAATTATAAAAAATATGTACACAACTGTTTCCGATGACAATACAACATTTTAATAATTTTAGAACTTAATTATAAATTAATATCTTAATTTTAGGGTATTTTTCCATTAGCCAGCCACAGATGATGATTTGCCAAATAATCTTTAATGTTATATCTGTTTACGAGTTACAAAAAACAGCGTTAATTATGCACCAAATCACTCTCACCAATTTGCTAAGTGGGTATGAAACTGCAACAATGAAATATTTTAAATACTAAAAATTCAGAAATAATAATGATAATGATTAATATTTTTTGTAAAAAAACTTTATTATCATCTAATAGTTTAATATTAATTAAAATTATTATTATATGTCGTGAATAAATATTTTAAATATTTTTTTTCTGTTTCCATAGCTATGGATGCCAGAAAGACGACTGAAAAACAGAGCAAAAATTATACTTTTAAAAATAAATTCTAGTTTGCACTTTCTATCAAGCGTAAATCAAGCAGTTAATCTTCAATAATCTGGTTCTATACCAAATTAAAGTGCTGTAAAAACATTTTTGTGTGGTGATTTGTCATTGTTTAAAAAAGTAATCTTTAAAATGTATAATATATGTAGAGGTTATGTAATGTTGAGTTTCTAAACGCCATCTTACAGTCTAATTTAATGCTTTCTCCTCAATGTGTATATACATTCTTCTTTTAGATCTATTACCTTCTATAAAGACTTATTTATTTGATAAAATTTAATAGAGATTTATAAGTTTTTTTATTAGAAAATATTTATGAGTGAATTAAAAATAAAGCAAATTTAATGTGAATTAACAATAAATCAGTCGGTAACCTTCCCTCTCTCTACACACATAAAAATTAAATAAAAAATAAATAGCCAGAAGGCTTTCTTTTGGTTGGTTAAAATCTGGCAACACTGCTGTGTGTAAAGATAAAATACTCATAGATCCATTTTGAAGCCAGCCATATTTTTAAAGAATATAAAGTTAAAAATATAGCCATATTGAGGATGCTATCAAAGCATCATATATACAACGAGATCTAACAACAAAATGACTAATTTTATACATGATCCTCTCCAATGTTTGATATTATTCTTGCTCATTTAGCTAAAACACAGATTGTGCTGCAACGATGGGTAAATTGAAATATAATGGATTTATATATATGTGTAACAGAATGGACTCCATGACAATAAATCTTGTCAACCTTATGCAGGGCAAAAGACTGATTGAAAGTTGTGTGCTGTTTGTAAAAAACAAACAAAAAACAACTAATATAATGTAATGAATTTCTTGTAGGGGAAAGTTTTGTATTCTACATAACATTTTATCCAAGTTTAAAGAGTTTGCATGTTTTAACAGTAAGATTTACGGTTAATGTACATACTAGATGATGTTTGTGCCATTTAAAAGAAAAAAAAATGCATTAAAGATATGTCATGCACTTTTAAAATTTCGTTTTCAATTAGAGCTGTTTATTTTGAAACTGGTGAGTCTAATTTTTGTCAATTATAGTAAACTGCATAGTAATATATTATAACTTTTTTTTGTGCATAGAACATTTTGCATATTCTGTGTGATCATTTAAATGTTTTAGTTTTCCATATATGTAATCTAAATTTGCTAAAAAATAATATAAAGAAAGAGTTCATATTATATTTTTTGTTTTTTAAATGAACTAGCAAAATTAAGCCCTTTATTTATATTTAATTTTAGTTGTTAAAGCGAGCTGAGAAATCTATAAAAAAGGTTGAATCTGTATTTCCATTGAAAAGAGCTGAAGTGAAACAAAAAAGAAGAAAATATGGATTTTCAAATGAGTACAGGATAATTTTTTTTCTACTTTATGTTAAAATATTGGATTGTAATAGTCAAATCTATTAATACAGTATAATTCTTACTTATTGTGTATATTAAGTTGTTTTAATGTATTAATATTTGTTTCTGTTGCTATTGCTAATTGTTTTCTTAATTATTACTCTTGCTAAAGTTTCTACCAGCTTTCCATGAAAATAATTAGTTGCATATGTTTCTGTGGTATTTAACCTTTTGAGCAGTTGGAAATAATTTTACATCTATATATATATATATTTATTTATTTCTCTTAGGTAGCGCAAAAATAAAGGCTGCATTAGTAGCTTGCTGTTTGGCAACAACCACAGCAACGATTCTCAGTGGTTAATTTACGGTCACATGACCCAACCCAATCAGCAAATCAAAATCCAGACAGAATCTCTCTTTTAACACAAACCGTTTGAGCAATGCATGAGTAACAATTGCTATTGGTGTTTTACAGTGACGTGTTTAATTCGACGAATTAGCTTTTTGTTCAAGATCGTATTTAGACAGCCGAAAACTTTTTGATTACAATTCATTAGCATGATGCATAGCATCTTTTATAGCGTCTTATTATAATTTTAAATGAATTTAAGCCATGCTGTGCAATAATATAGGCAAAATAAAAGGAGGAGGACCCCAATCTAACTTTAACATGTCTTTTAAATTTAAACGGCATCAATTTTCAGTCAGCTTAGCTTTCTGAATGACGATCAACAAGTCACACTGCCAAACTTTTGATAAAATATGTTTAGTATCACCACCTAAATGCAATTTTATTTGCATTTTCAACAAAATTTTCCATTATTGTTTTATACATTAAAAATATTTGTGAATTTCATATGTTATAATGATTTATGGGTACTACTTAGTTATCCCTTCGACCAATTTCGACAAATTATATAAATCGCCAAATTATACTTTTATTTTAAATAACGGAAGAACAAATAAATTAGCATAACATTAATAAAAATACAAATAAAACGTTGAAATGAAAATCACTTGATGTTGTAAACACGTGTAACTTGCTGAAAGTCAAATGAATGTGACATTTACAATTAACCATTATTGACATTTAATCTTATAGTTTGGCGACAGATTTTTGGTTGATGGGATAACCAAGTAGTACCGATTTATGGTAGCACTCATTCTAGCTAGAGTTGATGCAAATAGTGGCGAGATGGGATTGCATAGCGGTTCAACTAAAAATATTTTTAATTGTGTTTTCACTGAGCTTTTAAATTAATTCTATGCTTATCATGCTTGTTGTTATAAATTGTGCTGCTGGCTGTTAAACACAATGTACTTATTCTATTTTTATTTATTTTGTTGTTAAACCAGTTTAATTTTCATTGGGGGGGGGGGGGGAAGTTAGTTACCATTTCTTTAATTTTATCTCGCTAAAAAAAGATTTTGAATGATTTGCCTACTGAGCAGATTTGTTGGAGTATTTCAAAGACAACAAAATTCTGCCATAAAAAAAAAGAGTGCATATGACTGGCCCAATTAAAAACAGATAAACAATGGCAATGCATTGTGAAAAGCTGTGATCTACTAATTTATAAAAAAATGTGTTCATAATTGCACTAAGATTTATTTACAGCTGGTGAAGATAATTAACACCAGGATCGATTGATATCAAAACCTAATTTTGGCAATATTCCTATTTTCTTTCAGCTAAACACGAAAACGTCCAAAAAAAATTTTCAGTAATTAATACATGCATAAATATTAATTAATTATAATAATTATGCGTGTCGCCCAAGTTGGCTGACTCTCTGCGCTCTGACCAAAACTTTTTATTTTCATATAAAATAAAATGTAATTAACTCATCAACACAAAATAATTTTCTAATTATATAAACTTCATGTAATTAAGCTTTTAGGTATACATACCTCGATTTATCTTTTAGAATGATTTTTATAAATGATCATCTGCTGTACTAGAACTTTCACAAACAGTGTTCAAAATACTTCTGCAGTTTCAAATTAAAAAATTTCTATTACTATTAAGCCTGCAGCTTTTAATGAGCATGTGAAAAATGTCTTCAAAATTTCTTCTTGTGGGCAGTAACTTTTTTTATGTAATGTAGAAATATGAAAAAAATTTAATTAGAAAAATGTCTTAAAACCATAATAAGGAGAAGTAAACAAAAACTGAAACATAGGTTACCTTTTCTACCTTTTCTCAGTATTCCAAATGGTTAACTTTAAAAAAGTCTCTAATTACTTTGTACAGGTTTCTTATAAAAAATACATTGTTCATAAAAATTTTCAAACTTTTGTAAGAGTCCGAACAATTCATCTGTAACATTTTTGTGAAACTAAAATCTCCTTCTTATTGTATCGAAGGCTTTTAGCATTTCTTCGTTTGAAGGTCTTTCAATTTCTTCTTCATTATCATCTTCACTCGCTGTAGTTTCTTCACTACATTTTATTACATTTTGCAATATGTCTTCTTCATCAGTAGGATATTCAGTTTTCACAATGTCTTCATCAATATCGAGAAAGTTAGAAAGGTCTGCACCTTTTTCAAGACCTCACATGTCCTTCAGTTGCTGCCATTTTCCTTTCAGATCTGACAAACAGCGCATCAGATTCAGAAACATCTAATCCAGTATCAGTTTTTTGCTGCCTTTCGCAAAACAATTGTGTACGGTCAATGAAGTCATATCACATTCCCAAACTTTCATTAGCTGCAGGTTCTCAAACTAATGTTTTTATTACATTGTCTTTATTCTAGGGTCAGAATAATTTTTTGAAGTTTCTTTTTTGATAATGTACTTTAAGATTTCTTATTATTCGTTGGTCTAATGACTGAAGCTTAGAAATTGTATTAGCAGGAAGAAAAACAGCTTTGATGGTCTTCAAATTGTATTTTTAAGCACAGTCTTGTGGATGTAAATGGCAGTTGTCTATCAGCAATGCAGTTTTACGACTTATTGTTTTTATTTGATTATCCCATTATAATAACCACTTTACAAAAATGTACAAAGTCATTCATGACTTCTTATTGAAACCATAGTCTACCTCTACAGATTTTGAACTTTTGAAGCATCTGAGGTAACTGTCAGACTCTGATATTTTTTCTACAATGCATCTGGCACTATTGTGTCACTGCATCTTTCTGATCATTGAATGTAAAAAAGAGATTTTGATTCCCCCCACCCCACTGTCAGCACCAGAGCGTCTGTGTGCAAGAGTGGCGATAGCAGATCTGCTGAAGTAAATTCATACTTGCATTGAACAGCAACTTCTTCGTTTTAATGCTGTACATGCACAAAAAGGAATAAACTTTGTTATATAGAATATATTTTCGTAATATGCAGATTAATTTACATGTTAATGGTGTTCAAAGTCAAGGTTCAGCAGAAAATTTCATACTCTGATATTTTTCCTACAATGCATCTGGCACCATTGCTTCATTGCATCTTTTTGATCATTGAATGTAAATTTTGATCATTGCTTTTGACACCCCCCCCCCCCCCCCCCCCCCCCCCCATACATACACACTCTGCCAGCGCCAGAGTGCCTGTCTGGGAGAGTGATGATAGCAGATCTGCTGAAGTAAATTCATACTTCCATCGAGCAGCAATCTCTTCGTTTTAATGCTGTACACACACCAAAAGGAATAACCTTTGTTATTTAGAATATATTTCTTGTAATATGCAGATTAATTTACATATTAATGGTGTTCAAAGTCAAGGTTCAGCAGAAAATTTCATTATGTAGAAAACTTTGTTAAAGGGAATTTCCACTGTATTTATATTTTATAATTGCTTTTAATGTACTTTTAGTACATGTTTGTATTTATGTGATTATATCTCATATGATATTTTGTCTATATTTGGTTTCTTGCTTATCTGGAGTTTCCAATAGCAATCAATGGCACCTATTTCTTCAGTCTGCAACCAGCTCTTTGCAACAATTATTTTATTTCATAACTTTTAATTTTAAAGAAATAAAGAGTTTAATTGAAACGAACAAACAATAATAATAAAAAATAATGCTACAAACACAATTTGTAGGAATATAGTTATTTAAAAAATATAAATAATAAATAAGGAAAAACCCTCTTTAATTTATATTTTTATGCAATTCCTGAGTCCTATAAGTTATATTTAGAAATACTTGCTCCATAATTTAACAAGGAAAAAATAGAAAATAATTTCTTTGTATGATCAAAATTTACTGAGTTTTGATACTGAGAATTTTACGAATGTTCAACATGTTCTAGCATTAAAAATGGAAAAATGTATTTTTAGTGCCAGAAAACACTGAAAATTTATAAAATTCAAGTATCATAACTTGGTACGCTTTGATTGTTGGAGAATGGAAATTTTTACTCTTTTGTATGTTAAAGCATGAAAAAGTCCTTCTAAAACTTATAGAAATCAAAAACCACATAAAAGTTTAAATTATAAATCTTTTGATACAAATTACTTGTAGTGTGTTATATCTCTAAAGCTAAAAAATCTTTATTCTTGTGATTTTTCTTTGAATTAACAAATGTGTTATTTCATCTAATAATCTGATTTAAATAAACTTTAAATTTAGGAAACATGAGGAATTTGTTAAAAAGAAATCAATCAGCGATAACTCTGCTTCTGAAGAAAAATTTGTTCCAGAAACTTCTTTAGTTAATGCTGTCACTGATAAAATTACTGAGGTACAGTATCTTTTAGTTAAAGCTATAAAATATTATATGATTACTATTTTAAGTGAAATATGTTCACTTTTTAATCGTTAGATTTATATATAGAAGAGAGGGGGAAAAAAGATAATGATTTTTCACTCCCACTTACTGTCTCATTAGAATCAATTAAAAAATTAATGAAATAAATCTTATAGTATCTGCAGACAATTTAAAAATTCACTTTCTTCAAACTAAGTAGAAAACATATTTTATTGATTTTTATAGCTATTTTGTATGGATGTAACAAATAGTGATTTGGACGAATACCTAACGTTCTGTCAAATTTTGAACCAAATACTAACATTTTATCCCTTCTCAAATACCCACGGTTTATACTTTCTTTTTCAAATAGAAATAAAATTAAATACAAATTAAAATTAATATTTTATTATTTGCATAGTTAAAAAAATTAACAGTTTGTTGTATTTTTTGTAATATTTTAAACATCTTGTGTTAATTATAAAACATGACTTTTAATAATCTAAATTAGTAATAGCATAGCTAAGTGAAGATATCTGTTTTCCATATATGCCAAGTTGGATAGCTCTGTTTTAAAATATAAAACATATTCATCTCTACTTTCCAGTGATACTTTTATCAGTGGTAGAATTGATAAAAAAAAGTCATTGGTCCCAAGGACCAGTAAACATCAGAGTTTACTGGTCCGCAGACATCACCACTGGCCCGCTACATAGAATTCTATTAAGTATTTTTAACCCTTTGAGTGACCCCCTCCTCCCCCTAGAATATAAACCAAACTTCCTTTCAGTTACCCAAAATTTTCGGCATAATAAAATGTAAAATTATAATTTGATAAAAATTAAATAAACAGTACATAAACAAAAACTATAAAATAATTGTGCATTTTATTTTTGATTATTTATTTCAATTGATGGTAAGTTTTAATTCAATTATTTATGTATTTTTTTTAATAAGATAAAATTCTGTGGTTTGTGTTTGGTTGCGGTTTTCTCAGGGACGGGAAAATTTACATTTAACTGTCAGAGAAGGAAAAAAGTTACTGGTTCTGTGGACCACTTAAATTAGTGGTCAGATTCAATTTTTAGTGGTCTCGGACCTGTGGACCACTAAGGATTTTGAATGCTGCTGTTATCCTTTCTTATATTCAAAGTTAATGCATCCCTCATAATGTTTACTCTTTCCCATAATCAATGAGATACTTCCTGAAGTAGCCGTTGGTTATATCAATTTTATTTTGAGGAGTTGGTGCATTAAAATTCCTTTATAATTTTAAATATGAAGTGGTGTTTTTTTAATTTTATTAATTAAAGTTACAATCTTCAAATGCAGAACACTTAAACGTGCAGCAAGAAAAATACTTTTATTTATGCAACAGCATTATTTTCACTTAGTACTCTTTTCACTCAACTTACCTACCTAACAATACAACTTAACAATTGAGAAACTGTATAATTTAAAAATTAATTTAAACTATAAAATAAGAACATCATTTCTCAGTGACTTGTTTATTTTGAAAGTTTCTGTCTAAGAAAAGAACTACAGCAACAACAAAATTAATGTTTTTATTTTGTTTTATTTTTTATCTGAGATGCAACACTTCTTTTTTGAGACTATTTTTGTATTTCAAGAAAAATTTGATTCACAGTGATTACACTTTTAAAACTGATGCATGGTAAAAGTTGATAGTTCCAGCTTTGATAGGAGACTTATTTTCTTTCATAGGTTTAAAAAACTGCTCATAGCAATGAGTATTTCAATTTCACAGTTGACTTTTCAAATACAGTGCACTCCCGATTATCCGCATTAATCACTGGGAGAGGTCGCACAGACAATCGAAAAACACGGATAATCCAAAAACTCCTTTTTATTAAAGAAAAAATCTACACCAGTACAAATATATAAAAATTCTTACATTTGCATGCTGTATAACATCAAACTAGAAATTTTCCTTTTAATATTTACTGCTTAAAAAAATCTGTAATGTATTTTTGCTTCTGCTGTTTGTACATCTCTTGTTTTATATCGACACATTACTTTACGAACCGCAGTAATGTCACCGTAATCAAATTTTCTTTCTCCAATATACTCTAACAAAGTTTCTACAGATTGTAGAGCAGTAGAATGAGAAATTGTATTTCCCTCATTTAGTACATCTTTTGCATCAGTACTATTATCACTATTAGATTTAACAACACAGTTAGAAATGATATCTTTATCTGTCAAATACTGGAAGCCAGGCTCACATGCCCTCCCATCCTCTTTAACCTTGCCCGTCAAATAGGTTACAAAGCGTTTGATTTTACCTGTACGTATTTCACAATACTATCATCTAAACCTGAAAAGGTTCTAATTCACATCAACATTGATTTTACATACATGATAAGCGTGAAAATGTTTATTTTTATTTAATTTAATTTTATTTTTTTGTGTGTGTGTGAATCCGGAATGAGCATGGATAATCCGCAAACCGGATATTCCATGCACGCATAATCGAGAGTACACTGTATTTACAAATCTGGCTTTCAAGTATTTATAAAATTCAGGGTTCTGTTTAGGAAGAAATTGGGTCCTATGAAGGACCCTTCGCAAAAATTTTCATCTCAAAACAGGACCCTTCACAATTTTTTTTAATTTAAAACAGGACCCTTCACAAAATTATTTGTGTTAAAAAATAGGCGTTTCACAAAACTTTTCCATCTCCAAACTGAGCCTTTCGCAAATTTAATCATTTAAAAGTAAAATCTGACCTGTCGCTTTTACATAGATAAAGAAAATGTATGCATTTTTTATACATGTCTTCTTAAAAATACATAAACAAGAACCTGAATATAACGATAATTTCAAATTCGCAAAATTATGACTAGATTTTTTGCAAATTGTAAAAAGCTGTTCACAATTTCACAAAAACAGGACCCTGGGGAAAAAAGTGTAGACTGAGCCTTGAAATTCTAGTAAACCATGTAGCATTTTGCCTTCAAATCTGAAGCACACTGGATAGAAATTGCTTCCATATGCATATGATTTGGTAGGAGAACATTGGGATACTTTTTAACTACTCTCATCTATTTAAGTTCTTATGATTTAATTTAAATAACTAATATCACTATTTTATAGTCTATAGTCTTGGTAATCTTTAAAGCCTCCAACCAAACTGAAAAGTTAAATATATAATTTTTATTTATTTTAAAAGTATAATGAAAAAGGTTGTCTCAATGTGAACTGCACAGGGTACATTGGGACAGTGTTAAATTGGTATAGGGACAGATTCAGATACCACAAATACACAGTAATTTTTAAAAATTAAAAAAAAAAAAAAAAGCTACAGCAATTTTTGTATTGTTATCAGACATCAAAATTATCTAAATTAACTCAAAATATCATGGTTGTTAATACCCTTGATGACCTAAATTCAGATATTGCCTGAGGAAGTTTTGAAACTTCTTCTTCATTGACAGCACTTATATATTCATTATTTGAGTAACTAAAGTTCCAGGAATTCTCCCCTTTTCTCTCAAAGAAATATCATTTCTTCACTTTCAACCAATTCTATATTGGCCCACATAATACAGAAACTTAGAACAGGCAGTGACTTTTCTCACAAATTTGACAAGGACAAAAAAATTCATCAGTGACAAGTTCTGGGAGCACGGCAGTGCGTCCGCCAAGTTCGCACAAGCCGTAAGCTACTTTTTTCTGAACCATTTCGACATACTTTTCACCCCCTCATAACGTCGTTTTAGGGAGAGATATAGAAATTTTTCTTTTATACACATGTTCGTATGGTCAAACTGAACTCAGGTTCCACGATTTCATGTTTCTATATTTAGTAGTTTTTGAAATATTAAATTCCGAAAAAGCGCTTTTTTGTCACTGACTCACTTCGCATCATCAAATAACTAAGGTTATTTGGTGCTTGGTGCTAAAAGTCGTAGAATCATGAAATTTCACAAGTAAGTTGGGTTTGTAGCACAATTAACCAGAAAAATCTGAAAACACAGAATTTCCGCCTCTAAACCCTTCAGACAGGGGTTGTTCATTTGGCCGTAAACAGTTCCTTAACACATACAATTGTGGCAATGTTGGTCGCCAAAACTCGATTACAGAGTTTTGAAGGGAGTCACGTGATTTCAAGCAGAATAACATTTTATATATATGCTTTTCCAAAGATGTTTGTTAAATAGAAAAAATGAATATACCTAAAAATTTTAATCAGTATAGGTTATGATATATTTACGATATTAAAACAATAAAACATTTAACAAAATATAACGGCAATTCGGTACATTTCTGATATATTAGCTGTGGCGAAATACAGAAAATAGCCTTGACGAGAAAAGAAATTTGATAATAATGTATTTTCTGGCAAACTATTTACTGTGTCATATACACAAGCAATTTTTTCCATATGTATACAATTTATTTAATGTAAGGAACCCGTCTATTTATTTTTATATACCAACATAAATAATTTGTATATAAAAAGTAATATTTTATACATGTATAAATAAAATGTTTATGTGTATATAAGTACATATATAAATAACATAAAAGTTCATCAGGTTTGTTTTCATAGTTGATTATATCATTTGGCAACATATCTCAGTTTCTGAAGTCCGAATTGCACTAAGATTTTTAAAAAATGCCAAGGTTCCTATAGTGGAAAAATATCCTAATTCCATATGAAAGTTTAAAAATCTCCTTTTAATTAAATGAAATGTGTAACTAATAAACTGTCTTTAACGATGTGCGACAGATGCGGTGTCCGAAGTCCGCTGCTAATGTTGTTATATTGTATTATTAGCCTACTTACTGTTAATTTATTGTTAATTTTAAAACTGTAAAAGAAAGATTATAGTTATAGATAAGATATGTTGGTCACCAAAACCCAATTACAAAAAATTAGCCTGAGTTATAAAGCTGTTACATGATTTCAAGCTGAATGAATTTTTATATTCTTTTACAAAAATCTTAATAAGGCAAATCTTTCAGTTTATCTGTCCATCTTTCTATCTTTTACTTCCTTAAAACAAATTTTATTAAAGACCGGGAGGCGTCTGCACAGATCATCACCTCATCGAGTTGACGGCTGAAATTTTAGGATTAGTTAAATATCGATTAGCGTATTGAAATGTAACTGGTGTGCCAAGTCATATCTTTGTGGAAACCACCTACAGACCCGATTTTACGTGTTAATTGGTGGATTTTCCATTGTGTTTTCCTGCACGCATTCCTCCATGTTTTCAAACTTTTGGATGCAAGAAAATACAATAGTAAACCTATCAGTTAATCACTAAAATTAGGTCTTCAAGTGGTTTCTACCAAGATATGACTTAATAGACTAGTTGCATTTAAATATGCTAATCTAGTTTTAACTAATCCTAAAATTTCAGCTGTAAACTCTATGAGGTGATGGTGTGTGCAGACGCCTCCCGGTCTGTTGTAAATGTCGGAATTCTAATCTCAATAGCACTCTAGTCAATCTGGCAAATATCCCTACTATTTATGGAACACTATTCCTTTAAGTGCATTTTAGTGATGTTAATGAACTTATGTATATGCATCATACATATTATACATATGCATATAATGCGTAATACATTTGCATCATACATATTATAGGTATGTGTATAATACATAATGCATATGCATCATTATGACGTCAGAATAAACAAAACATTTTTTGTTGCCAAATTTGAGAATTGACAAGATATATTACCAAATTTGGCGAAAGTTTGCTAAATGTCGCCAAGCTTGGCGAATATTTGATGCTAGTGGCTATTTTTCAATGAGTTAATTATTAATGCGAGCCATCTATTTTTATTTTTCCGCATATCATCTGAATAGTTAAATGATGTAACATACTAATATTTCCAAAGTGCCAGTAGTTTCGTCACTGCAGAAAACCTCTGCTATTGTTAATATATTGTACTGTTATTATACTTACTGTGACTATGTTGTTAATCTTTAGACTGCTAAAACTTCTGTATTATATAAAGAGAATTTATTATTACTTATTTACTATTAAAGCATTGAAACTGCCAGTTCTCCTTCTGATTATTATAATTCTATAACATGTAACGTGTTAATCGATATGTACGTTAGAATGAATCTTCTATAATCCAGTTCCTCGCATTTTAGTTTTCAGGTTTCGAATAAAATTAGCTAAAATCTTAAAACCATGGCGCATTGACTAATTCTTCAACACGATCAGATGAGAAGAATGATAGATTTTCAAATGGATCATGGGAGTAAGCCGGTAGACCTTCTGTTCTTCCGTAATCGAGTCTATTGAAAAGGTTAATGTGAAACAAAAAGATATTAGCATCAATATGGTTTAATGCAAATGCAGATATTGTCAAAGGATTTCATAAGAACCATTTCACTTGTACCCAGTCGTATCAGTTAAAATACAACAATTGGCAGTGAGCCCAATTAGAAAAGATTACTTTAAAAATTTCCGAATTAGAGGACGAATCGTAACTGCTAAGGAAAGAAGCATAAGTGATTTAAGAGATATTTGTCACGAAAGATGAAATACATAACAACACAAAACATATGATGTACTTCCATCATCGTAAAGAGTTCTTGATTTCTCTATCAAAAGCTTCCGACTTGGCAAAAGAATGGGCAAGTAAATTAAATTATGAATATTAGTAACATGATGTAACGTTTAACATGGAATTAATACGGTAAATACTGCTTGCTAGAGGCGGCTAGTACTTCAATATAAAAAGAAATAAAGTATAAATTTGTAAGGCTCAATAAAATAAATTTAGGTATTTTTATGTTAGCTGGACGCAAGTGGCAAATCGCCAAATACTGTTACCAACTCCATTGTCCATATTGCATTCATTTCATTTAAAGAAATATACTTTTCAATCATCTCATTTAAAATAGATGCATTTCCCTCATTTTATTTAATAGAATATTTAACATAGAAATAAATAAATAAATAAGAAATAATAACATAAACCAAAATATTTTATTTGAAAATCAAAGCATTGTTTCTAATTTACGCATGTGAAAAATTAAAACTGCTATTGGCGAAAAAACAAAAGGCTAATGAGGAGATTTACTCCCGGCTAACATAAAAATGCCGAAATTTAAGTTTTTTCATTTTAATATAGTTTAGAATAACCATCTTGAAAAAACGTACAAAAAGTAGTGATATCCCAACAAAAAGTTTTCGGTAAAAAAAAAAAAAAAAAGCGCCAAGTTCTCCTTAATGTTTCGGCCAGAAAAAGTAGTGATATCTGAAGTTCGCACAAGTTAAAAGCCAAACATCCCAAATCTTTCATTGAAAATGGCTTCCTGCAACTTGGCCGTTAATGCCTTCGAGATAGTTTTTCAAATTTTAAAATATGTACAAATGAGCTACATGCCAACTACATTTTTTGATTATTTTAGTCATTTTTTTGCACAGAGTACAGAAATAAAATACACATTTGAAAAAAGCATTTAAACATCTTCAATCTATTTAAATGCTTAGAAGTTAAAAATAACAAAATACTAGTATTCAGGAGATAATATGCCCAGTTGCTAAAACATAATTAGTATCAGCTTTTAAGTTTATAAATCGAATACCTCTTAATGTATGCAAACAAACCATAATAAATGTTCAAACGAAAAAAATCTCTTTCGTCAATACACAAGATTTCAATATTATACAATAAAATACAATGTAACATATTGTGAGATTTGAAGTAAGTAAATTTTGTTTTATTTCTTGGGTTTTATGTTAATGACTTTAGACCGTACAAAATGGCAATTAAACCACAAGTGGACTAAATGATCTGTAATCAAAACTAATGTTTGTTGAAACTGAATGGTAGTTATCAGAAATCTTTTACTTATAATGTCTTTATGTGAATTTGCCTATTTGCATTCTAATATTACTTTTAATATTTAAATAATTCATAAATGCATAATTTCCAATCATTAATTTTGAAATGCTGTTTTAGACATTAACGGCCAAGTCACAGGAAGCCATTTTCAATGAAAGATTTGGGATGTTTGGCTTTTAACTTGTGCGAACTTCAGATATCACTACTTTCTCTGGCCAAAACATTAAGGAGAACTTGGCGCTTTTTTTTTTTTACCGAAAACTTTTTGTTGGGATCAAACAATTTTAACTCTTCATCAAAATTTACTTCACTATTGTACTTTGTTCCTGATCTTAGTTGCTGTCTTTAAAAAAGCTAGATTGAGAATCATTGAGAAGTGGAGTTTTTACTTTAGATATTTTAACTGTTTTAGCTGATGTTTTACCTTTAGTTAATTTTCTTTTCTTCTGTTGTTTTTCACTAACTTCCCCTTCTATTCTGTTTTTCTCTGCGGTACAAGTTAGATTACGAGACTTTCCAGTTTTTCAATCCAATTGTTCTGCTTTTCAACGGAAGTCTTTCGGAACGTCACCTAATGTTAATTTCTGTATATTGTATGTTTAAAAGGTCATTTCTTCATTGGATTCTTTTAATTTAATCATCCATGTTTGTAATAATTTGGCCTTTTCCTTGTATTATTTAATTTAAGTCATTCAAATGTTTTGTTATTGTTAATCATGAAGAAAAACTTTTGTAACTGTACCATATTGGATTAGAAAACAACTTTCTCTCTTGATTTTTTGTTCTGAAGAGCTGACACATTTCGAGATCCTAGTTATGACTCATTCATTATTGATATATTTGTTGAATCGCAAATATTCTTTTGGGGCCATGTGTTTGCATACAGTAGAGTCTCGAAAATCCGAGTCTCAGAAGTTCGAGGTTCTGCTTAATTCGAGAAGTCAAAAATAAAAATAAAAATTTCTGTTTTTTTCTTCACCCGAAAAGAATGCATGAGAGAGATTGTTTACTGGATAGCTGATTCTTGGGAAGAAATTCAATCTACAACATTAAATAAATCCTGGTTGAAATTTTTACCTAAAGTGGTAACATCTACTGAGAATTTAGATGATGACAAGGATAAAAACATTGTTTTGAAAGATTTGGTAAAGGAAGTACCTGGCTGTTAAAATTGTAATGCAGATGACGTTAAAAAATGGCTAAACTGTGATGAAATGCTAGAAATAACTGAATCGACTATTATAATAATGATAGAAGATAGGAGGAATGTAATGATACAGTAGGAAATGACTCCCTGCCATTTAAAAAATACTCTGTCATAGTGAAGGTTCTGCATCTTTAGAACTGGCTTTAAAATATGTAGAACAGAAAAATGAAGCTATCCCTGCTAACGTTATTCATTTTAAGCATTGGCTAGATATTGCATCTAAAAAGAGAAGTTGAAATTTTTCTTTAATTTGTAAAGTATCCTGCATATCATTACAAAAGGAATAAAGGTATGTACATTCGTTGTCATCCTAATTAAGTAAAATTACAATTGGTAAGAATTTTTTACTTTTTCTGGAAATCAGAGTTCTTAGTAATCCGGGGTGATGTCAACCCCAATTACCTCGCATTTTCGAGACTCTATCGTACTTTCTGTACACAGTAATTCTGTGATGTCTTGTGATGTCATTCTTAATCGACAACAGTGTTCAGTTTGATGCAGTTAGTGGCATTTTCTATTGGTAAGCTGTTTTTCGGCTTATGATTTACATCTACAAAAACTTTAGGATAATGCTTAAAAATGTTTTAAATGTAAATAAACTTTAATTTCTACATGTTTTTCAAACTGTCTGATATTTAAAAATTATAGGTTGGGTCTATCAATCCAGTTAGAGATTTTCAGTTCCTAGTTTCTAATAAAGGTCTCCCTTTTAATAACAGTAAGTATATTATCTTCTTATATGAGCTTCATACATATTTTAATCAACTTTTGTATACTGTATTAGTTTTCACAGTTTTATTTTATTATTAGTGTGCTTTATTAACTATTGACACCCATTTGTTTATTTTTAGTGTAGAAAATTTCATATTAATATAATTTTCATTTTTTTCTGCTAAGCATCAAAGATGGATTTGAGTAGGCAAAGTGTCTGTGCATTTTCTTTTTCTTTTAGAATTAGTAATAGTCCCTGTTATTTTATTTATTAGCTTTTAGAGATGCAAATGTTGTTTAACTTCTATAGTTTTCATGAATTTTAGTTAAGTGCAACATTTCTTAGAGGCAATAAAACAAAAAAAAAAATATATTTGTTTTCTAAATGCTGTTCTAATTCTTCTAATCTTTTTTATTTTTTATTTAAAGTAATACAAATAATTTGATGCTATGTTTGTTATGTTTTTCTTGTATTAATTGTCCACCTTCTTTAAAAATTTTTAAACTGATTATTCTTATTGTCATATTTTTCAATTTTGCACACTTATTACTTTTGCAGTTTGTTGATATAATTTTTTCTTCAACTTTTGAAGAACAATGTATAAAATGAAAATATCTTACTTTTTCATACTCAGTATTTATGCCTGTTTTTTCTTTTATTTTTAGTTTGTGATCAGCTAATGGATGTTGTTTTTAAATATCTAAAAGATAGTGGAAGCCTGAGAATGTTTCACCAAAAAATATTATCCATTTGCAAAGAATTCAGACGAGCGTCTTTAAAGGTAATTATTAATTTAATTGCTCATCCTAATATAGTTAAATTCAAAAAGCAATATTTTAATCAAGTTTTTTATCTCTAGTTATTGTCATTTTGCTAGTGATGTATAGTGATATACAGGGTGTACATAAATGAATATCCCAACTTTACAGGGCTATTAAAATAAAACAAAACAAAAAAAAGTTGTAAGTGTTCAATTTGAACCTGAAGAGAAACATGAACAATATCGAGGCAGCATGATAACTCATTCCACACTTTTTTCAGCATGTCCGGTATGATTCTTTGAATGGCTGCATATATGCATGTCCTAAGTTCATCAACGTCACTTGGTAGCAGTGGAACAAACACCTGATCTTTGATGAGACCAAACAAAAAAATCATGCTGAGAAAAATCTACTACTTCAATATCGTTCTTATTTCTGGAGGATCTCGCATTGAATACTTATAACTGTATTTAATTTAAACCTTCAGCTATTACTT
The DNA here is from genome assembly GCA_963932465.1 of Maratus speciosus. NCBI lineage: Eukaryota > Metazoa > Arthropoda > Arachnida > Araneae > Salticidae > Maratus > Maratus speciosus. The sequence continues at coordinate 306,347,282 of OZ010794.1, forward strand.
TTGATTTCCAATGAACAACAAGATTGTGCTTTTTTTTTTAATAGCTCTGTAAATTTGGGATATTCATTAATCTACACCCTGTATATTTAAGCTCAAGGATCAAGCTATCTCCATTTTAATGAAGGCAATTTTATCGGTCCCATGAGCTGTCCCAAAAATTATTTTCTATCTGTAATGTTTCATAATTCATCTCTAAGTAAACAACTCTACATAAAAAAGCACTTTAAATATTTCTAACAAGTTAATTTCTATCGGCAGATCAGGGGCCTGAATGTCCTCTTTGTTGCATTTTTATTTTGAACTGATTTTGCTTAACCTTTGAAATTTTCAATTTACAGTTTCATTCCTATTGATATTACTAAGTACAATCGGGTCTTTATTTAATGAAGTCGCTAAATTCGGGAAAATGTTATATAAATTTGTTAGAATTCACTTTTAAAAATAACTCTAAACTATGCAAAGCCATAAACATAAAATATCATATAAAAAACAAATTAAGTTTTTCTGAATTGTTTTTGTTCATTTTACTTATCGAAAAAAAAGCAAGAATAAAGTAACATTCCAGAAAAAACAAGAATAAAGTAACATTTCAAAAAAAAAAAAAAAAAGAATAAAATAACATTCTATAACTGTCCAGGGATGCTGATGAACATTGTACTGCCTGCATAAATTGCAAAGAATGACACAGCAATTAAAAAACTTCTGGAGAAATGTGCTTGGTAAAACCAGATAAGTTAATTGAGTAAAATATGAAAAAAGAAAGAAATGTTTTGAGAAATAAGGAAGGGGAAAAAATTAGATTACAAGAAAAAGTTTGTTAAAATTTGTTTCTTTGTTAAATGCATTTTGTTATTTGGAGGTTATTTTACAAGGAATTTCGTGAAATGTTCTTATTGCCAAGAAATAATACAAAGAGCAATTTTTGAATTGTCAGATGTTTAATTTATTGTCTTAATAAAATGTAAAAATAGTTATGTATATTCTCTCTCTTCTTTTTTTAAATCTTGTCATATTTTCTTCTGCTTTAAAAATGCTATTTTCAGCTCTGAATCTATAATTATGCTATAAAGTTTATAAAAAGTTCTTTTGGTGAAATATTTCGTTTACAGTGTATAAGTCGACTTTTTACATCACTTAAGACAAAAAAAAAAAAAAAAAAAAATCAGGTGTCGTCAGTGTCGGCTTAAATGCTGGTTAAACATCTGATGATCAGATGGTAACTGTAGTGATTGTTACAAGATTATCATTGATCCTTTTCTTACTATAATGACTCGCAAAATTTATTATTTCTGGCACATTTCTGACAATAATTAAAAATTATTGTTATTTTCTGTAATTATTATTATAAAAAGCATTATTTCTTAAAAAAGAAAAAAAGAAAATTGACTTAGAAGAAAATTTATATTTGTGAAAGGACAAATGAAAGTATAAATTATTATATTCTGAAATATTTTAAACATAAAGTATCAATATAAAGAGGGATTTAGTTCTAATATATCATTGATCTTACCATTAATCTGGAAAATCTAAATGATACTGTTATATTACTATTACATTCAGTTTACAAAGTTTTGTGAAATCATCTACATACAAATCTAAATCTGAATGAGAGAAAAACTATAGGCAAATATCTGTCATCCAGAAACATTATTGCGGTATTTGCTTTTGATCATTTTTTTTACTCGTGACTTTTTCCCCAGCACTTTTATTTTCATAAACACACACAAAAAAAACATGGTTTCTTTTATGAATAAATTAAGGGATTAAGTTATGTGTACTAATAAAATAAAGTTTTGCTATGTTTGTGTGTGTGTGTCTGTCATCGATGGCTACCGAAATCTATTGCATATTAAATTTTTTATAATGATCTGAGTTATTAATTAAAAACTCAACGAAAATGCATTATTTTTCTGAAAATCGGCAAGCACATTTGTGCATGCTCAGTTTGGAGTTTTCCTAAGTCCACAAACAGAGAAAACACAAAGTGTGAGATTGGCTTTTTTACTTTGTTGTATTTGTTAACTCCCAACAGCCAAACAGTACAAAATACAGAAAAAGAAATGAGGTATTCTTAAATTCTGTACATTTATGCTTTGAACACAGTAATTTGTTCGAAAAATTATTAACCTTAACCTTTTCAAAAAAAAAAAAAAAAAATTGGAACATTGAATTCATGTTTTTTTTTTTTTTTTTTTTTTTCTCATTTTATGAACCTCACAACCGCCAAACTAAAGCAAATATGAAAAGAAAAAAAACAAAAAAACAATTATACCAAATTAAAGTCCATACTTTGTTCATTTGTATTCCGCAAAAATTTTAACATTTTTTTCTATTAACCTTTTGAAAAAAATTATTTTCTGTATGCCGTTTCGCAATTTTTATGATTTTTGCAATTTTTAAAAATCTATCAACAGCTACAAAAAAACTAAAAATACCATATAATATCTACGTTCATTCCCATTTTGAAATCTGCAATCAGTCTTGTAAAATAGGAATACTTACCCTTTGAGAAAAATTCATTTGCAAAACTCACTTTTGCAATTTTCTCTTTTCTGCGATTTTTAAAGTTGTGTGTCTGCTTCGTAAATGAAAATAAATAAAAACCATAATATCTAAAAACATCTACATTCAATTGTGTTTATGACAAAGCCTTTAGTTTGGTAACATGTTAATATTAACCCCTTTCAAAATGTTTGCTTCTGTAAGTCACTTTTATGATTTTTACAATATTTTTTAAAAAAATCCAAAACTTCTTTTCTACTCAAGCTATGAAAAACTAAAAATTCCAGGTCATATCTACATTCATTTCCATTTCTAGATCTTCAGTCTTTTTTAAAAAACAGGAATATTAACCCTTTGAAAAAAAAATTCATTTCCGAAAGTCACTTTCACAAATTTCATTTTCTTATGCCGTATTTCAAAATTGGCATTGACTTTGGAAATAATATGAACAAACCAAAGATACCAGTATATGTCTACATTCCGTTTCCTTTGTAATGCCGCATTCGGTTTTAAATAACATCAATATTAACCTTTTCAAAAACAATCATTACTGTAAGTCACTTTTGCGAATTCCTAGTTTTTGGAAATATTTATCCTTCTTCCCCCAGAATTTTTAATCTAAATACAGTCCTCAGCAAAAGTTTAGACACTGGTGATTTTTAACCTTTAAATAAAAAATACGAACACTTGGGTTATACAAATGACTGTACTTATTTTTTAATATATTTTAAACGTTTTAGGACGAAAATAATGGTTTTAATGTAGGATATTACTTAATTTAACTGAAAAAAGTGAAATTTGCATATTGCAAAAGTTTAGACACTTTTCTGATTTTTAGGCCACTATTCACGGAAAAACGCAAATTTCAAACTTATGATGTCACATGCATGAAGTACTTAAGTGCACCTCACGATAGCATCGGTTAGTGAAGATGCCGCAAGCTAGAAATTTTCAGTCAGATGAAGTAATTAAAGCATGGAAGCTGAAATCAAAAGGGAAGACTGTTGCAGAAATTTCAGCTACTTTGAATCGTCCAAAGAAGTATGTCTATTAAGTACTGTCTAAGGGTGACTCTTTTAAAGCAAAACATAAATCTGGAAGGCCTCGTGTGGCCAGAAAACAAGATTATAGAAGAATCCATAAACAGGTATCTAGACGAATGATGACTGCTAATCGCATTAAAAGTGAGTCAGAGCCTTTTGTGTCAACGGATACTTTCGTAGATGAATTATAGAAAGATGTACATTAGTTTACATGAAAATGATAAAACAACCAGCCTTCAAATCTCACAACAAATTGACCCCTTTCCGTCGCGGAATAAATCTGTTTATAAAAATGATGAAATAATGGACTGAAACCAGAATTTATAAACAAATTTATTAGAAAATACAAACTTGCTTATTTTCACGTACATTATAAAAGGAAAATTTTAATTAAATCTTCTTGATGCCATCTGTCAGTTTTGGAATTAAATTTAGGTGTCCTCTTTAAGGACACCACCCTTGAAAAAGTTAATGATTTGGGCCTCACTTTGTTTTAATTCTCAAGTATCTCTGGAGTTTCTCAATGGTCGCCAAGTAGCGTAAGACTGCATACATACATTGGAAAACAATTTACAGCCATTTTGTGAACTTTTAGCTCTTCCAAATTATGTATTTGAGCAAGATCATGCGTCTATTCATGTTGCATACAAATCAAAGAATTAATTTAATTCTCAAAATATTACTGTTCTCGACTGGCCCGCGTGTAGCCCTGATCTGAACGCAATCGAAAACTTTTGTGGCATCATATCTCATACGGGTTATGCAATTTCTTGACAATACTCCTCTGTAAATGAACTTCGATCTGCTGTTGAACGTGCTTGGTACGAAATATACCCCCAAGTGATGCAGGATTTAGTTTATTTGATGGGAACTCACATTTTTGCATTAATAGCAGACAATGTAGGCGCAGTTCGATTTTAATTTATTGATATTTTTCTGTTAACAGACAAATTGTCTATACTTTTGCCACAATGTTAAATTTATTATTTTGTCATTGTATATTGCGTAAAGTGTATTAATTAAAATTTCTTGTTTGTGTATGAAAGATAAGTCCCCAGTAATACATGACAGTTGAGTTACAACAATTCGTTACATACTTAAGTACAGAAACATAATCGATCATTGTCTAAACTTTTGCTGAGCACTGTATGAAAAAACAACTTGCGCATGCTTATTGAGTATACATTCAGTTTTTAAAAATGTCTTTGGTTTAAAAAAATACAAATATTAAACCTCTGAAAAGTGTTCATTTCCGAAAGTCACTTTTGCCGAATTTCCCTTTTTTAGGGTTTCGTTCATCTGACGAAACCCTATTCGTCTCGCTCCTCTGTCTGTCTGTCTGTCCGTCCGTCTGTCTGTCCGTCACAGAGCCCGTTCTCAGAAACTATACATGTTGGAGACTTGAAATTTTGCATACTTATAGATGAACACCGCACATCATACGACAAATCATAAAATTTTGAAAAAGTCGTACATTTAACCCTTTGGGCTCCCATATGTGTATTTTAAACAATTCTTTCTAAGTGAGTCCCTAATTAGGTTGCAGGCGTGAAATTTTGTGTACTTATAGATGGACACCTCACATCAAACGACAAATCATAAAATTTTGAAAAAGTCGTACATTTAACCCTTTGGGCTCCCATATGTGTATTTTAAACAATTCTTTCTAAGTGAGTCCTTAATTAGGTTGCAGGCGTGAAATTTTACATACTTATAGCTGTACACCTCACATCAAATGACAAACTATAAAATTTTGAAAAAAATCATACATTTAACCCTTTGGGCTCCCACATGTGTATTTTAAACAATTCTTTCGAAGTGAGCCCCTAATTAGGTTGGAGGAGTGAAATTTTGTATACATATAGCTGAATACCTCACATCAAACGACAAATCATAAAATTTTGAAAAAGTCGTACATTTAATCGTTTGGGCTCCCTCATGTGTATTTTAAACATTTCTTTCTATGTGAAACCCCAATTAGGTTGGAGGCGTGAAATTTTGCATACTTATAGCTGAATACCTCGCATCAAACGACAAATCATAAAATTTTGAAAAAAGTCGTACATTTAACCCTTTGGACTCCCATATGTGTATTTTAAACAATTCTTTCTAAGTGAGCCCCTAATTAGGTTGGAGGAGTGAAATTTTGCATACGTATAGCTGAATACCTCACATCAAACGACAAACTATAAAATTTTGAAAAAGTCGTACATTTAACCCCTTGGGCTCCCACATGTGCATTTTAAACAATTCTTTCTAAGTGAGTCCCTAATTATACTTGATTCCACCTCAAGTTGGCAGCATTGGTTATGCTACGGATGCCGAATCGCAGCCATTACCATAGCAACCAGGGTTTGCTTGAAGAGCAAAGGATCACTAGTAACCAAGGAAAAGCGCCATTTTGGCGGAAAAGTATAATGCGTGTGCAAAAATCTGTACGTTTTGAAGTTCCAATGAAATTAATTATATAATCTATTAAATTAAAATAACGAATTGTATTATTATTCTTTTCTTATTTTTACATTTTTTAGACTGATTTTAGCACTATCTTATATTATATTAGCTGATCCGCCCGACGTTGCCCGGCACGCAAAATGCGATTTTTTTTTTTTTTTTTTTTTTTTTTTTTTTTTTTTTTAAATAGCGAAAACTTTAAAAAAAGGTGCACGAATTGTGGAAAAACATTATTGAAAAAATGTCAAAATTTACAGTTTTAAGCTAAAAATTTGAAATCGAATTCCATGTGCTAATGTTAAAAAAATCACATCGGATAGAAAAATCGCATTGAAAATTGTCTAAGAAATTTAAAATCGCGAAGGGCAAAATTTTCTATATTTAAGCTCCAAGTTTAAAACAGAATTCCTCTTACAAATGTCAAAAAATTGACGCAAAAAGCAAAAAAATTTAAAAATCACATTAAAAAAATCGAGAAAATTTTAAAAATCGCTGTACGAATTCCGAATGAAATTTACTGAAAACAAAACAATATTATCTATATTGGGTTAAAAGATTAAAACCAAATTATTTGGAAATCTATTTAAAACAGAAAATTTGTTATTTATACCAAAACCTCTGGCAGAAATTCAGAAAAAGCTAGATCTCACACCGAGTCCGTTTCATTTTAATGTACATTAAATAATTATAGATATTAGCGTGTAAAAAAGTCATGATTTTTTAAAATCAAAATAAGCTAATTTTTAAATAATTAAAAACTGCATTTAATATTAAATTGTTAACACTGCTGAAAATTAAGGACTATTTCACTCACGCAAAAACACCCGCTTGCTAATTCTAATCCTATGGAGAAAGAAAAAAATTAATATCTCGTTTGCATTTCAGTATTTGTAAATTATTTTTTTCTTTTGCGTTGGATAGCTGAGGTCGATCTCTACAAATAACCTTTTTTACCTTTTCGATTTTGTTTGCAAGATTTTTTTTTTTTTTTTGGGGGGGGGGGGGGGGGGGGGCTAGATTGGAAGATTTGGGAGGGGGGCTTTGATTTTCAGAACCGGTTTCAAAAGTGAAATTATCCTAGTAAAAAAAGCCTCAAAACAAAATAAAAATGATTTTAAAATATTGAAATGCGAATGAGAGGTTTTTAAACATTTCTTCCATATAGCGAGCGGGCGTTTTCATGAGTGAAGTAGCCGCTCTTAATAATTATTAAACAACTGATTCTCTAATTAGGAGCATAATATACAGTTTTATGCTTTAATTACTAAAACGATAATTAATAATTTAGTATTCAATACTGAAAGAAAAAAATGGCAGTATGTCAGTTCAATATGTTTAGTAACGAATTAGGGGGGAAAAGTAATAATTCTTTAAACAGCCGATGTCATTCTTTCATTTTTCTTTTGCTCCAATTTGCTATAAATTGATTATTGCAAAAGTAGAATCATCATAATAATAATAATAAAAATAAAATACCGGCTATTTATTCTTTTACTTACAGGAATTTATCATATTTTCTATGCTTGTTTTATAAAAAAGAACGATTAATTTGATTACAGTCAAACCTCGTTAATGCGAATTACTTTTAGCACGAACTGTTTCCAATTGCGCCGTCCAGTTGTATGTAATGTATTTAGGTTCGGATAACACGAATAAAACAAGTTTCCCTTTGAGTGTTCGCGTTAATGAGGTTCGACTGTACTAGGAAATTATGACATTGCAAGTTATATTGGATTTAAATATCCTTGTTAAATGAAATGCTTTTTATGCCAGATAAAAATTTCTTCTTATAAACTTACCGTGCTTACTTTTTTACAAGACCAAGGATAATACAAAATAAAGTGCTTACAAAAATTTTATTTTTTTATTTTTATTTTTTATTTTTTATTTATTTTTTTTTTTTTTTTTGTATTTATAAGGCAAAATGCTTATAGAGACTTTCTAAATCATGTTCATCTTAGATTTTAATACATTTGTATTTCGTTTAAACATTTAGAAAATTTATGATTTTAATGAATGATTTAAAAAAAAATCTTTCATTAAAATCACGATTTAATAACTGTATTAAATCATCTGATTAAAATCGTTGGCATCCTAATAGTTATACATATAAATAATAAATTCAAAAAGTTTAAAGTATAAAATAATTTAAATCATCGAAATGAATATTTTTTTTTTTTTTTACGACAATTTGTGAAAATAAGAATATTTATAAATATACTTAGTAAAGATTAATAATGTTCTCCTGTATCCTCAGAGCTTATTAGTTTTGAATCACTGTCACTAGAGTCACTATTTAGAGAAATAATAAGTTTCTGTTTTTCACATACTTCATCTACCAGTCCATCAATTTCCCACATCTCTTTCTCTTTATCTGTTACCTCTCTAATGCAGTTCCTCCAGTTTTCAACTGATACTCTTTCTATTCCTTGAATTACAAGATCCTTCACATCATTAAGTTTAAAGCTTTTATTTTCGCGTGCGACATATCTTTTAATTTGGCTCCAAATCATCTCAATTGGGTTTAGCTCACAATGATAAGGAGCAGTCGTAAAATTTTATGTCCATATTTCTCAGCAATTTCTTCTGCTCTATATTTATCGTAAAAATGTTTCACTTCGGACACTTTTTGCAAAAGCTCAATTTTTAGCATATCTTCGCTCCAGTTAATATTCTTCTGCGATAACCATTCTTGAATCGAACTTTTTGTCCAAGATTTTGTGGGAATTTTTTCCACTTTCACAGAATGGTAGGGAGCATTGTCCATCACAATTATACTGTCTGGTTTTAATTTTGGGAGGACATTTTCAAACCATTTTTCAAAATGATTGCCATCCATTTCTTCATGATAATCCCCGCTTTTTTTTCCGACAAAAATATCTGCTCCATCACGAACGAAACCTTCCTTGCTTCCAATGTGAGTAATGATGAGCCTCTTTCCTTTCCCTGTTGGTGCCTTCAAACCTACTGTTAAATTCGAAGAGGAAGCTTCATAGCTGCTGTTAATTGTTGTATCTCGCCATACTCGACTCTGAGTATGCCCTTCATTTACCCATGTTTCATCAAGATAATAAATAGAAGCATTTCTTTTCTTATACTCTGTAATTTTTCTCAAATAGTTTCTGCGCCACAAAATAATATCTTGCCTCTCAAGAAGAGCTGCCTCTCTTTTTCGTTTTTCAAAAGAGAATCCCAAATCTTTTAATATTCTGTACAATGTAGTCCGGCTAATATTTTTCGAAAAAATTTATTTATCATCGTTTACAACTTGTAAAACTTTATCCAAAGTTGGTATGTCATTTCTGCGAAAAAAACTATGGAATTTTCGTCGAATGCAAGATAACGTGAATTCGTCATATTTTCCCAGCCTTCTGCGTTTACCCTCTGCACCAGGTCGTTTCTTTCCGGGTGTACTTAAAGGGCTAGATGCCTTTTTCTCTTTTTTCAAACGAAAAATTGTTCTTTTCGAAACACCTGTAAGTTGGGAAACTTCCTCTACGATTTCATTAATTGAATGTTGGGGATTTTCTTGACGAAGTCTGGAATAAACATTTAATATATTTCTGCGAGCTGCACTTTTGATTGACTTTCCTCGCCTTGAAGGTGTGTAAAGCGTGGATGGAGATAATGCTTTATCAGACATGTTATAATTCAAATAAATTTGATACAAATAAATATTTAACTATGTAACAAATTTTAGAAATACTCAGTTAATAAACGAATCAATAATAACAATAATTAACAGTAAAAATAAAAAACTATGAACACGTTAAAAAGAAAAGTAACAGCGAAAGCAAACAGTGAGTATTATTAAAACTATTCATAAGAACAATAAGAATGCGGGGTTGTAGCAGAGAACTAAAGCGCGCCAGATATTTAACCTTGAAGATTTGTGCCTCGCCAAAGGAGAGTTTTTTACGCCAAGATTTAGTCTTTATACGTTCGCTTTAAATACAAAATACTTTTAAATTAAATACTTTTAACAGAGAAATTACATTAAATATATGCTTCAAAATATCGAAATTTGTAATTTATAACCATAATCATATACATTCGTATGCATTTTCACCATTTAAGATTAAAAAATAACAGAGAACTACTTTTCAAGGCGGAATGTTACTGTTTCTACCTTTCACAGTGCTGCCAAGTTGAGTTGGAATAGAGTGTAGGTTGGAGGAGTAAAATTTTGCATACGTATAGCTGAATACCTCACATCAAACGACAAACTATAAAATTTTGAAAAAGTCATACATTTAACCCCTTGGGCTCTCACATGTGTATTTTAAACAATTCTTTCTAAGTGAGCCCCTAATTAGGTTGGAGGAGTGAAATTTTGCATACGTATGGCTTGAATACCTCACATAAAACGAAAAATCATAAATTTTTGATAAAGTCATACATTTAACCCTTTGGCCTCCCTGATGTGTATTTTAAACAATCCTTTCAAAGTGACACCCTATTTAGGTCGGAGGCGTGAAATTTTCCATACTTATAGCTGAACACCGTCATGCGACAAATCATAAAAATTTGAAAAGGTCGTACATTTAACCCTTTGGACTCCCACATGCGTATTTTAAGCAATTCTTTCTAACTGAGCCCTTTATTAAATTGGAGATTTGAAATTTTGCATACTTATAGCAGAACACCTGAAGCCAGGCGACAAATCATAAAATCTTGAAAAAGTCTTACGTTTAACCCTTTGAGCTAAAACATATGTATTTTAAGCAATTCCTTCTAAGAGAGCCCCTAATTAAGTTGGAGACATGAATTTTTGCATACGTATAGCTGATTACCTCAGACCACACGACAAATCATAAAATTTTCAAAAAGTCTTATGTTATTTACTCCTCCGGTCTCTAACTTGTATATTTTAAGCAATTTTTCTAACCTCCGCCCTTTTGACCCGGGGAGCACTTTTCCAACTTTTGCCGACACCCCTTTGACCATTCCTTCATATTATGTACCATAGCCTTACATATTTTAGCTCCACTTTTTACCGCCAGGGGCGCCTACTTATCTCGGGTGCTATGGGACCAATCCCTTCGACTAATATATATACTGATAGTATGTAAAATGGAGTTTCGTTCGGATAGAGGTTTGTTTAGAATAGAGTGCACCCCTGGTTGCGAAATGTGGAACTAACAAATTTTTCAAAAGTATAAAGTGTTTTGAAAGGAATATTAAACGAAACCCTTTGTGCGATCTGTGATCACACTTACCCACTTGTTTCTGTAGAATTTGCATTACACACATTTTATTTAAAAAACGAAATTTTATACAATCACTCTGAAATTTTAAAACAATATACTAACCATTTAGATAATGATGCAGCATATATTTGGTTTAAAAATTTTGAGATTTAGAAGGGAAAATAATCTGAGAATAAAACATTTTCCCATAAGGTTAATATTGCATATGCTTATTTACAGATATAACATAAACTTAGCTTTCCTCTATTCCTGTAAAATTTTAATACCCTAAACTGACATTTTAGCTGTTGTTGTTCCAGTAAAATTTTGTTTTAGATACATTAACATTTAAGGATAAAATATTCAGTTAAAAAAACAAAAAAATTTCCTTAGAATTTCCATGCATAAAAAAAGGTTAGATGGATAACAACCTTTTTTACAACTAAATATCAATATTTTAGTACGAACATTATTCACAGGCTTCAGTAATATTATATTTAGTACACAAAAATTTTAAAGCGTTGGAACAATAACTTTTTTTTAAATATTAAATGACCCGATGCAGGAAATAAAAGTGAGAAGAAAACATTTTTTAGCTGCCAAAGGCCCTCCATTATTAGGTTCGTTTGGAAAAATCTTTACTACAATATATAAATTATAAATTAATTATAAATTATTAATTTTATATATTTAAATGTATAAATTATTAATTATAAATTATTTATAGATTATTAATTTTATATATTTAAATATATAAATTAAAGCCAACACTAATTTGAGGTACATTTAAAGCCCAGAATGTACTGGTCTTTTGTTTAAAAATATAAAATCAATGTAGACTGGAGCGTATGCAGCACGCCTGTTGTACGTTACCTAAGGCAATGAGCCCCCCCCACCTCTAATTTTGTTTGGATAGAATTTTATTTGAAAATTAAAAATCATACAGAATCGAGGGTATACACAACTGAAGGCAGTGGGACCCCTGCATTATTATTGTTTAAAAATGTTTTCAGTTAAATATATAAAATCATGCAACATTGATTTTAGGTATATTCAGGTTATTATCACGGGGCCCAGGCAATGCTGGGCAGATCAGCTAGCACATAGGAAAATACAGTATATCCTGTCCTCCTCCTGTCTCTTCCAACACTAATTTTAATGAAAATGTTTTACATTTTATGTGTGATATATCTTTGTGTTATGTGGTGGAATCAGAGTTCGTAAATATCATGATATTTTCGAAAATATCAAAAATATCCGATATTTTGATATATATCCGATATTTTCGATATATATCCGATATTTTCAAAGCAGCCAACTTACCGCTGATAATAAATGTTTTCGAGCATAATATAGATTAGAAATTAAAATATATTGCACTTAACATGAAAACTTAATCAAAAAATAATATAAAAATGCATTTTTCTTTTCTTCTTCTTTTTTTTTTTTTTTTTTTTTTTTGGTTGTTGTTTTTTCACTTAGAACAAAATTGAAGATGAAATAATTAAAAACAGTAACAATTTGATTTCTACACTTATAAAAAAACTAACTATAGGATTCAGTATCAAGACCAAGTATAAAAAAATCAGATATTTTCAAAACAAAATTTTAAATACAAAAAAAGTTTTTTTAATTGAAAAATTTTAACATAAATGTAAGTATAAAATGTTTTATTTCATATTTCCTAACATGCTGTATAGTTCAAACTCAACTGAACCAAAACTTGAAAAAAGATTATTTTCTAATGAAGCTGTATATAATTGCTGATTTAAATTAGTCAGTTTATCTTTCAATGGTTGTTCTGAATTAATTATGTCCCACATAATTATTAGTTCAACATTAAAAAAAAAATGCTTCAAATCTAAAGTTTGAAAAATATATTTGTTTTCTTTTTTGGCTAAAAAAGTCACATCCAGAAGAGACAAGTTCTTTATCTACAGATTCACAGTCAATAACAGTTGAAAATTTATTTCATTTACACTGAAATATTACAAATTACGACTGAAAATATCAAAAATATCTTGCGCACATTCATATTTTGAAAATAAATATCAAATGCAGAAAATATGAAACATCTTGATATATTGAAAATAAATATCAAGTAATATGAAATATTAAAGATCTTGATATTTTGAAAATAAATATTGGATATATACCCTTTGATATATATCAATGAACCCTGGCTGTATATAAATTATTATCAAAATTACATTTTATCTTTCAATGGTTGTTCTGAATTGACTGTCTAATATAATTATTAGTTCTACATTTAAAAATAAAAGTTTGAAACATAAAGCTTGGAAAAGATTTGTTTTCTTCTTTTCCTAAAAAAGTCACTGCCAGAGGCAAAAGTTCATTATCTACAGAATGACACAGTCAATAACAGATGAAAATTTCATTTACACTTGGTTTGAATGTGAAAAATATCAAAATTACTTTGCACAGTGATATTTTGAAAATAAATATCAATATACAAACTATCAAACATCTTGATATTTTGAAAATAAATGTAAAGAATTTGAAAATATCGAAAATATCAAAAATCTTGATATTTTAAAAATAAATATCGGATATATATCAAGATATATATCATGATATATATCCATTGATATATATCAACGAACCCTGGGTGGAATAAATTATATATTTTTTAATTGTAGGAAAACAGTTGTGATAAATTCAATGATTTTATGTCCAAACTGAAAGGTGTTTTAATAGAATGTGAAGACAACTTATGGGATAAAATAAAAAGTGGTGAGTTATTTATTATATTGTGCTTTTTTTTCTAATTTACAATACCATAACTAAAGAAAACCTTTTACTTTTTGCTTGCTTTTACATTCGTATTCTGAGTAGTATTTATAGAATGGTGATCTTGAATAAATATGAAACCAAACTTTTTAAAAACAGTGTCACGAGGCGTCTTCTCGTGTAATGGTTCCCGATAGTAATTAGTACTGATGAGACCAATGATGACTCATGCCTCTAAACAAAACAAAGAACATTTAATAGAAAAAAAAATATATATATTCACAGTTTCTAATACATCAATGGGCTAAGCTCATTGCCCATCTCTCCCGTGGTTTTAGAGCATTCGATAATAAACAAAAATCACAGTTTTTGCGACCAGCGGCCAAAACATCTGTTCACCCTTCCAGGTCAAGGGCCTGCTACTCTCTCTCCGTCCAATGTTTTTCTCCAACCCCTCGCATCTCCCATCCGCAGAGAGTCCACTTCAAAATTCCAGAGATGCATTAGGGGTGTGAGGTTGTTAGAGTGTTCGGGAGTCACACGAATGTGACACCTCCCTTCCACTTTCTTTCATCTGTTTTCAAACGATGAACAGAAAGTCACTAAATAATCACTCTATGAAGTCATGGTGTCAGTCCATATCATGATATCAATCTAGTCCATAACAACAATTTTCTTTTTTTTTTTTCACCTTAATAAGTCAATATTGTTCTCAAGTGGAGGTTATCATTTAATTTTCCTAGTACCTGATCCATTCCCCATGAGTGATAATAGGATCGAACCGCATAAACTTCTTAACACATTTGCATTAAAAACAATGTATAACACTTAAGACTCACACAAATCCTAAATATTTGATAAACTCTCTATAAGTAATTACACATAACTTTACACATATATCAAATATTACTTGTGCTACATACACTCCTAAGTACTGTTATCATTTTTTAACATTAAAACTGTGGAAACATTCTACTTTCCAAATTTTGAAACCACCTCTTTTAGCAATTTCCAATAATCCCTCATTAAATTAAAAGATCACATGATACCCCTCTCAGACAATAACACATAAATTAAGGCATTCTCTTTCTTAGTTATAACACATTGTTTTAATTAACTCTAATTTACATAACTTCCCAACACCTACCAGTGAACATTTTAGTACAGTAAAAGCTCAACTTACCGGCATGCTCGGGAAACGCCGATTGCCGGATACTTGAAAAGTCCGGATAGTTGAGCGCTATAAAATCTGTCATGAAAGAAGGGGGGGGGGGCATCGACGTAAAAATGAAACAGGAAAATGATTTTTAGGCTATTTTCCTGCCATTAGGAAGTCAATCAAATAACTCTTATTATTATTATTAAATTTGCAGTTGATAAAGTTATTCTTTCCGAATAAAAAATAAAAGTAAACAAATTTCTATATTTATTTATTAATCTTTTATAAAGTTGTATTATTTATAATTTGACATCGCCCCTTTCCGGAAAAAGCACATGGAAGCTTGGAAAATTAACTTTGGTATGATTCACTTGTGTTACCTCAACTAACCTCACAGTAATAATGAATCTTTTCTGCATAGCTAAAAACATTATCAGATGCAAACTGTTAATGCCCGACTTCTCCGATCACGATAAAAACAAACTACACTCATTAGCTTTTTTTGTTTTTCTTGTTGGAGTTGCTCAGATAGTGAAGTCTTTTGGGGGGATTTCTAAATTTCTGAAAACTCATTGTATGTTAATAAAAATTAGGTAAACGGCCTAATTTATTATTATTTGAATTCGGTAAAAATTTGAACACAATCGGGCAATTAGCAACGGAGAAAGCATTTTTTTTTTATATAATAAGTAAGGGGGGAAAAAGAGTACCGTTTCGTTCTTTCTTTTTATCTAGAATAATATTATTATTATTTCTGTTTACTGTTTAGGTTGATGAAAAATATTTTTCCTCGCCAATTCAACAACGCAAAACTTTGATGCAATCTCCCGGTTGAGGAGAAAAAGTTTGAACTGATAAAAATCCAGCTGCAGTGTTTTCCTTTCATCCGTTGCTTGCTTGATTCTGCAGAGGAAGCAAATGCCATCAACTTTTCTTTATGCGATTTAATATCCTAAATCGTTGAGGATCCAATATTGAATATACGCATCAATTGTTGTTTATTTTCCCCTCTTTCTAAACGACTAATAATGTCTAGCTTCTGAGTTATGGTTAAAACAACTAGTTTCCTTTTATTAGGATTTGACTGATCTGCCATTTTTTAATTTGACAAAAAATATGACAGAACACGATTAATAAAGGTTGAGAGTATTTCCTAGGCTAGCTGATTAAGCACAAACGAATGGCAGTAAAAATGTGCCAAAACGGGAAAAAAAAAAAAAAAAAAAAAAAAAAAAAAAGCATCAGCGTGATTTAAGTCAAATTCTAATTGGTCAAAACAAATGGGCAGGACAGATGGAAAGTTCTACAGACAGATGGAATTTTCTAGTAACTCCAGGGAGGAGGGGGGGGGGGGGGGCTACTGTGCATCTGGGGGGGAAAAATACGATATCTGAAATGACCATATCCCCATCCCAATTCTTAGAAAACAGTTTTCCTTCATGCTCCTGGCTTCCTCACTTAGCAGTTCAGTTTTCGGAAAAGACGTAGTTTTCTACCGTTTATCACGCCTCCCCATCTAGTTTCGCCAAGAGCAGAAAAGAAAGATCAAGCCTCTCTTCTCTTGTCTTCATTTTCCACCCCCTCCTTCTCTCTTTCGGAAAGAAAAACAGCCGGCGCGGCGGACTATCGCGTACTATGATGCAACATGAAGTTATTCTGCGCTAACGAGCTATAGACAGTTCTTTATGCTATATTTTTATTTTATAATGTTCACTGTTATGAACATACACACAGATCTGTTTTACGCCTAATTGCTGAGATAATTTGAGAATGCTAACAGTAAATTTCCTAAAATAGTAGTAAAAATTTTTCAACTGTTTATGGGTGAAAAAAAAATAAACGATTTCTCCAAATTTTTCTAGTTAGTTGAGCTTTACGGTTACTTGAATGCCGGATAACAGAGCTTTTACTGTATATCATTCCAGTTTTTTTTTTTTATTACTTTCATTTAAAAAACAGATATACAAATAAAAACACAATTACTATTAAAGAAATCTTCAATTTCATTAATCTTACTTTGTTTTTACAAACCCACTTTAATAACACATTAAAATTCAATGCAACAATCCTGCTTATACCTGGAATTAGTGTATAATTCCCATAAGCTCACACCACTATGTGATCTATTACATTCATTCTGCCAAATTAGCATAATCCACCACATTACATTATACATTTAATTGTTGACTTACAATTTAAAAAAAATCATACAACAATTAAATTTAATATTCCTTAAAGAAAATGAGATTTCCACTATTATAAATCTCAATCGGCTCATTTCATTGCAGTTTGTATGCATAATTTCATTTCTCCATCTTATATTTAATTACCATATTCACACAAACTCATCACTTATTAAATATTTCACCCTCATAGAATATACAATTTAAAACACATTAAATACCATTATTAATAACACGCACACAAAAAAAACATAATAATATTGATAAACACAATAACAGGGTTCCTACGGGTCAGGGAAAACCTGGAAAACAGGGAAAAGTCAGGGAATTCGAAAATTTAGGCAAAAAGTCAGGGAAATGTCAGGGAATTTTTGAAATATTTGAAAAGGTCAGGGAAAAGTCAGGGAATTTTTTATGTACTACTTCCATCGGAATTTCTATTATCGTCGTAAATGAAGAAATTTTGAATTAATTATTCATCCAATAAAAAATATTTATATGAAATTTGTGCAAACTATATAACAATATGAAAAATAATTAAAAAATCTGAAATTCATATAGCACATACTTTTTTTTTAGCATTTATCTAAATTAAAGTCCAATGTGGAGGGTTTTACAACAATATGTAGGCTGAATTTTTACTGAGAAAAGTCAGGGAAATTTTAAAATAAAGTCAGGGAAAACCTGGAAAAGTGAGGGAATTTTTTTATCAGAATTGCGGAGGAACCCTGAATAAGCTAAATTACCATTCTTAAAATATTCAACAAATTCCATTTAAGTTATATTCCTAATATTACACATTACAGTTTTCTTATTTGGCCATTGTTGACAGAAGCATACTTATTGGAAGTTTCGTTTTCTCTAATAATTACAAAATTAAGTGCTAAATTCCTTTTAGCTGCCATCTCATTAAATTAATAAACTCATCCTCATTACTATAAGCTTTACTCTTTTTATAGCTCATTTTACATTTTATAGAACTAATTTGCTTTTGACCATTTCCCATATTCGTTATTTTAGGATCCCCATTTAATATTTCTTTATTTATCATTTGAACGTTTCTCTTTCTTACCGCATCATACTTAAATTGTTTTTGGTCTTTTTCCTTAAAATTTCCCTGTTTATGGCCTCTTAACTGTTTTCTGTGCAGATCTGACTGAGCTCTCTGCTCCCTAGTTTCTACAACTTGAGCTACCTGATCTTAGTTCCCCATAATTTTTATTAAGTTAACCCTTTGTTTTATTTCTGGAACTGGTAATACTTCACTGTCTAAAAGCCCCATCCCACTATCATTTCTTGTATCTGAATGAGTCTGCTTTTCCCCTTCAGTTTCAGTATTTATAAGGTTTCCCTCCCTTCCAGTTTCACATTTTTCGTGACTCTCTAATTCTATAGCTACCCTATCCGACTTTCTTTGCGCTACTAAAGCATTATACACCGCAGGTGTTATCAGTGCCGGACAGTTTAAATTTTCTGTGACAGCAGCCTGTATGTCAATTTCGAAAGATTTTTTCCCTTTATCTTCCCATAGATCTAGTGGCAAATTACTTAGATCAACCTTCTGCTTTCTTCCTATCGCTGGGATTAAATAAATGTGACCTCCAGCCATACATTTATCTGGAATCAAGTCTTTCCGAAACACGCAAATCTCAGCCCCAGAGTCCAAGATCTCCTCTACTTTTTGTCCCCCAACATTAAGCTCTACTATCGGTAATAATTCTTTATTCTGCTTCCTGTTTTTACAATTCGCCGCTGTCCATCCAATTCTAGCACTGACCCAACTAACTTTTCTCTCCTCATCACGGATTGTTTCTTTCTTCTGCGTACATTCTGACCGGTAATGATTCCCCTTGCAGATAAACCATGTGACTGCTTTCCGTTTCTCTTCTGTAAACCTATTTCTCTCACCATTTCCTCCCTCCTTGCTACTAAGAGGGGAAGCAGTTCCTCTTATGTTTCCCTGCTCCTCTGTTCGAGATATTCTATCCTGCTTGAATGACTTAAAATCTCGCCTCTTATCCCTTTCCAGACCTGCCAACTGCTACGAAAAAATCGTAGTTGCTACGATTTGGATCTATAAACTATGATGCTACGAAAATCGGTCTTAAACTACGATTTTTTGCAAAAAACACAAACGTATTTTTTGTTTCTAGTTGCGATTTTTATCCCGCACAGCGTATTTTTCTGGAGTGATTCTGTTGTGAAATTTCCAAAATTTCAAAGTATGCATTTCCGAAAGTTTTAAAAAATTGGCCATTAGTCCGAAAATTCGGACATTAAAAAATGCTCATGGAAAAAAAAAAAATCTGGGCTGCAAAATAAACTTCTTAACATAAAACACTCTCTTTATGTATATGTATCTCTTTATGTAACCACAAGTAAATCGTGTTTCTGTAAATATTTATACAGGAATTCACTTCCTTAGAAACAAGGTGCCGTTTTAAGAATTTTTTGGTAAGGAAGGGGTTGTTCTTTGAGGGACAAGGTTTGAAATAGTGTGCAAAATCGCATGATTTGCGATAAACTACCGCGAATTTCGACAAATGACTGTATTAAAAAAATCAATTTCGTCAATTAGTCGCTGAAGAAAATAAATTTCGTCAAAGGATCGTGGTAAAAACGCAGTTTTGATTTTAGGGGGTGGCCCAGGGGGGTGTACCCCCCGAAAGATTTGAGATTTTGTGTTTTCAATGGTGTGAATTTTGTCAAAATATCGCAGAAAGAAAACGCGGTTTTGTCAAAAGTTCAGTAAGAAAATGCAAATTTCATCAAAGGATCAGTAAGAAAACACAAATTTTCACCGAAAGATCGCAGGAAGAAAACACTAATTTCGTCAAAAGGATCGCGGAAGAAACGCAAAATTCGACAACGGATCTTAGTAAAAAATCCGAATTTCGTCAAAAGTTCATGGTAAAAAGTGCGGATTTCAACAAAGAATCGTGATAGAAAAATGTGAATTACGATTGCGGAAAAATTGTGAATATCCTGAAAGGATTGCAGGAAAATAATCCTGAATTTCGTCAAAATTTACTGCATTTGGCTAAAAAAATTGGAACCAGGCTTCTTTTACAAATGTAAAAAAAAAGAAACACTGCAAAACGAAAAGAAACTCTAAAAATCGTATAAAAAATTTACTATATTGAGTTGAAAGACTGAAACCTTATTCCTTCTACGAATGTCAAAAGATGACTGTGTAACACGAAAAACCAACCAACCAACCTCCAGATTAATTTAAATTTTGTGTGCTACGATTTCTCATTTTCAAAGATTGGCAGGTCTGCCTTTCGTGATAACAATTACTTCATTCAGTTGTGGGACCGCCTCTACATATAAATCTAGTGTCTTAGCAAGATCAACAGGTGTCATCCACTTTGACCCCTCTTTCACTAGTATATGTGACTTCATGCTGCCAGTTAACGAGTCTTTAATTTTATCCGATATCATAAGATCTTTTAACGATTTGAAATCTTTCACCTCCCGGCTCTCTAAATAATATTCTAAGTTGGTTTTAGCCTTCGCTACCCATTGGACATAACTTTTGTTATATTGTTCATAACATATCTCAAAATTCCTTTTGTGCTGCTGCGGGGTCAACACATTTTCAGCTAAAATACACTCCTTAATGGAGGTATAGTTAGATAATTTGTCCATTCCCAAGCTATTCGTTAGACTTCTAATAAAGTTTCCAAGTCTATTAAGAATTATATTACCCCAATATTGCTCTGGTATTGAATAAATTTCGAAAAGGATTTCTGCCTGGTGGAAAAAGAAAACCCAATTTTCTGTTTTTTCTGGAATGCGAGGCATCTGATCCCTTACTATTTACTTACTAAATACTTACTAAATACTTATTTACTAAATATTTTGCTAGTCCATCTCCAGAATTATTTATTATTTCCCTCTGATTCCCACTTGAGCCCTGTCGTTGTTGAATTTCGAGCTCTTTAAGTTTTATTTCATGTTCTGGGGTGTTTCACGTTTTCTCCTCGCATAATTCTTTTTCCTCAAGTTTTTTCCGTTCGCTTATAATTTGTTCTAGCAATTCCTTTATCATGGCTTCCTCATAATCCGCGTGTCCCAAAATAAATTTACTGAGTTGGAGTTTGGTTCCCTTTTCAGGCACTTGTTCCCCCAATTCCTCAACTGTAATTGAGCTAAATCTGCCCTAGTACCTTTCATTAAAAATATCATTTTTCAGCCCCTTTCAGTAACCAAACAGAACAAACGAATTCTATGGCACTTAACTAGCTCAAAATTAATATATATATATTTTCAATTTTCACAACATATACTACAATAATAATAACAATAATAATACACAAAAAAAATATCTGAACACGTTTACATATCAGTATGCCGGTTAATCCCACCATCACTCATTTCTAACAAACAACCACAACCACTTTTTTCTTTCTTTTAAAATTACCAATTAAATTAAATAACCCATTATTATTATAAACTTATTCTTTTTTTTTTTAACAAAACATACCTGTTGCTGGTACAATGAAAACAAAATAATCTCCACTCACCAGTTATTCCCTGTATTCTTGCTTCTTCCTTCCACCAGAAATATAACGTGCAGATGATCTAAAAAGCTTGCTTCTTAATATCTCTTCCAGCCTCTCCATCAGCAAATCTTCAGTACACCAGCTTGGCCATTATGAAATTGTTTTTTTTTTTTTTTTTTTTTTTGCTGCCCTAACTGGGCATAAGCATCCATAGAGGCTACGTGAATCTCATCAGTCTATCTTGTCGACTGCGCCAATGTCACGAGGCGTCTTCTCGTGTAATGGTTCCTGATAGTAATTAGTACTGATGAGACCAATGATTACTCATGCCTCTAAACAAAACAAAGAACATTTAATAGAAGAAAAAAAATTATTCACAGTTTCTAATACATCAACGGGCTAGGCTCATTGCCCATCTCTCCTGTGGTTTTAGAGCATTCAATAATAAACAAAAATCGCAGTTTTTGCTACCAGAGGCCAAAACATCTGTTCACCCTTCAAGGTCAAGGGTCTGCTACTCTCTCTCCGTCCAATGTTTTTCTCCAACCCTTCGCATCTTCCATCTGAGGAGAGTTCACTTCAAAATTCCAGAGATGCATTAGGGGTGCGAGGTTGTTAGAGTGTTCGGGAGCCACACAAATGTGACAAACAGCTAAAAATTTTAGATTTTTTTACCTTTGAAGTTTAATTATTTTCAAATATATTTTTTTCAGATAGGATTTGCATAAAAAAAATTTCTAATGACAGATTAATAAAATTAATAGAATATCCATCATTATTTAACTTTATACTAATGTTTGGATTTGTTTGTTATGATGTAGCTTGTTTATGCTGTTGTCTTTTCATATTCGTTGGTTAATTTATTACTACCATGTAGCCCTTAAATCCTAGCTCCATTGTTTTTTGGGGTGGGGTGGGGAAGGGAGAATAAGTGATGTGTGAATAGTGCTGCTTTACTGTTCTTATTTGTATTTCTCAAACTGATGCCAATAAATCAGTGCTGATGCTTATACACTTTGTACTGAATTCCGAAATCAGTTTTATGCGACACTGATTACTGATTAAATTGAAATTAATATAGAGTTATTTCCATGCAAATTTAACTGTTACTATTATTAATGAATTGTTTTTTAATATCATGTTCATGTAATCTTTTATATTTTGTTAAAATGAGGGATTTTAAGTGAATTGATTAATATACCTATAAAGTAAGTGCCATAGCAGAAGCATCTATGACTATCTCTTAAGATTTTCACATCCAGAAGCTTTTGGTAAAGCAATGGCACATCTGAGAAACTCAGTGTTGTGATCGAGGACTTGGCACTTCTATGAGTGTGTGGTACACCCGAAGGTCCTGGGGGTGACTCAGAGGTAGGATCCCTGAACTATGCACCTTAATCCTCTAGTATTTGGGTTTTACTGTCTATCAACTACGTCATCCAATGGTGTTTGGGGTGCAGGGAGAGTGATGTGCACTAGGCAGTGCTCTTCCTTGGTTAGTGTTAGTAGGTTCCTTGGTTAGTCATAACGGCACTACACTGGCTCATGCCAGTCCTACTTGACATATTTTGGACTTTTCAGAGCTTATATCGGCAAGGTGGCTTGTCATAGGGCATATTTGTTTTAGACCTATAAAGTACTCATCATTCTAATGTGTTTTGAACATATAACTTGTATTTAGTAATCCTTAGTCTTTTTTCAGAATTAGGATTGTTACAGATTATAAATACTCATTTTCAGGGTTGCAATTCGAATGACACTTTTTTTTGTAACAAATATTTTTTACCATATAAATTATCTGTAAGAGCATTATAAAGTATGATAGCCTCTTGTTATATTGTACCTCTATATTTTGCTCATTTGGACAAATTACTCTTTCTTTTTTTGTACCCCCTAAACAAAATAACTGTTACTTTAACCAAACTTTTTAATTAACTTCATTTATAAGCCAGTTAAAGTATGTATGATTCTCTATCATTAATTTTGTTAAAATACTGTGTGTACATAAATTAACATTTTGAAGACAGATAGACTTAACTATAGTATTTCTGTAGATGTACATACTTTATAAGCAGATAGAAAATAACATTTTTAGCACTATAGTATTTTAACTTATTGCAAACAAGTTTAGGTAGCATCAGCGTACTGTCATCAGTACAAAGATAGTGTTGACTCTAATCTGCTTTTGCAGGGCGCAGCGCCCGGCGGCCCTTTTTATTTCTTTTTTGTGCCTGGCGGTTCTTTTACACTCTTCCGATGTGCCCTGCTGCCCTTTTTAACATTTCCTATGTGCCCTGTGGCATTTCAATTGATCCCGGGAAAATATCGCAAATTCTAGGGGGCTCTAAACAAACCAGTTCAAATATTTTTTGTGAACAAAGTACAAGTGTGTCCTTTTTGATAAAAAGGTACCCTTTTTTAGAATAATGTTCCCTTTTTGAAAAAAATTCAACTTTGTTTAGAATAGTGTTCCCTTTTAATAGAATAGTGTTCCCTTTTTGAAAAATTCTCGCCCAGCAGCCCTTTTTTTTTTCTAGAGTCAACCAGGGCTTAATTTCTAACAAAAAAAGTACCGGAGCCCTAATGCTCTGCAGTACTAACAACCGTAGTGTGCCCCCCCCCCCCCCCCCCCCCCCCCCGTCACTCCAATCTGCATATTTATATTTCATACATTATTTGCATAATTTAAGGCTTTTTTTCTTTTCTTTAGGAAAATAAAAAATGCACATATATCTATCAGTATATACTTAGCTGTCAACTATTCCACTTTTTAGTTACCACTCTTTCCGAATAGAAATCTTTACCAGAATTCTGGGATTAAATATGGTAAGGATTATGATTCGGAAATAGTGTTATTACAAAAAAGGAATAGTTTGCAGCTATGCATTTTTATGAAAAAATGAATAAATTTATAGAAATTAATATTTATATGCTGAAGAATGGAACAACGTTTTTCAATTTTCTATAAAAAGGTGCATATCTTAAACTATAATCGATTTCTTCCGCTTAACAATCTTTTGTGGTGAGTGTCCCTGAAAATCGGATTAAATTAAAAACTTGACACCGTTATCGGAAAGATTCGATGCTTTTATAGAAAAAGGAGAAACACTGCTCGATTATTTTCTATCAGAATAACAATACATATATCTACTTACAAATGAAAGTGACTTCGTAAATGTGCACAGCAGAGCCTTAAAATGGGCAGCGTTCATGATACAAAAAAAGTGCAATTGCACTGGGCTCCGGAGCCCTGTATTTATGAGCTCCGGTGAATTCCGACCAATATTTAAATATTTACTAAAAGCAGAGAAGTACCGGAGCTGAGGTGGGCTCCGGCGCAAATTAAGCCCTGGAGTCAACACTAAAATAATAATGGAATTTTGCTCATATATATGTAGGAGATGCAAATTCGAGGTATAGATTTATTAGCCAATAAAGAATTACGGGAAATTCTGCGGAACAGCCAATAAGAAATTTTATAGGGAATGAATGGGTGGATGATGCTAGATAAGAAGAGTTGTATTTTTTTTTATTTGCTTATTTAGATACTTCATTCAGGGATGCAAGTTAGTCACTTTTCTCACTTTTAGTCACTTTTTTTAAAACTTGTCACTTTTAGTCACTATTTTTAAAAAAAGTCACTTTTAGTCACTTTTTTTGACTAAAAGAGATGAAGTCTCTAAAAGTGTGCAAGGTGCGGAAACTGGTTCGCTCACATTTAAAAAAAAGGGGGGTAACTAAAATCAACATTTTTATCTTTCAGATTTGTCGATCCTCAGCATCAATAATTGATATTTTTGCACAAAAAGCCATGTGTAAATACATTCGAACTCGGTTAATATGAGGCCGGCTAATTTGAGTGCACGGTTAAAACAAGCAATTTGGACATTAAAAAAAGTTGTCATTTAAACTGTACTATGATTTTCTCACTTATTATGAATTACAAAAGTAGGATCACGGCTAATAAGTGCAAAACATCATTCGGTTGCATTTGAATTTCATCGAAAAGTAGGGTAGAATTAAAAAGGAATCTCGTCACATGACTGTAGGATTCATAGCGTGCACACTCTTCAGTGAATTTCAGTTCCAGTCACAATTCCCTCTTTATTTATTATGATTTATGCCAAATGTTCTAAAATTCTTGCCCCCACCTTTAACCCCTTAGGTGGAGAATTTTCTAAAATCTCTGTAATACATGTTTAATAATTTTTTTTAGTAGATTTATTTTCTGGAATGTAACGCTCCTACCTAAAACGTCTCCTAAGATATGGCCAAATGTTCTCAAATTTTTTACCCTTCTTTAACCCCCATTGGGGGCATTTCAAAAATCGCTGAAATACTTGTCTAAATATTTTTTAGTACAGTTATTTTCTGGGCATTCATACTGCTACCTAAAACGGCTGCTGAGATATGGCCAAATGTTCTAAAAGTTTTGACACCCCCCTCCTTTATCCACCTTAGGGGGGATTTCTAAAAATAACTGAAGTACATGTTTAATTAATTTTGAATACAGTTATTTTCTGCAGTTTTATGCCCCTACCTAAAGCGGTTGCTAAGATATGGCAAAATGACCTAAAAATTTCGATTATCCCCTTAACCTGCATAGAGGGGGTGGGTGGTGGTGGTGGGGGGGGGGGGAGGATTTCTAAAATCGCTGAAATACGTCTTTAAATACTTTTTCAGTAGATTTATTTTCTTGGCTTTCATGCTTCTACCTAATATGGCTGCTGTGATATGGCCAAATGTTTTAAAATTTTCGACCCTTCTTTAACCCTCTTAGGGAGGAATTTCTATTAATTTCTGAAATATGTGTTTAATTATTTGTTAGTAGATTTATTTTCTGGAATTTCACGGCCCTACCTAAAACGGATGCTGAGATATGGCCAGATGTACTCAAATTTTTGACCCCCTCTTTAACCCCTTTAGGGGTTGAATTTCTGAAATTGCTGAAATACTTGTTTAATTATTTTTTAGTAGATTTATTTTCTGGCTTTTCACTCCTACCTAAAACTGCTGCTGAGATATGCCAAATGTTCTAAAATTTTCTGCTACTCCTTTTAATCCCCTTAGGAGGGGAATTTATAAAATCGCTGAAATGTGTTTAATTATTTTTTTTTATAGATTTATTTTATGGCTTTTCACACTCCTACATAAAATGGCTGCTGAGATATGGCAAGAAGTTATAAAACTTTTGACCCCCTTAGGAGGGAATTTTCAAAAATCCTTTCTTAGTGTGTGCCCCAGAAGCAAAAAATTCGGCGAGTGTCTGCAACAGATACTTCAGGGGCAGAAAATAATCTGCAGGTAAAATATTTTGGAAATGAAGCATTAATTAATCAAATTATCGCTTACCTTTGTTTTTATGCATTTTATTAATTTTACTAATAAATAATCTTAAGTTTTTGTATTATGTAATAAGGAACTAAACATAATATAAAGCGGAATAAAGGTTCGATAGAAAAATAATCTGCCAACGAGAAAAGAAAATCTGCGGCGTCCGTCTCCCGTCTCGAACTTTCTGCTACCGGGGTGTGTGCTTATGTTATAAGAAGTATTTTGTCCCCAATTTTCATGCTTCTAGGTTCAGTAGTTAGGGCTGTGCGTTGATTATGAGTCAGTCAGGACAAACTCTTTTATAGATGTAGATGTGTGCACTGTAAACAATTTGGTACGTTTTATTTGCGCTTTTGCTAAGAATTTTAATTATTTACTCGGGGTGAATTTAGTAATAGAATTTTAATTTTTCTTTATTTCCATCATTTTTTCTTAAACATCTAGTTTCTTTTTGTATAGTTAGTTGCAGTTAAAATTGGAACTTGTCGCAGAAAATATTGCAAGGACCTTACCAGTGACCTATTATCATATCACTATTTGCAAACAATAGATTTTTAATGCAAGTGTTAGAAATAAAATGAAGATTGTTCTTTAGAAATAGTGGTAATTAAAAGGTGATAGGTAGGACCCCTGCCATTTTTTTATGACAAAAAACCTTACTATTTATAATTTAAAAGTTTTATGCTAACATTGTACTTTTTGTTTTATATGAT